>CM036754.1:46184083-46541583 GCA_020796225.1 Arion vulgaris
ATTTCTTACACAGGAAGATCTCAGCGGCAGTGCACGAACTCCGTAGCAGCGGCGGAGGTCCCGATGTAATTTATTAGGGGGTGAAGATATGTTGTAGGGATTGAGCAAACCTAGTACCATTGAAACGAGAGGCGAGCAGCTAACCTCTACGACACAGAGACCCCTACTAAAGCTTTTGTATCCACTAGAATTAAGACTCGAACAACCACATTGTCGTGAGTAATGCCGAGTGTTGTAAAGCCTTATACACAGAATGGGGTATCTTCTTCTTCTTCTTCTTCGTTCTCATACTCCGGCTGGTTATAGCAAGATACAGTCCAGAGGACGGAATGGGTTGTGTCACAGTTTTCACCGTCAGCTGTGGTATCTGCAGCTTTTGGTTCGACATATCTCTTCAGCATGTTGTGTCACAGTTGTCCCCGTCAGCTGTGGTATCTGCAGCTTTTGGTTCGACATATCCGACTTCAGCATGTTGTGTCACAGTTGTCCCCGTCAGCTGTGGTATCTGCAGCTTTTGGTTCGACATATCCGACTTCAGCAGTTCTTTTTTTGGGGGGTACCAGGTAAGCTTCTTCTTTTTTTTATCTCCACAAACTTATCCCGACTTGTTAGTAGTCGTCTATTTCTGAGGCAGTCACGGTGGAGATAGAGTGAAGTATTGGTCAGCTTTATTCTTGTGCTAACCGTAGCCCTCGGCAATAGAAAGTCGACTAGATCATACCGGAAAACCAAAATTCTTGTTTAATGGGGGCTGGTTTTTGTATATGTTTGACAGAACACTGTAAGTTTTTTTTGAAATTTTACTCAATTCTACAAGTCCATGGTTATTTATTGATGAAAACTATTAATAATATTGATATTTCTTATTGTTAAACTGAACTTGTTACATAATACTGATATTCCTTATTGTTAAATTGAACTTGTAACATAATACTGATATTCCTTATTGTTAAATTGAACTTGTAACATAATACTGATGTTTCTTATTGTTAAACTGAACTTGTAACATAATACTGATATTTCTTATTGTTAAATTGAACTTGTAACATAATACTGATATTTCTTATTGTTAAATTGAACTTGTAACATAATACTGATATTTCTTATTGTTAAACTGAACTTGTAACATAATACTGATATTTCTTATTGTTAAACTGAACTTGTTACATAATACTGATATTACTTATTGTTAAACTGAACTTGTAACATAATACTGATATTTCTTATTGTTAAATTGAACTTGTAACATAATACTGATATTACTTATTGTTAAACTGAACTTGCAACATAATACTGATATCTCTTATTGTTAAACTGAACTTGTTACATAATATTGATATTTCTTATTGTTAAACTGAACTTGTTACATAATATTGATATTCCTTATTGTTAAACTGAACTTGTAACATAATACTGATATTTCTTATTGTTAAACTGAATTTGTTACATAATATTGATATTTCTTATTGTTAAACTAAACTTGTAACATAATACTGATATTACTTATTGTTAAACTGAACTTGTAACATAATACTGATATCTCTTATTGTTAAACTGAACTTGTTACATAATATTGATATTTCTTATTGTTAAACTGAACTTGTAACATAATACTGATATCTCTTATTGTTAAATTGAACTTGTTACATAATACTGATATCTCTTATTGTTAAACTGAACTTGTTACATAATACTGATATTCCTTATTGTTAAACTGAACTTGTAACATAATACTGATATTACTTACTGTTAAACTGAACTTGTAACATAATACTGATATCTCTTATTGTTAAACTGAACTTGTAACATAATACTGATATCTCTTATTGTTAAATTGAACTTGTAACATAATACTGATATCTCTTATTGTTAAATTGAACTTGTAACATAATACTGATATTTCTTATTGTTAAATTGAACATAATACTGATATTTCTTATTGTTAAATTGAACTTGTAACATAATATAACCTTGATTTAACATTTTCTTTTTCAAATGAATTCTTCTTTATACAACAATATTGGAATGTGAGGTCACGCGACGGTTGTGGTCTTATTTCCTAGAATATTTACACGAGCCCGCCGGACGTATGTTATCGGAAGCCACGAGCTAGAAGTCAACTATGAGACGCAAACTGCAACCAGCCTATGCAGCTTGTGTGTGGTCCCCAAAGATGTACGAGCATCTGGCCCCAGATTAGGTAACCAAATTTACAATGTAAAGGCAGCAATGTTCATATATTTTAGGACTACTCAAGTACACAAATATCACAATTAAAAAACAGAATTGGATCTCATTACCACACTCCTTTCTAATACAGTGAAATGTATTTGTAGGTCGTGGGAGTCACAGACCTGAAAGTTTGAAAACCGCTGATGTATGTCGTGGGAGTCACAGACCTGAAAGTTTGAAAACCGCTGATGTATGTCGTGGGAATCACAGACCTGAAAGTTTGAAAACCGCTGATGTATGTCGTGGGAGTCACAGACCTGAAAGTTTGAAAACCGCTGATGTAGACTAATTAAAATAATCGGAAAAGTCTTTGAGATTTGTAAATATTATTTACTGATCTGTTAGTGTCACGTGATTGTGTATGGTCACGGCCACCTGTAACAGTAGCACGTAAAGCTAAGTCGATAGATCGGAAATTCCCGTTGAGCGGTTGTCTTGTATATATATTTTATTCATAGCCAACTATAAACTCATACGGCCGGTGGACTCAGGTAAAAATTATAGGAAATACAGGGTGTTCAAGATAAAAGTAGCCCGGTTTACAAATAAAAACTTGCCAATCGGGCTACTTTTATCTTGAACACCCTGTATTACCACAACCGGTCACGTGACATCGCTTATTAGTATTGTTTTATATAGACGAATTCATTTTGAAATCAACACAACATGCTAAATCAAGGTTATATTATGTTACAAGTGAAGTTTAATAATAAGGAATATCAGTATTATGTTACAAGTTCAGTTTAACAATAAGAAATATCAGTATTATATTACAAGTTCAGTTTAACAATAAGGAATATCAGTATTTTGAATATTTTTCACCAATATTTAACCATAAACTCATAGAATTTAGTAAAATTGCAAAAAAAAAAGCTAGCAGCGTTCTATCAAACAAATATAAATTACAGCCCACCAACTGACAGTAAGTCAGCGTTTCTCGGTTCAGTTATGCGGCCCAATATTAGAGTTGGTTATGATTTTATTGAACAGTGCAAGCTTTGTTGAAATTTAACACAATTCTATGAGTTCCTGGTTTTTGATTGACGAAAAGTGTTAATAAAACTTTAGTGTTACATTAAAATTGTGACATAGTATAACATTGTTTGTGACATAGTATAACATTGTTTGTGACATAGTGTAACATTGTTTTTGACATAGTGTAACATTGTTTTTGACATAGTGTAACATTGTTTGTGACATAGTGTAACAATGTTTGTGACATAGTATAACATTGTTTGTGACATAGTGTAACATTGTTTGTGACATAGTATAACATTGTTTGTGACATAGTGTAACATTGTTTGTGACATAGTGTAACATTGTTTTTGACATAGTGTAACATTGTTTTTGACATAGTGTAACATTGTTTGTGACATAGTGTAACAATGTTTGTGACATAGTATAACATTGTTTGTGACATAGTGTAACATTGTTTTTGACATAGTGTAACATTGTTTGTGACATAGTGTAACAATGTTTGTGACATAGTGTAACATTGTTTGTGACATAGTGTAACATTGTTTGTGACATAGTGTAACATTGTTTTGTTTTTACAATGAATGTATCTTCGTCTAACAATTTGGTAAAAATGCAATGGTCATGTTACATAGGGACGTAAGAAAAAAAGACGAACAAAGACAAACATTAAGAGAGAAAGAAAGAAAAAGAAAAAGAGAGAAAGAGAAAGAAAGAAAGAGAGGCAAAGAAGTAAGAGAAAAAGAGAACCAAAAGGAAAGAGAAAGATACTATCTATAGTTGATAAAGTCAATATAATTACACCACATAACAATGCGTACAATCTACATATACTGTGCATATATTAATATATATTAACATATATTACTACTCACCAGTGGACCAACCGATGTACAGAAAGTTTTGCAACAAATATTGAATGTTGTGCTACAACACATAACCGATGTAAGAACAACAATAGAAGACCGGTAATTGTGGAAACATGCAACATCGTACGATTCATAAATACGGGAAGACCCAATGACGTCAAGTTTGTTAGTTGGGTATTCCTCTTTCACGTGAGCTATAAATTATCATAATTTATTCTTAAATTTCGAAGAAATGATATCATTGTTGGGTTTGTATGAAAGGGAATTATTTTATGATTGATTTGTCTTTCTGACGTTCTAATTTTATCATCATCATCATCATCATCTGTAGGTATGTAGTATTCATTATGTGATACACTAACATTACACAGGTAATTAGGTCCCTAGGTGCAGAATTATGATCACGGGCAGGCGTGATTGATTGATTGATCAATCGATCAATAAATCAACTAATCGATCGATCGATTGATTGATCGATTGATTGATTGATAGGATTGTCCTCAGTGCTCTTCGGTAAGTAGCCATGTATGTTCCGATCTCTTTCTTACGCAGGTAGATCTCAGAGGTAGTGTACGAACCCCGTAGCACCGGCAAGGGTCTCCAATGTAAATTTTAATATGATGCAAATATTTAGTCGGAATTTTATTTCTAATCAATCTAATTAATGTGTACTAGGGAGCGGCTTTCCAGCCTGCTCTTGTCGATTTTGAGCTGCTACGGGGTTTTTACGGGCTCAACTTAAACACAGGACCTACGTTTTTATCGTCCGTCTCCGATAGGACTAGGAACTCGATCTCACCTACACTGAAATCAGGATCTCTGGAAAAATAACATGATCGAGTAGTTTTTCAACTAGAAAACGAGCACCTTACCTCAGCGGTATATCCATCAACATAAAGGAGACCAACAAAATAGATCTGCAGAGCACTTTCATACAGTTCTATATAGAAACCCTACTCGTGTGGTGCCGGAGCTTGCAAGGGGAGCAAAGACTAGTACCACTGCGATCTACAAGGCATGTCGTAAGAGGCGACTGATGTAGGACCTAGAGAAGCTACCCTAGTAAATAAAAATCATCGCAGAAATCGGATGTGCTGGCCTACTTGTAGACGCATAGCTGGCACACCGTAAAATCGCTCTTAGACTCAGGTCACATACGAATCAATCAGAGAGGTTAACAAGTGGTCGATATGGGGCGTTGGAAGACGATATCAAGAACCAGAAGAAGAAGCTCAGATTAGCAACTCCAAACGGCAGCAAATCGCTCTTAGACTCAGGTCACATACGAATAGCTCAGATTAGCAACTCCAAACGGCAGCAAATCGCCGCTCTCTAGACTCTAGGTCACATACGAATAGCTCAGATTAGCAACTCCAAACGGCAGCACGATCGCTCTTAGACTCAGGTCACATACGAATAGCTCAGATTAGCAACTCCAACGAATTGAAAATGAGAAGAGATGTCATGCCAAATCAACAGATAGAGGTAAATTGTCATCTCACTGTCCAAAAGCAATAGAGCACTTGGAGATAACAGCAGACATGCACAAAAGTGAATCCACAGATGATTGCAACGTGTATGGTTGATTTGTTCAACACAGTACAGGACAACAGATGGGGTCCCAGGGACTAGACAGATAGACAACAGATGGGGTCCCAGGAGCTAGGCAGACAGACAACAGATGGGGTCCCAGGAGCTAGGCAGACAGAGGTTGTTGTAAAGATAATCAACAAGTGGGGATAGAAAGTGATAGACTTAAAGAGAATTAAAAGGGGTAGACAGACACAATAGAATGTGGAAACAGGACAGCAAAGAATGAAGAGTGACAGAGCATGGACAGTGACAGAGCATGGACAGTGACAGAGCATGGACAGTGACAGAGCATGGACAGTGATAGAGAATAGACAGTGACAGAGAATAGACAGTGACAGAGCACGGACAGTGAAAGAGAACAGACAGTGACAGAGAACAGACAGTGACAGAGAATAGACAGTGACAGAGAATAGACAGTGACAGAGAACAGACAGTGACAGAGCATGGACAGTGACAGAGCATGGACAGTGACAGAGAATAGACAGTGACAGAGAATGGACAGTGACATAGAATAGACAGTGGGAAAGAATAGACAGGTACAGAGCATGGGCAGTGACAGAGCATGGACTGTGAAAGAGCATGGACAGTGACAGAGAATAGAAAAGGAGAGACAGAGAATAGAAAGTAACAGACCGAGAAAAGTAACAGACAGATAAATGCAATAGACAACAAAGATTGGACGTTGGCAAACATAGACATGTCAAATAATAAACAGAAGAAATCAGATCAGATCAACAAGAAAGTGATAAGGACAAGATGATGTCATTCTATTCTTGTTGACATCAAAGACAAATGTTAATAAAGACAATATCATGGAAACAAGTTCAGTTTAAACACTTCTAGAATGCTTATTTCTATCTGGAAAGTTGTATCAACTGGCGCATTCGATCACGATTCTGCATAACTTTGTGTTTTGGCGTTCTATGTTAACGCATATATCGTTCAGTGTTACAATGTTATAGTATCCATTCTCTCACTCTCTCTCTCGCTCTATCTCTCTCTATCTCTCTCTATCTCTCACTCTCTCTATCTCTCACTCTCTCTATCTCTCTCACTCTCTCTCTCTCTCTCTCTATCTCTCTCACTCTCTCTCTCATCTGTCTCGCTATCTCTCTATCTCTCTCTCTCTCTCTACCTCTCTCTCTATCTCTCTCACTCTCTCTATCTCTCTCTCACTCTCTCTCTACCTCTCTCTCTATCTCTCTCACTCTCTCTCTCTATCTGTCTCGCTATCTCTCTATCTCTCTCTCTCTCTCTACCTCTCTCTCTATCTCTCTCACTCTCTCTCTCTATCTGTCTCGCTATCTCTCTCGCTATCTCTCTCTCTCTCTATCTCTCTCTCTCTATCTCTCTTTCTCTCTCTATCTCTCTCTCTCTCTCTCTCTCTCTCTCGTCGTTACTGCCTGTAATATCACATTTTAGGCCGGTGTATGACAGGGTGGACATGAGCATGTGGAATTTAATGGTCTCATGGCTAGTGCAGTCGCAGCGAAATTGTTCAGATTGTGGGATTTTTTCTTTATGCACCAGACAGAAAAAAAACTTGTTGTAATATATATATATATAATCCAATATACTAAATATATATATAATCCAATATACTAAATATATATATAATCCAATATACTAAATATATATAATCCAATATACTAAATATATATATAATCCAATATACTAAATATATATATAATCCAATATACTAAATATATATATAATCCAATATACTAAATATATATAATCCAATATACTAAATATATATAATCCAATATACTAAATATATATAATCCAATATACTAAATATATATATAATCCACTATACTAAATATATATATATATAATCCAATATACTAAATATATATAATCCAATATACTAAATATATATAATCCAATATACTAAATATATATATAATCCAATATACTAAATATATATATATAATCCAATATACTAAATATATATATATATAATCCAATATACTAAATATATATAATCCAATATACTAAATATATATATATAATCCAATATACTAAATATATATAATCCAATATACTAAATATATATAATCCAATATACTAAATATATATAATCCAATATACTAAATATATATAATCCAATATACTAAATATATATAATCCAATATACTAAATATATATAATCCAATATACTAAATATATATAATCCAATATACTAAATATATATATATATAATCCAATATACTAAATATATATATAATCCAATATACTAAATATATATATAATCCAATATACTAAATATATATATATATAATCCAATATACTAAATATATATATATATAATCCAATATACTAAATATATATAATCCAATATACTAAATATATATATAATCCAATATACTAAATATATATATATAATCCAATATACTAAATATATATATATATAATCCAATATACTAAATATATATAATCCAATATACTAAATATATATATATATAATCCAATATACTAAATATATATAATCCAATATACTAAATATATATAATCCAATATACTAAATATATATATATAATCAAATATACTAAATATATATAATCAATATACTAAATATATATATATATAATCAATATACTAAATATATATAATCAATATACTAAATATATATATATATAATCCAATATACTAAATATATATATAATCCAATATACTAAATATATATAATCCAATATACTAAATATATATATATAATCCAATATACTAAATATATATAATCCAATATACTAAATATATATATATAATCCAATATACTAAATATATATATATATAATCCAATATACTAAATATGTATATATAAATAATCCAATATACTAAATATATATATATATAATCGAATATATTAAATATATATATATAATCCAATATACTAAATATATATAATCCAATATACTAAATATATATAATCCAATATACTAAATATATATAATCCAATATACTAAATATATATAATCCAATATACTAAATATATATAATCCAATATACTAAATATATATAATCCAATATACTAAATATATATATATAATCCAATATACTAAATATATATAATCCAATATACTAAATATATATATATATAATCCAATATACTAAATATATATAATCCAATATACTAAATATATATATATATAATCCAATATACTAAATATATATATAATCCAATATACTAAATATATATAATCCAATATACTAAATATATATATATAATCCAATATACTAAATATATATAATCCAATATACTAAATATATATATATAATCCAATATACTAAATATATATATATATAATCCAATATACTAAATATGTATATATAAATAATCCAATATACTAAATATATATATATATAATCGAATATATTAAATATATATATATAATCCAATATACTAAATATATATAATCCAATATACTAAATATATATAATCCAATATACTAAATATATATAATCCAATATACTAAATATATATAATCCAATATACTAAATATATATAATCCAATATACTAAATATATATAATCCAATATACTAAATATATATAATCCAATATACTAAATATATATATAATCCAATATACTAAATATATATAATCCAATATACTAAATATATATAATCCAATATACTAAATATATATATATATATATATAATCCAATATACTAAATATATATAATCCAATATACTAAATATATATATATAATCCAATATACTAAATATATATAATCCAATATACTAAATATATATAATCCAATATACTAAATATATATAATCCAATATACTAAATATATATAATCCAATATACTAAATATATATATATAATCAAATATACTAAATATATATATATATAATCAATATATAAATATATATATATAATCAATATACTAAATATATATAATCCAATATACTAAATATATATATAGATATATATATATATAATCCAATATACTAAATATATATATATATATATATATAATAATATATAAATATATATAAATAATCAATATACTAAATATATATATATATATAATCAATATATAAATATATATATATAATCCAATATACTAAATATATATAATCCAATATACTAAATATATATATATAATCCAATATACTAAATATATATATATATAATCCAATATACTAAATATATATATATATATAATCCAATATACTAAATATATATATATATAATCCAATATACTAAATATATATATATAATCAAATATACTAAATATATATATATATAATCCAATATACTAAATATATATATATATAATCCAATATACTAAAAATACATATAAATAATTCAATATATTAAATATGTATACATAATCCAATATGAAATGAAAATGAAAATCGTGACATATCCTAAAGGACGTAGCCATCAACCACAGTAAACGAGTCGTTGATTTTCTAGACACCACTTAGACGTTGAGTAGTTTGCCATTGCTTTCATTTATATTAAATGTTATTATTGATATCTAAGATAATAACTTGGAAGATTTAGAATCAAATTAAAGAAAGGCTTCTATGTAAAAAGTCACTGTAGTGGTTAGTGATGTGATTGGTCCACATTTGTATGCCGCTAGAGGGGTTGTTGGTATGGAATGAGTTTTTAAATGTCCAGACTCTGCATAATGTGTCATGCCCATCTTGTGAGCAATTCTCATATAAATTATATAATCTTTCATTTATCTCTCTCTCTCTCTCATGCCTTTTAAACCCAGATTGGGGCATATGCCCTCAACCAACTCATGCCAAGTCTTGCTATCTCTAGCTATCTCATGCTGCTTCCTCCATCTCTTCTTTATATTGTGCTTCCTCCATCTCTTCTTTATATTGTGCTTCCTCCATCTCTTCTTTATATTGTGCTTCCTCCATCTCTTCTTTATATTGTGCTTCCTCCATATCTTCTTTATATTGTGCTTCCTCCATCTCTTCTTTATATTGTGCTTCCTCCATCTCTTCTTTATATTGTGCTTCCTCCATCTCTTCTTTATATTGTGCTTCCTCCATCTCTTCTTTATATTGTGCTTCCTCCATCTCTTCTTTATATTGTGCTTCCTCCATATCTTCTTTATATTGTGCTTCCTCCATCTCTTCTTTATATTGTGCTTCCTCCATCTCTTCTTTATATTGTGCTTCCTCCATCTCTTCTTTATATTGTGCTTCCTCCATCTCTTCTTTATATTGTGCTTCCTCCATCTCTTCTTTATATTGTGCTTCCTCCATCTCTTCTTTATATAGTGATCTCTGCCTTCAAATCTCTTCTCCGTGCATCTTTCAATTTATTATCAAATAAATCGTGACATCTTTCAATTTATTATCAAATAAATCCTGACATCTTTCAATTTATTCTCATATAAATCATAACATCTTTCAATTTATTTTCATATAATTCATGACATCTTTCAATTTATTCTCCTATAAATCATGACATCTTTCAATTTATTCTCCTATAAATCATGACATCTTTCAATTTATTCTCATATAATTCATGACATCTTTCAATTTATTCTCCTATAAATCATGACATCTTTCAATTTATTCTCATATAAATCATGACATCTTTCAATTTAATCATGGCTAAACACGTAAAAACAAAGTACTGTAGTTTTACAAAATACAAAATCAATCTCAATACATAGCAACATTTCGACAAAAAAGTCTTTATCAAGCAAAGGATACAACAAAAGTGAAAAAATTCACTTCTTACACGGCACAAAACATATGAAATTAGACAATAAATCCCTAACGGTTCTAAAATCTAATTTTAATTTGTTCCCATATAAATTCTGACAACTTCTAAGACAACCTCATTAAACGTTCTCTGCACCGACTGTTAAACATTTCAACAATGTCCACAATTGGCTTCCATAACAAACTATTACTACAATTTCATATTTAAGTTATACCTACAACCTCCATTCATAAATATTCTTCTATCTGTTTACACACAAACAAACAAGATTATAAACAAGACTATTTGATTAAATATGCCGCTAATCAGAGCACTCCCAAAATATTTCAACTGTAGTTTCTGAACAAGGAACGTATCATTTAAATAATCTAATTAAATTTCTGAATTACACGCGTCCCACAAAACTAATGTATAAATACCTTATGTAAGTAACATTGCATAAATAAATGTTGAAATACTTCATATTTACACAGTTATACATGTTTTTAATTTGGTTAACCAGTTCTAAAAAAACGACAACACAGCAGAATGCATAATTCACCCAACCCCCCAAACACGGAAAACTCGTCTAATAAATAAACAAACAAATAACAGAACTTACAAAGTTGTTATAACTGAACTAAAAACTAGGCCACAGAATGTATGCTAGTAAGTTTAATCGATAATAATTGATTTTGAACTTACCCGCTCTAGAAACACAGCCTGTGTGATTAACTGTTAGCCCCAGTTATGAATGACGGACGTAGAAACATGTTAGAACTTGTTTCTGCAGATCACCTTTTTTCTCCTTGTTCCAGAAACCAAATACTAACCAACGGGAGGGCGCTTCAAAAACCGCGTAAAGGTCATACGAAAGCTAAATATAGCAGGGATTCCCTCCCAAAAATTTATCAAATTTGCCGAGTCAAGCCAGGATTTTTATTGTTTATTTATTCTTGTTAATGTTTATATTTAATTTTTGAAACTCTAGAGCAATTATATTGATAAATTTGATGATTTAGATGAAATAACAACACATAAATAATGTTAGTCTTTCAAATAACGTTTATTAACGGACCAAACTGTGAAAACGTTTGCGATACGTTCGTGACCTCGACATTCGGGGACACCAGGTTTGTGGTTTCATCATTATCAAAACAGGAGGCCAACGTGGAAGAACCAATACGCATGCGTGACCTCAATAAAACAGACAATTTGTTCGTCATGTCGTTTAATTCCTTAAATCCAAAATGATAATGTGGTTTTGTATTTGTATCAACTTTCTTCAATTTTTTTGGGCTAAATTTACAGTTATGGTATTTAATTAGTTAGGCCATGTTTTAATACTTACGTCTAATGAAGATATTTTGTCACTGATAATACTTGCGTCTAATGAAGATATTTTGTCACTAATAATACTTACGTCTAATGAAGATATTTTGTCACTAATAATACTTACGTCTAATGAAGATATTTTGTCACTGATAATACTTGCGTCTAATAAAGATATTTTGTCACTAATAATACTTACGTCTAATGAAGATATTTTGTCACTAATAATACTTACGTCTAATGAAGATATTTTGTCACTAAAAAACTTGCGTCTAATAAAGATATTTTGTCACTAATAAACTTACGTCTAATGAAGATATTTGTCACTAATAATACTTACGTCTAATGAAGATATTTTGTCACTAATAATACCACGTCTAATGAAGATATTTTGTCACTGATAATACTTAGTCTAATGAAGATATTTTGTCACTAATAATACTTACGTCTAATGAAGATATTTTGTCACTAATAATACTTACGTCTAATGAGATATTTGTCACTAATAATACTTGCGTCTAATGAAGATATTTTGTCACTAATAATACTTGCGTCTAATGAAGATATTTTGTCACTAATAATACTTACGTCTAATGAAGATATTTTGTCACTAATAATACTTACGTCTAATGAAGATATTTTGTCCCCTAATAATACTTGCGTCTAATGAAGATATTTTGTCACTAATAATACTTACGTCTAATGAAGATATTTTGTCACTAATAATACTTACGTCTAATAAAGTATTTTGTCATGATAATACTTACGTCTAATGAAGATATTTTGTCACTAATAATACTTGCGTCTAATAAAGATATTTTGTCACTAATAATACTTGCGTCTAATGAAGATATTTGTCACTAATAATCTTACGTCTAATGAAGATATTTTGTCACTGATAATACTTACGTCTAATGAAGATATTTTGTCACTAATAATACTTACGTCTAATGAAGATATTTTGTCACTGATAATACTTACGTCTAATGAAGATATTTTGTCACTAATAATACTTGCGTCTAATGAAGATATTTTGTCACTGATAATACTTGCGTCTAATAAAGATATTTTGTCACTAATAATACTTGCGTCTAATGAAGATATTTTGTCACTAATAATACTTACGTCTAATGAAGATATTTTGTCACTAATAATACTTGCGTCTAATGAAGATATTTTGTCACTGATAATCTCGTTTTACTTCTTCTTCCAACGTTTTCAGACATCGATTTGTATACTTTTCAAGTATTTAGTGGTCAACCGGAGTCCATGTACATCTCCATATATCTTGTCTTGGACTGATATGGGGATTGGCCATGTGTTTTCTCTCTGTTCCGTGTATGTCGGACATTCTTGAAGTATGTGTGTGTCTGTCATCTTGCTGGTGCCACATGTACATATGTCAGATGGGCCTATTTATATTTATTAAACAGATGGTACCTCAGCTATTGCCCTGTTCGTAGACGAAAAATGACAACTTGTTCCTCTACTTAGTTGTTGGTATGCATCGACCTTTTCATGCCCTGGGTGATCTCTCAGCCATTTGTTCTTGTAGGCCATTTTTATCCGTTCTTTGGCTTCCTCACATGTCATACTGGTGTCTGTCTGTGGTAGTCTGCTTCCTGCTTTTGCCAATATGTCCACAGTCTCATTGCCGGGTATGCCGCAGTGAGATGGTACCCACTGAATTACCATTCTAGAAAGATGTTGCATACTTGATGTAGTGATGCTTGCAGTTCTTTCAAGTTGTTATCGTCTTGATTTTTTAGAGCAGTAATTACTGGCAGGGCATCAGTAAGAAATACCAGGTTTTCATTTACTTGTTCCTCTGACACTATGACTTCTGCCGCCGCTTTTAGGGCCTCTGCCTCTGTAATTGCTGGAGAACCTTCCTGTCACTGAGAGCCGCGTGTGTAGTTGTTAGTGAACTCGCTTCCATGGCTGGTGGTCTGGGTTCAACTCCCGCAGTGCGCGTGGAATTTTCCCGACCGCGACGGCTCTCAGGTCGACCCAGCCTCAAATGGGTACCAGACATGCTCTGGGAAGTAAAGGCGGCCGGCGTGATGCTGACCACATCACTCATTGTGTGCCGACGGTCAATGAAAAATATAGGCCTAACACTGTATTGACCTATATACCACGAAGTATGAAAGGGTTCCTTTACTACTTTACTTCCTGTCACTAATTTTAGCTTCCTGTGTTTCATGTCACTGAGCACTATGAGGCTCCTCCTCCTCAATTTTCAGTTGCATTTGCTGCAGACCCATCTGTGTATACATGGGTCCACCTGCTTTGGGAAAGTGTTCCTTTAGGTACTCGGTGGCCAGGAGTTTCTTTCTTCACTTGTATGTTGGTTTTCCTACTATCCCTGTGATGTTCTCATTCAGCTCTGGGAATTTTGTATCTTTCCATATCTGTATTGTGTTGGTATATTTTAGTGGTTTGGGAGTAACTTCAGCACATGATGGTTGTTTGCTCATCATCATCTTGGTTGTCGCTGCAAAGTTGGTTCGTTTTAGTCTCCCCCTTCCTAGCCCATTCATTCTGTGGTACATTGGGTGGTCTTCTAATCTCTTGAACTTTTCTGCTTGTTTTAGTGTTCTGCTGTCTCTTATATCCTCCATTGGTTGTAGGCCGGTGGTCTTCTCCTTTTCCTGTATTGGAGTAGATCTCATTCCCCTGTAATAATTCTCATAGCTTGGTTCTGAACACGGTTGATTTTGTTGAAGTTTGATTGGGCTACAGTTGCCCATGCAGAGATTCCATAGTCCAATGTCAGGCGAACATATCCCATATAAAGCTTCTTTAAAACACTGTTATCTGCCTCCCAGGTTGTGCCAGCTAGTTTTTTCATGATTGCCATCGTGGATTTTGCTCGGGTTTTTTTTTTTCAATCTGAGCATTCCATGTCATGCGCTGGTCGAAGGTGATTCCAAGGTATGTGGGGTTTTTCTCTGGGAGCAATATATGGTTATTTAGTAGGAGTTTTGGACTTTGGGGCTTTGTTGATAGGGAGAAAATCGTATATGTTGTTTTCTTTTCATTGGCTTTGATCAGCCATGTATTGGACCATTGGTCTAGGGATGTGAGGCCTGTTGTATTCTGCATGTTACAGCGGTAATGCGCTCCTCTGATGTCCACAAGGTCAGGTCATCTACATACAGGGCGTGGTGGATCCTTCTGGGTATGTTCTCGGTTATGTCATTGATGTATATGAGGAACAGTGTTGGCGACAGTACTCCACCCTGAGGAACTCCTTGTTCTAGTGTTGTTTTCCTGCTGGTGAACACTTGCACTTTAGCAGTTCTTTTTCTAGATACTGTGATATCCATTTGTACATTCGTCCTGCTACTTGGTTTCTGCGCAACTTCACTTTTAGGCCAGCCTTCCACACTTTATAAAAAGCCTTCTCCAGATCTACCCATACTGCTAGCATGTGCTTTCCCTCTTGAAAAGCATCCTCTATCTCCTGGGCGATGTATGTCACTTGATCTTCTGTAGATCTGTGTTTTCTGAAGCCTGCTTGTTGGGGGAGTAGTAAGCCCTTTTCTACCAGATGCAACATTAGTCTGGTGTTGATCATGTGCTCTAGCAATTTTCCTACGCAGCTCAGTAGGCTAATTGGTCTATAACTGCTAGGGTCTGTGGGATCCTTCCCCGTCTTTTTATCGGTATCAGTATAGTCCTTCCATTCTTTGGGTATAACGGCACTTTTCCAGCTACAGTTAAATATTTCTAGTAGCTTTTTTTTCGCTTGTCGTCCCATTTCTATTATCATTTCGTTAGTTATCCCATCATTGCCTGGTGATTTTCTTTTCTTTAGAGAGCGTAATGCTTTTTCTAATTCATGCATTGTGAATTTAGTTGTCATGTGCTCCTCCGGGGACCTTGAATGAGGTCGTGGGCCATTAGTTCTTCTTTTATGGTTTTTTCCCCTTTCTTCAGGAACATCTATATGATTTACTTGTGTAAAGTGCTCACTAAGGATATTTGCAGCTTGTTTCCCGCTTAGCTGTTCATCATTCTGTTTGATGGTGATTGTGTGATTGTATTTATTTTCTTGGTTTAGTGCCCTGGCTAGTTTCCACAACTTATTTCCATCTCTGTCTAGGTTAAGGCTTTGTGTTTTTCTATCCAGCTATTTCTAGCATTTTCATTTAGCGTTCGTTTGTATCTTGCTGAGGTGGCTTTAAGTTTGATGTTTGCTTCTGTTGTTCTTTCTATTTCTGCAATGTCTCTTGCTTTCGTTAGTTCTGCTTCTAGTTGTTCTAATTCGTCCGTCCAGAATGGGCTGTAGTTTGGTCTCGCACCTCGAGGATGGACTCAGTGACTGCTTTTGGAGGGCTTTGTTAAAGTCTACAACCCCAGCTTTTAGCATTCGCTTGCATATGTTTAGGGGTTCACAGTATAGGTCTGTCAGGAGTGCAAATTTCCCCAGTCTGCTCGTTTGTAGTTCCATCTTGGTAACAGCTTTGGTTGCTGTGGGGAGTATGCAACATTTACGGCCAGCTTTACCGGTCTGTGGTCACTTCCTGCGAGTTGGTCTAGCACCATTCTATCAATTTTGTGGTGGATGTCACCTGTAGTAAAGGCCAGGTCTGGTGTGGATGTGGTTTTCCAGGTTCTGGGGTAGTAGCTAGGTTTATCCTCAGCATTGTTGATTAAGTGTAGGTTGCTGTCTATCTCCCAGTCCTCCACCTCATCACCTCTGTTATTTGTATCCTGGTAGCCCCACCGCTTGGAGTGACTATTAAAGTCTCCTACTACTATGCAGTTGGTTGGTATTATGTTCATGTTCTCTAGTACTAAGTCTTTGTTTGGATGGCAGTAGATGTTATAGATCCGAGTGCTCCTAATTGGAGTTGTTGCGTCTATCCCTACATTTTCCGACTGTCTACTAGCGCATACTGCTATTTCTTGACATGCAATCTCGTTTCAGGCGAGAATCAGGACTCCACCTTTGGGTCCTTCCCTGTCTAGTCGGAAGGCTCGTTTACTAAAACATTACACTTCTCCCGCTTGGTGGACTACGCTTAAGATACAAGACAACGTTAGAGGAGGGTTTTAAAGCCAGATGATTGACTTTATTGGTTTCATTGGCCGGGTTTTACCCCATATAACTCGGTCCCTCTCCGCAGAAATGACACGCCACCTGCCGAGAGTATTGCACAAAGCACGAACTCTGTAGCTCGGCAACAATCCAAGGGTCTCTGGAAAAAACTGCACTCATGAACAGAACGGCGCGGTCGTATTCGAACCACGACCTTCGATTCGAAAGGCAAAGGCTTAACCACTCAGCCACAGAGACATCCTTAGAGGTAGTTACTATTAGTGTGGAACAGGTCATTCAGCATCTAGCCAGCTATATATGTTCAGTCTCATCAAGCAGATTTTGCAATGTAAGCATTATCAGTCAAAGTTACTCAGTTCCTCCCTCGTGGAGCCATCAGGACATTTTTCAAGAGATCTCTGAGCTCAGTGTAGGGAGATCGAGTTCCTAGTACTATCAGAGAGTGACCATAATCATTGCACTTTGGTGAGTAACCATGTGTGCTTCGATCTCTTTCTACACAGGAAGATCTCAGCGGTAGTGCACGAGCTCCGTAGCATTTTAGAAGACCGTGAAAATATTTTAATGGAAATTATTAATTTTGTTTTATCTTTTAATAATTTTTGACCGGGCAGTAACTTTCCAGCTTGGTCTTGTCGATTTTGAGGTGCCAATGGTACTTTAACGTCCTTAACTAGAACACGTGGACTACTTCTCCGATAGGAATAGAAACTCGAACTCATTTACACTGAGATCAGGGATCTCTATAACAAAAATTAAGATCGCTCAACGAGGAAACAATCAGAGAACCATTGGAACGAGAAGCAAGCATCTAACATTTACATCTTAGATACCGTCCGTCCCCATCCCATGCCATGTCATGCCATTCTCACACAGAAAGATTAAGAATCTTGTAGCACCGGCGAGGGTCACTATGTAATTTTTACTTTAATCTGTTTTAAAATTTATAAACCTGCATGTGACAGTAGAAACTTGACATTAGATTGTACATGACAGCATTGGACAGCAGAAACTTGACACTAACTAGCACATAACAGCATGGGACAACAGAAACATAACAACAAATAGATTCACAAAATGCTGGAGGAAACAGCTCTATTATAATAATAATAATAAAGCCCATAACCCGTTAGGGTCGTAAGGGTGTCAATGTGGAGACAGCACAAAAAGCACGCCATGGGTCTGTCTTCAACTCTTCGAGCAAGTGTGGAAAAACTGTACTGACCAGCTCTTGATGTTGTCAAACCAGAATTTTCTCTGCCTTCCTTTCTTTCTTCCACCCTCGACTGTTCCTGTAGGATAATCTTGGAGAGTGAGCCATGTCTCATAAATGCCCGAACCACGCAAGTTTACTTCTTTCACGATTGTCAAGAGTGGAACTTGTCGACCTGCAAGATTGTTTATTTGGTCTCTTACATAAATATTCGTTGTATGTTCTTTGTAACTAATACTTAGTACCTGTCTGTACATTATATTCGAAGGCCTGGATTCTTCGCTCCAATTCTGCATTGAGCGCCTAGTTCTCACAACGGTACAAAAGAATGGATAGCACCAGTGATCTGTAGATATTGATTTTTGCCAGAGTGCTGATTTTGCTTTTCCATATTACGTTTAGCTGAGACATAGCAGCTGAAACCATCGCAAGTCTTGACTTGATCTCCTTACCAGAATTTCCATGGAAACAGCTCTACGGGATGTAGAATCATACCCATGCCTTGGTAGCAACATGGACACAGAAGGAGGAACAAACAAAGATGTCAAGATACAAAAAGAAGGAAAACGTATTGTATTGAGTAAGATATAGAAGACAAAGGAAATCAAAACAAGCACAAAGCTGAAAATTTTTTCAATCAAATGTAAGTCAGTGCTGTTCTATGGCTGGAAACATGGAAGACAACAAAAGAAACTATCAGAAAACTGCAGACCTTCATAAATGGATGCTTATTTAGAATAGAGAGACTGAGATGGTATGATAAGATTACAAACGAGGAACTCAGAAAAAGAAGTAAGCAGATACCAGTGGATAAAGAGCTAAGGAAGAGACGCTGGCGATAGATAGGACATATATTGAGAAGACCGACCGGAAGCATTGCAAGACAGGCACTGTTTTGGAGCCCGCAGGGAAAGAGGAGAAGGGGAATACCTAGACAGACCTGGAGAAGAGAGCTGGAGGCTGATATTAAAAGGATAGGTCAAACATGGAAAGAATTGGAAGAGATGGCAAGAGAGATGAACAGCTGGAAGAAATCTGTTGAAGACTTGTGCTCCGTTGGGAGTTGAAAAGTAAAGAAGAAGAAGAAGATTCACACTAGTAATTCCAGTTTTTGTAAAGAACTGACAAATTTTAAAAAATAAATAATTTCCCGCCATCGCCACATCCAGTAATGACGTGTCCTGCACGCGTCTGCAGTATGGTGACCTCTTGTAAATGATTCATCATACGTCACATCGTTCTATGCCACGTTGGCTATCATTCTACTTTATCTGAATTTTTATGCCAGTTTTTTTATTTTACAATAATTCGGTCCACAATTATTTTATTAACCCTTAAACATTGGGATACAATGCACAAAGCACAGTCACAAAAATAACTACATGTGAAATGCGTTGCCTGCGAAAAGTTACCAATAACACAAGAAAAGACAGAATCACTAACATCAGCATAAGAAGAAAGTTGGCACAAAACCGTGCTTGAATTACATTGAGAAACAAAGAATGAAGTGGTTTGACGACTTAATAAGAATGCATCCAACTCCACATATACAGAGTCTTCTACAACAGAACAGCAGGAAAGAAGACAAGAGGAAGACCACGAAAAAGATGGTTAGATTGCATAGCAGAATCCTGTGAAAGAGCAAAAATAACAATCACCCAAACCACCAGAACAGAACAAGACAAAAACAGAAAACCACAACACTGGACAACAACCCGGTAGCAGTGTGACGATAAAAGAAGAAGAAGAAACATTGGCATAATGTGATTTATATAATTTATGATCGATGAAACATGCCTATTTAAGTGGCCGTAATTTTATATTCATTTTGCATTTAAGTTGTTAAAATTTATGTTCTTCTTCTTTTGTCGTCACCCGCTACCTGGTTGGCTATGTCGTCACACTGCTACCTGGTTGTTGCCCAGTGTCGTGGTTTTCTGTTTTGTCTTGCGCTGTTCTGGTGGCTTGAGTGATTTTTATTTTTGCTTTTTGACAAGATTCTACTATGTCATCTATGCATCTTTTCGTGTCTTCCCCTCGCCTTCTTTCTGATGTTCTGTTGTAGACGACTCTGTATACAGTGAGTTAGGATGCATTATTAGAATGCCAGAACCACTTCATTCTTTTTTCTAATGTAATTCAACAGATTCAGTCTAACTTTTTTCGAATGCTGATGTTGTGACTGTCGTTTCTAGTGTTGTTGGTAACTTTTCGTAGGCATCTAATTTCACATGTAGTTGTTTTTTGCTACTTTGTTTTGCTCATAGTCCATGTTTGGCTCTGGTAACACTAACAACTTTGCCGTCTGGTGTTCAGGAAATGATACCTTTCTTGTTGCAAACGGTTTATCTTTCTTATATTTGTTCTTTACAACAGGAATCAAAATCAAAACAGCTGCAGATCAATATTTGTACTTACACAAAACAGCTGCAGATCAATATTTGTACTTACACAAAACAGCTGCAGATCAATATTTGTACTTACACAAAACAGCTGCAGATAAATATTTGTACTTACACAAAACAGCTGCAGATAAATATGTCTGCACAAAGAGCTGCAGATAAATATTTGTCTTACACAAAACAGCTGCAGATAAATATTTGTACTTACACAAAACAGCTGCAGATAAATATTTGTACTTACACAAAACAGCTGCAGATAAATATGTCTACACACAAAAGAGCTGCAGATCAATTTGTACATAAAGAGCTGAGATAAATTGTTGTACACATAAAAGAGCTGCAGATAAATATTTGTACACATAAAAGAGCTGCAGATAAATATTTGTACACATAAAACAGCTGCAGATAAATATTTGTACACATAAAACAGCTGCAGATAAATTGTTGTACACATAAAAGAGCTGCAGATCAATATTTGTACACATAAAAGAGCTGCAGATCAAAACAGCTGCAGATAAATTGTTGTACACATAAAACAGCTGCAGATAAATTGTTGTACACATAAAAGAGCTGCAGATAAATATTTGTACACATAAAAGAGCTGCAGATAAATATTTGTACACATAAAACAGCTGCAGATAAATATTTGTACACATAAAACAGCTGCAGATAAATATTTGTACACATAAAACAGCTGCAGATAAATTGTTGTACACATAAAAGAGCTGCAGATCAATATTTGTACACATAAAAGAGCTGCAGATCAATATTTGTACACATAAAACAGCTGCAGATAAATTGTTGTACACATAAAACAGCTGCAGATAAATTGTTGTACACATAAAAGAGCTGCAGATAAATTGTTGTACACATAAAACAGCTGCAGATAAATTGTTGTACATAAAGAGCTGCAGATAAATTGTGTACACATAAAAGAGCTGCAGATAAATTGTTGTACACATAAAAGAGCTGCAGATAAATTGTTGTACACATAAAAGAGCTGCAGATAAATTGTTGTACACATAAAAGAGCTGCAGATAAATTGTTGTACACATAAAAGAGCTGCAGATAAATTGTTGTACACATAAAAGAGCTGCAAATAAATGTTCTGAAGATGGTATAATAACTATGTCTACAGCTTGTCAACAGCAACAAAAGAATAACAGCGCGTTAAATAAAATATAGAAATTATAGAAATTTGGGAAACTTGTATTTGTCACCAATGAGAAACTTTATGAAGGATGTACTGATTCTTCCAGTGATTCACAATTTGGCAAGGTCACACGTGAGTCACTGTGCCAGCGTTGTCACTTAAGATCTGACTGACTGACTCACAAACACACAAATGAGTGAATGACGAATCTGTTCAGGTGTGGCCATGATTTCTACAGGTGTTTAATTTTTAAGTTGAACAGGTGGGTCGACGTCTTATCTCATCTTTAGTTGTATATGTGTGGTTGATATGTGGATGATATGTGGTTGATATGTGGTTGATATGTGGTTGATATGTGGACTATATAGTTTTATATGCTACTTCCATTGAAGTATTAAAGCGTCATCGGCTGAATCACATTAGCGTACTTGGTCTTGTCTATTACTATAGCTGATTAGTAACTCTTCGGCTTTTCTCTCTCTCGTGTTTTGGAATATGGGACGGAATAGCATAACAGATAGAACGTTCCCTTTTCAAGTCGAGCAGAAAAGGGTGGGGGTTCAATTCATGCAACCGACTTTCCACAAGTGAGAAAAGGAACTAGTCTTCCTACCTCCCTCATACTGTGGGATTAGTAGTAGTAGTAATATTAGCAACAGTATTAGTAGTGGTAACAGCAGTAACAGCATTAGTAGTAGTAATAATAGTAGTTATAGTAACAGTAGTTAAAGTTAGTTGTAGTAGTAGTAATAATAGTAGTTATAGTAGCAGTAGGTAAAGTTAGTTGTAGTAGTAGTAATAATAGTAGTTATAGTAGCAGTAGTTAAAGTTAGTTGTAGTAGTAGTAATAATAGTAGTTATAGTAGCAGTAGTTAAAGTTAGTTGTAGTAGTAGTAATAATAGTAGTTATAGTAGTAGTAGTTAAAGTTAGTTGTAGTAGTAATAATAGTAGTATTAGTAGTTGAAGTATTTGTTTGTAGTAGTAGCAGTAGTAGTAGTAGTTGCAGCTGTAGTTGATGTAGTAGTAGCAGTAATAGTAGTAGTTGTAGTGTTAGTAGCTGTAGTAGTAGTAGTAGTAGTAGCTGTAGTAGTAGTAGTAGTAGTGTAGGTAGTTGCTGCAGCAGTAGTTGATGTAGTAGTAGTAGTAGTAGTTGCAGTAGTAGTTGATGCAGAGCTAATAGTGAAGTCGTGTGTAGTGTGTTATTAGTTGCAGTAGTAGTTGCAGGAGTAGTTGCAATAGTAGTTGTTTTAGTAGTAGTAGTTGTTGTTGTTGTAGTAATAGTTGCTGTATTAGTAGTTGTTGTAGGAGTAGTTGATGTGGCAGTTCTGAGCAGTAGTTGTAGAGTAGTTTCTGCAGTAAGTTGCAGTGGTAGGTACAGTGTAGTTACAGTTGCAGTAGTAGTAGTA
The DNA here is from genome assembly GCA_020796225.1 of Arion vulgaris. Taxonomy (NCBI): domain Eukaryota; kingdom Metazoa; phylum Mollusca; class Gastropoda; order Stylommatophora; family Arionidae; genus Arion; species Arion vulgaris. Next base: position 46,208,022 of record CM036754.1, read on the forward strand.
GTGGTAGTGGTACTAGCAGTTGCAGTAGTTGCTGTAGTAGTAGCAGTTGTAGTAGTAGTAGTAGTAGTAGTAGTAGTAGTAGTAGTAGTAGTGAAGTAGCGGTACAAACGTTTAATAACACATAACGAAGGGAAAACTAGGTCACATTAGCTACGCACGATCTTTAATAGATCTACAAACATAAAGACAAACAGGCATACAAACATAAAGACAAACAGGCATACAAACATAAAGACAAACAGGCATACAAACATAAAGACAAACAGGCATACAAACATAAAGACAAACAGGCATACAAACATAAAGACAAACAGGCATACAAACATAAAGACAAACAGGCATACAAACATAAAGACAAACAGGCATACAAACATAAAGACAAACAGGCATACAAACATAAAGACAACAGGCATACAAACATAAAGACAAACAGGCATACAAACATAAAGACAAACAGGCATACAAACATAAAGACAAACAGGCATACAAACATAAAGACAAACAGGCATACAAACATAAAGACAAACAGGCATACAAACATAAAGACAAACAGGCATCAAAACCCCCCACCCACACACACACACAAAGAATCAACCCTGTAGGACAGCAAAGCACAACACATATATTATGCAAACACAGACACACAGATGTAAACATACCTATACACTAATTTACACTGGTGCACACATACACACTCACACATACAGCAACACAGCACATATATACTCACAGGCTCCCAAACAAACAGCCAGGTATATCGCTTAAACTACAGCACTAAATAAAACAAACAAACAGCAGATATATCGCAAACTACAGCACTAAATAAAACAAACAGCCAAGTATATCGCTTAAACTACAGCACTAAATAAAAACAAACAAACAGCCAGGTATATCGCTTAAACTACAGCACTAAATAAAAACAAACAAACAGCCAATATATGCAAACTACAGCACTAAATAAAAACAAACAAACAGCCAGAGTATATCGCTTAAACTACAGCACTAAATAAAAATAAACAAACAGCCAAGTATATCGCTTAAACTACAGCACTAAATAAAACAAACAAACAGCCAAGTATATCGCTTAAACTACAGCACTAAATAAAAACAAACAGCCAAATATATCGCTTAAACTACAGCACTAAATAAAAACAAACGGCCAGGTATATCGCTTAAACTACAGCGCTAAATAAAAACAAACAGCCAGGTATATCGCTTAAACTACAGCACTAAATAAAAACAAACAAACAGCCAGGTATATCGCTTAAACTACAGCACTAAATAAAAACAAACAGCCAAATATATCGCTTAAACTACAGCACTAAATAAAAACAAACGGCCAGGTATATCGCTTAAACTACAGCGCTAAATAAAAACAAACAAACAGCCAGGTATATCGCTTAAACTACAGCACTAAATAAAAACAAACAGCCAGGTATATCGCTTAAACTACAGCACTAAATAAAAACAAACAAACAGCCAGGTATATCGCTTAAACTGCAGCACTAAATAAAAACAAACAGCCAGGTATATCGCTTAAACTGCAGCACTAAATAAAAACAAACAAACAGCCAGGTATATCGCTTAAACTGCAGCACTAAATAAAAACAAACAAACAACCAGGTATATCGCTTAAACTGCAGCACTAAATAAAAACAAACAAACAGCCAGGTATATCGCTTAAACTACAGCACTAAATAAAAACAAACAGCCAAGTATATCAAAACTACAGCACTAAATAAAAACAAACACCATGTATATCGCTTAAACTACAGCACTAAATAAAAACAAACAAACAACCAGGTATATCGCTTAAACTGCAGCACTAAATAAAAACAAACAAACAGCCAGGTATATCGCTTAAACTTCAGCAGCTAAATAAAAACAAACAAACAACCAGTATATCGCTTAAACTACAGCACTAAATAAAAACAAACAAACAACCAGGTATATCGCTTAAACTGCAGCACTAAATAAAAACAAACAAACAGCCAGGTATATCGCTTAAACTACAGCACTAAATAAAAACAAACAAACAGCCAGGTATATCGCTTAAACTACAGCACTAAATAAAAACAAACGGCCATGTATATCGCTTAAACTACAGCGCTAAATAAAAACAAACAAACAGCCAGGTATATCGGTTAAACTACAGCACTAAATAAAAACAAACGGCCATGTATATCGCTTAAACTACAGCGCTAAATAAAAACAAACAAACAGCCAGGTATATCGGTTAAACTACAGCACTAAATAAAAACAAACGGCCATGTATATCGCTTAAACTACAGCGCTAAATAAAAACAAACAAACAGCCAAGTATATCGCTTAAACTACAGCACTAAATAAAAACAAACAAACAACCAGGTATATCGCTTAAACTACAGCACTAAATAAAAACAAACAGCCAGGTATATCGCTTAAACTACAGAACTAAATAAAAACAAACAAACAGCCAGGTATATCGCTTAAACTACAGCACTAAATAAAAACAAACGGCCATGTATATCGCTTAAACTACAGCACTAAATAAAAACAAACAAACAGCCAGGTATATCGCTTAAACCACAGCACTAAATAAAAACAAACGGCCATGTATCGCTTAAACTACAGCACTAAATAAAACAAACAACCAAGTATATCGCTTAAACTACAGCACTAAATAAAAACAAACAAACAGCCAGGTATATCGCTTAATCTACAGCACTAAATAAAAACAAACAAACAGCCAGGTATATCGCTTAAACTACAGCACTAAATAAAACAAACAGCCATAGTATATCGCTTTTTTTTTTTTTTCTGATCCAGAAGCACTTGAGCTGAAAAGCTCTTCGGCTCGGTGTCATGGACATCGTAACCCTTCTGCTCGGTGCCACGAACACCGTAAATCTGGGGAACCTGTAGCTTTTCTGCCCAGTCCGCGAGTTGAACCGCACTTACAGAGGACTAGTCACCTGTAGTCCACCGCGCTACGAACACGCTGGGCACGCGGGCTAGTATATCGCTTAAACTACAGCACTAAATAAAAACAAACAAACAGCCAAGTATATCGCTTAAACTACAGCACTAAATAAAAACAAACAAACAGCCAGGTTATGCTTAAACTACAGCACTAAATAAAAACAAACAGCCAGGTATATCGCTTAAACTACAGCACTAAATAAAAACAAACAAACAGCCAGGTATATCGCTTAAACTACAGCACTAAATAAAAACAAACAAACAAAATAAACACACAAGTTCCGTACACAGATCCTTTAATAAAACACTATCATCATTTGAAACGATTCACCAACAATGGAATGTGTATAAAGAAACAGAAAAATATATTCATAATAAAACTTAGATTCATGTAAAAGATAAATGGAGAAAATAAAAACATAACAAGCAAATTCAGCACCAAAAATAACATACGGTAGACACTTGTTCTAAAATAAAGTTTATGAAATCGTAAGGATTTTGTAAACCAGTAAACGTGGTCGCTTTCTTGTTTGCATTGTTTGCTGGTCAGCAGGTAGATTGGTTCAATCTGTTTTTGCCGGTCTAAGGTACACCGAATGAAATGACAGGAGATGGCAAATACTCTACACGATCTTTAAGGGATGGCCTTGGAAAAAGGGTGTATTATTACAATCTGGTCGAGCGAGTAAAGATCGATGAGGGAAGGTAAACGTGGTTTCTAAAAAGGACTTGTTGATATTGCAACCATACTGTAAACAGCAACACAACCTCGAGCAAAATGTCCAACGAAAGATGGAAAGAAGAACTCAATGTTTAACTCTCTCTAAAGATTCCCGGAAGTTGAGATATTGTCATCCTCTTTGTCTTCTCTAATAGGGCTAAGTTTTTTAGAAGAATTCGTTTTCAGATCAAAGATTTGTTTATTATCTATTCCATTGACGGATGCTAAGATTAAAGAACTAGATCGAAGGCCATCCTTGAAGTCTAGGAACTGCATCCCGACCTGGGGTATGTAAGTGAACTCTCCGTTGAAGCTGATATCCACTGATCTTCTAATGGAGTCTAACGATTCTAGTTCATTCAATTCTGACTGATTAGTGTGCTCAGATGCATCAATCACATTCTCATTAGCACGCTCTGGTGAAGCCTGGACGTTAAAAGAGTCGATCGTGTATGTCCTATTATCTAAAGATGCTCTCTGGGTTGGGCTATCAAGAGGTATAACATCGTCGTCTTGCACTTCGTGATGAAGATTTAGCATACCTACACGTGTTAACGCGAGATCTGACTCCTCATCTTCATGCATAGTTTGACTACAACACATTTGACTATTATCTGTATCATTCATGTATCCGGTATCATGACACCAATCCGTTACTTGAGCAGTTAGTTGATCTTCCTCCATGAGAAATCTATCATTCTCTTCTTGTTGTACAATCTGTGCTAATATATCCGCTTCTGTATCGGAATCATCCATTCTATACATCGACATATTAGCTGTTGCCTTGCTGTAGCTTTGTATTGGTTCTTTCTTCTTAATGCTAAGCAAATCTCGTAAGAATGCTCCACCCATACCCGTCGGAAGAGCTGCGGCATGAAGTACGCCATTTTCTCCGCTATATTCAGACTCTGCAATATTTGCAATGTATTTGATTTCGTTAATTTCATCCAAAATCTCTAAATTATTTGTCTGCCACCTTGCTTCATCATCTTCTGATGAGTTGCCATCATGATACGCTTTGTCAATAGTAGCAGCAGAAACCGCAGTATTAAATTCATATGTTTTTGTTGGAGACGATCTCTTTCTTGGACGCTCATACCGACCTCCAGGAAGATATTGATTCTCTTCAAGAGTTCGGTAAATGTTGCTACTGTTTTCACTGAGAAGGTTGACAGGAGGATGTTCCACAAGATTTAGAAAACTAAACGGAGATTCTTCATTTATGATTGGGTTTAGAGGAGAAAGAGTTCCAAGACCAAATGCCTCATATGATTTTTCCCGGGTCTTCGCCATCTTCTGTAGCGCGAGCAATCGTTTATTCTGTTAGAGTCAGATTATTACTGTTGAATTGGGTATGCAGCTCTGAGTCCATTTTTTCTATTGAGTTGGGAGCTACACGATCGATGGATAAGTCTAGACTGTTCAGATCGATTTTCTCGTTCGATTTAGAAGCTACGAATTCGCGTAGTGATATTTTGTCCAGACATTCTTCTAAGCGAGCATTCTCCACACTGATGTTCGTTCTACTTAAATTAGGTTGTACATCCTTCTCGCCATCATGATCTTCTTGTGATTTTGTATTCTCAACTAATCTCTTAGCTTTTCTGACTGTTTTCGAAATCACTGATGTACAAGCCCCAACAGAAAGTTGTTGATTTGATTTGATCGAACTGATTTGATTCAATGATTGATTGCGACGTAAGCTTTTCGATTTTCCAGTTGTCAACTTTTGACCAGTCTTTCCTTTATGTTGTTCCAATTCTTTAAGTTCTTGTGTTAAACTTAGTGATTTTCCAAATTCTCTTTCCCAGCTTTGTATTTCATGGAGAAGCTTCGAGTTGACAGATGGGGGTGTGGCAGACAGACGGTTAACGACCTTAACTACTGCAGGATTAAGTGCTTTAGCTTGCGGCATCTTTAAGCCTGCAGCTTTTTTCTTACCTACTTCTTTACATTTTGGCACATTTGAAATAGTTTCCATAGAAGTGCCTGCATTTTGACTTTTATTGTTGACTGTATGAAGTAGCTTTTCAACATTTTTGTCTCGTTCTTGTGCTTTTCCACTTTGTTTATTCTCAATATCTGAAGCTATCTTTCTTGTTGGTGTTATCTGTCTTTCGTTAGTGACGCTCCCATTTTCTTTTAGTTTCCCTCCACGTTTCAATGTGTGCACTGGTTGCGTGCTTTCAGAGCTGTCAGGACTACTGGGAGCTGGGAACTTTAAGATGTCAAATTTAGCTCTGAAACTCGACAGGCTTCCCAACTGGCGTGGTGGTGCATTCTTGTCTACTTTAGTCTGCATTTTCTTTTCCATTTGTCTCCTAGCCCACTGCATGCTAAGATAGTGGCTACACAACTTGTTGAGACGTTCCTTGGTGTTGGTATTACCTTTAGTCAGTTGTTCTCCGTACTTAGTGTTCAGTCGTTGAACAAATTTGAATATGCCGTTCTGTTGACGATCAGAAGCAGACAAGAAAGATGAGCTCTTGTTCATGTCACTTCCGTTCTTTGTTGGTATCTGTGGTAACGTACTGATCCTGTCTCCAGGAGGGGACATCAAATATAAGTCCCTTTGATCGTATTTCGTATAATTTGTACTGTCGCTGGGCTCCTGATTCTCTGCGAAACTTGTACACAACAAAGAACTATTGGGAACCATCTGCTGTGAACTGTATGTTTTCAAGAAATTTAAGCGTACTTCTTTCAGCCTGTTCTGTACATCTCCATACTTGTGTGTGCTATCTCCTAGACCACCTTGAACAATCTCTTCTGCTGGTTCCACTTGTTGACTAGTTTGCTGTCCCGCTGCCTGCTGAACCTGCTGTTGGTCCAGGCGGTCCTGCTTCCGCTGAAATCTGTACTGATTTCTCTGCCTAGCTGATTGTGTTTCCTTTAAGCTACATGACGGCTTCTTCCTAGATTCACGGTCAGCGTTATTGTTACAATTTAACTTTGTAATCTCATCCAAATCTTCCAGGAACGAGTCACTTATGTTCCCTGGAACATTGACTGGTTCCCTGAAAACTATTGGGTTTATGAAAGTATCACTATTCGATACTTGATGTTTCTGGTTGTAGTAGTTATTGCTGCAATTGTCTCTGTCGGTGCTAATGTCGACGTTGCTTATCTCATCTGTTGTGGAATTGTTATTCGTTTTGTGAATAAGTTCATCATCTGAAAAAGTTAAAGTTTCTGGCGAATCGTCAAGTTTTACTAGCAATGTTCGCTGATCAACATTAGTTCTTGTCTCAGTTTCTGCTTTGTATTTCTTAGTAAATGAACGCAGGTTGAAAATGTCTACTTTGTGATTAGAATATGTCTTCAAGTCCATTTCAGATTTGGATCTTCTCTTGGCATGGTCCTCACTGTCCAACGCAAAGGGAGAGAGTGGCATTACGGTGTTTGAGAACTTGTCCAGCAGATCTAACACTTGCTGTTTGGACATCTTTGAGAAAGTAGACGCATCAAATATCCGTGGAACTACATCAGGAACAATGTCTGAGCTTGCAGTCATTGTCACAGAGTTTCTAACAAAGCCTGCAAACTTAGATCTACGTGATAATTTACTACCAAAATACTGGTGACTAGAACGACTCGTTTGTAGTCTCGATATCTTCTTTAACTGAGCATAAGAACAAGAACTCGTAGCAGAGTCTTTGCTTAATTTAGATTTGACTTTTGACTTGTTCTCAACAAATTCTTCATGAATATATTCAATGATTTTGTTATTGTGGTTGAAATCATTTCTGGTTGTTGAGTCTGGTTGATGGTTATCATTATATTTCATTATCACTGACACACTTTCTCCAAGATCGTGTGGGCTACAGCCGGCTAGAGTAGTATTGTTCACATTCGGGTCTACATCTCTGTTAGTTGACTCATCAGCAGCAACAACAAAAATATCATGAGCAGAAACATTGCTATTAGAAAAACTATTCTCACTTGGTATATCTGTATTTGCCTTGTCAATCTCCAGCGCGTACTCAACTGCCATGTCTTCTGTTTCTAATGTTTGAACATTTATGTCTTGTAGAAAATCATCCCTATGACTCAATTTATCATTGATATCAACATAGTTGTTGGTGGTATCTACCTTATCATCTTCTTCAGTACTTTTAACATGTATCGTATTGTTTGTGCAACCTTCATTAGCCCATATTGGTGCAGTATTAATCTGTTCTTTGTTTATGACAGACTCAACAATCGGTTTCTTTGTTTCTTCATTGTTATCGCTAATTGTTGAGTCCATATTTACTTGGCTGTTCTTATTGACAGCAGCAATAAAATGATAATCTTGACAATGTTGTGTACTGTCAACGCTGATATATCTTGTCTTGTCTGTTTGACTGTCAACGCTGATATCTCTTGTCTTGTCTGTTTGACTGTCAACGCTGATATCTTTTATCTTGTCTGTTTGACTGTCAACGTTGATATCTCTTGTCTTGTCTGTTTGAAATGCGTCACCGGATTGTGTGAACATGTTGATCTTACACAACTTATCAGACTTATTTGTGACATGAAGTATAGATATATCTTCGACACCAATGTTGCCATCCTCGTGCGTTGTGAGTGGAGACACCGGTGTGACAATCCTACAGAACTCATCCAAAAGTTTTAGAATGTGTTCCTTGGATAACTTTGCTCCGGTATCTACTTCAGAAATTCTAAAACCAATTTTCAAATGTCCATCTTTAGTCTTCATCACTTCTACTGTTGCATCGTCGTTATCGTTTTGTAAACTACATGAAGGTTTACTTTCACAAACTTGGTTATTGCTGTATACAACATCTGTTGAATGTTTGAGTTCAACATTTGTATTGGACAAGTGTAGTTTAACATTGACATCAGAATGTGATGTGTCCATTTCTTGTTCCGTTGATGGGAATTCTTGTTTTGTAGCTCTCCCAAAAACTGAACACTTGAAGCTGGTCTCAGATATGTTGATATTTTCTACTTGAGCGGTCTGATGTTGATTGTCAGATTTTACAGCAGCTTGAGATGAGCAAGTGTCGTTCCTGATATCTAGATCCGAACATGGGAATCTTAACTTTTCCATATGACTTAATACACTCAGATCACAACGGGAGTCCTTTCTTGACTGTATGCTTTGAGATCTATCATGCTGGCATGATGTATTGTTCCTCCGTGATTTATTTACCCAGTTTATGTTTGAAGGTTTGCTGTTGTCAAATATATCTTCTTCATCTGACAGCTCATTTATTTGTTGACCAGTTGTAGAACATGGACATGTATGGCTACATTTAATGTTATTTTCTTGCAGATTTTGTGAGTTATCTCGATTATTCTCATCATGATTATCTGCCCTGTTTACTATTAGAGACTCTGCCGATGACTCGTTGGCACATTTCTTCAAGGAACCTGATAGTTTCTGTCGTTTGTTTTCTGGGCCGTTATTGTAAGATTGGTCACTGATATCAAATCGTCTTGTATACGAGGAACTCACATTTGTTTCACATTTGTTATTATAGAAGGATAAATATGATGTACTTTCTGTGAGATTTTGTTGCAATTGATCAGAATTAATTGAACTGTTACCTCGCTTCCTTGAATCGATATTATTGTAACAAATATGGCTCTTACATGAACATATGTTTTTATTGAATCTATTTCTACATTCTTGTTGTCTTCTATCAGAATCTATTCCAGCTTGGTCTGTACGAGACTTGTCCAAGCTATTGTCTCTAAGAGTTGATTTATTCATTGTAATAACTGTTTTAACATGATGTTTCCTATGAGCGTCTTCTGGAGACTCCTGTTTTGGACTAACATTCTTACATTTACCACGAGAGGTCTGGTCATCACAACAAGATGGACCTGCGCGTTCTGACAGCTTAGTTTTTCTTTTCTGACCATTGCTCAAGCTATGGATGATCTCAGATCTTTTAGCTGATATTCTGTAACCAGATGTTCCGGTATGAAAACCTTCATGCGAGCGCATGTATGTATTGTTACATCTACTTGCATTTACTGAAGTTACTGTAGAGTTTGTCCGATTAGAAGGTAACATTTCTCTTACTCTTCGGTAATCTGATTGTGTATACTGATTATCATTATAAAAACTTTGGTGCAGCCTGTTCCCATCACTTTTGTTATATCTTTGTCGTCTGCTTCGTTTTGTATCTCTGTATGTTTCGTTTCGTCTGATGTCAGGAGTGTGTTCTACGTACCTTGGATGTCGTGATTGAATAGTTTCCCTTTGACCATCTCTAGAATAACTTGTCAGTGTCCATTTATTTTCATGAAAATAACGATACCTCGGCAAATAATTATTCCGTCTCGTGCTACGATAGTTGCTATGACGATTTGATGAAGGTTGATCACAACGAGTTTCCGGTTTAGTTTCTAATTTCTGATCTGTTTCCGCCTGACGACAGTAAAGTGAATCTTTGATTGTCTTAGAACATTCTTTTGTTCTACTACGCTTCCCATCAACACTTCCACTGTGTATTTTGTTCAACTGGGAATGAGACTGTTCAACTTCAGATGTGTCTTTACATGTAAGACTTCTCTCCCTTTGATTATAATTCATACACTCTTTCTTCCCTTTGTTCTTGACCTTCGTGAACTGTTTCTCTAGTGGCACATGTCCACTCGTCAATGACAACTCAGCACAGACGTCCTTGTAAGATAAATAATATGTCTTCACTTTCTGAAGACCTTTCACATGTTCTTGCTGACAATCACAAGATGTCCAGTTTGTCCATAATTGGCTGGCGGAATGGAGGATGTCCATGTACTGAATTAAGTGAAAACACACTAGAAACTGTTTTCTGAACAATTTAAATGTCAGTTCATTAGCAAACATGTTTTGGACATTAGTGGGAGATATGACCTTGTTATTGACCAGATACCAACGTTTGTTAGAGAAGATCTCATCCCAAAGTGAGCAGCTCATCTCATTAAGTAACTCGTGACTCTCATCTACTTGTAAACTTTCTGGAATATTCACATTTCTTGGATTATTAGAACTGAATAGTTCCTGATATCTCTCATCTGTTCTCATGAAGGATTTAGAATCTACTGCCTGTTTCTTTGATTTATTCTCTATTAAACTTGCTTCTGACCTACTTTCATCGACCCTGGTCTTTTGTAATGATCGGGAAGACCTTCTCAAATGTAGGTCATGAAAAGATATTGACCTGGTTGGCATATTTCCCTTTTTTATACTATCTAATTTGTTTTTATGACAAAAAATACCTTTAACCTGGGAGCCATTCTGTGGAGCAGAAAACCTGGTGCGTTTAGTGTCCGCATTAAGCACGCTGACTTCGCAATGTAAGCCGCTCTTTGAGCTACCAATGCCTTGTAGGAACTCAAACATACTGCTCTCCTCATCTTCAAGGTCTAGAACATCAGAGTTGGAAGGATCGTTCTCATAATTCCTTACATCTGTGAAAGTCTTCTTTGAACTATCAGACATGTTGGTACGTCAGTGAATTGTCTAACTAGTCACTAATTGTATAATATATAGTCACTTGCTTCTGTCTTAGACAAAACCAACGATCAAACACAGCATTCATTTCAAGTCTGCATTGACATTTTGCAAACTTCCGGCGTTACTGTTTCTATAGATGTTTTAGTTTTCATTTCTTGTTCAGTAGAAGTGCAAGATTGTGCAAGTTGTAGGAGTGCAAAATTGTGCACGACTGTCATCATCATCATTAAAAAGCTTGTCCTGTGCAGAATTTTACCACCATAAAAGTCCGGAATTTATCTCTCTCGTAGACCAGATGTCCCGCCTCTGTAGCAGTCATGATCAAACCATCAGTTACATCCTGAATCATCAAGTAGCTTGTCCCTTCTAGAACTTAGCTCCCATGACAGCAGTCCTGAAAAATTATCTGTTCTGTGCTAGTTGATGTCAACAGCAGTCATTTTCAGATCGTCAATGACATCTTGCACCCATCTTCAATGTCTTCCTCTCATTCTTCTTCCAGGCATCATTCCCTTCCCCCTCCCTCCAAAATGATCTTCTCCATATTACTGTTAAGCTTATCTAGGCATTGTCTTGGAAGGTAGTCTCTGCCATTGCTTTCCTTCCTAGCAGTGACCATACTGGTCCATGACCGTAGCCATTGTCTCTATTACAGAGATCCTCTGCTTAACGTCGTAAGTATTGAGACCATAACCATTGACACTCTGTCGGCTGCTCCCTCACTCATCCACCACTTGCTCCCATGGCTTCACGTGACCTGCGTGGGAGGGGTGGGGGCTAAACAGGTATTCCCCTTGCTCAAAGGTGTCCCGTGGACTAGGGGGAAGGAGGATTTTACATCTCACGTCTCATTTGTAAGAGGTTTACCTCGACCACGATTGTGCAAGATTGTGCAAGTAGTGTAAGGGCAAAATTGTGCATCAAATATTAGAAGTACAAGAGAGGCGCGACTCCCGAGTTTAGAACGACTGATATAGGGAATCATGGTTCTTACATGTGATTGATATAATGGAAGACTGCAGTTCATTGTTCATTTGAGGATCATCGCACACGTTCATAATTGCTCCGATCTACCTTAAGCATGTATTTCAGTGTGTTTAGAGTTTTAGACTAACAACTCCGATTTGTATTGATTGATGTATCTATTGTGTTTTCTCTCGTGGTCTTGCCGCAGCTATCGGTATGCATAACTTATGCAAACTAGGTAGAGAATACCCTTAATCTTGTTCGTTGAAATCTTCAGAGTGTATCTTTTCTCTTAGAGCGTTGATGATGTCGTTTTTGTACATAGAAGACCAATTCTTGATGTACCTACCAAAAGGTCATTATCAAGCAAGGGATACAGAAGAAGTGGTGAATGGCAGACCTCTTGAACGGTCATATACAGTCCAACAATAAATCCCAAAAGGGGGAAGACTGCAGTAAAACTTGGTAAAATAGCGAAACACGTACAAACAAAGTACTATAGTTTTACAAAATATAGAAACAGTGACGATAAACAGCAACGTTTCGGCCAAAAGGCCTTTATCAAGCAAACGACACAACAGGAGTGACGTATTATAGAGAACACTTACAAATGGACGATAACGGAAACATGCAAATTTATCTAATGAAAATCTGGGAATAAAAACGAATAACGAAATGAGTGCAACACAAAACTAGAAATGGAAAAGAAGAGAAACAATAAACAATCAAGTGAATATATAACATATATATGAAGCAAATACACATATAGATTACAAGGCATGAGATGAGAAAGTACTAAGAAGCATAGGCATGTAATGCGTTGAGTCCAAGAGGCCGCAAGGTACCATATAACGAAATAAAACGGTTCTCCAGAGCAAATCGACTACTACGATCATCAGAGGAACATGATCGGATGGCTGTGACCTGGACATCGCAAGCTCCTGAATGGCCAGTATCAATGAAATGAGTAGCTACAGGGGTCACAGAGCATTGGCGTATATCGCGCAAGTGTTGGGCGAATCGGTCACTGAGCATCTTGCCGGTTTCCCCAATATAGACCTTGTTGCACCGCTTGCAGGTGATGGCATAGATAATATTCCGGTACTCGCATGTGAAACTGTCTTCAATAACAAACGTGGCTTTAGGAAAAGACACAGTGCGGGTCTGTATTATTTAATCCTGCTATTCGGTTTACATCTCACATCTCTACCTCTTGTGTCAACTTTCTTGACATCACTATTACCATCAGCCTATCCACCATCACTACATCAGTATACTACAAGCCTATATCCAGAGACCCCTAGGATTGTTGCTGGAGCTACGGAGTTCGTGCTTTGTGCAATACTCTCGGTAGGTGGCGTGCCATTTCTGCGGAGAGGACCGAGCCATATGGGGTATAACCCGGTGCAATGAAGTCAATCCTTCGGCTTTAAAACCCTTTTTTAAAAAACTACAAGCCTACTGATGCACATAGTTTTATCCTTTATACCTCTTCCCATTCCCAGGCTTGTCGTGACTCTTTACCATTCTCGCAACTTTTGCGCCTTCGTCGCCTCTGTAGCGAGGACGACGATTTTCTCGATAGAGCTCACGAGATGCTTGATTTCTTCCGCAAGCGCCTATACCCGGAGAATGTGCTTGCATCAGCTATGCAGCGCGTTCAGCAAATTTCTCGCCAGGAAGCCCTCTCTAACCTGCATAGAACTTCCAATTCTGACAGGGTGAAAGTTATCTTAACTTTCCACCCTCATAGTTCCCTTGTGAAGAAAGTCTTATTCCGTCATCCGTCTATTCTTCAGTCTGATCCTGAGACACGTTCAGTCTTCCAACACTATCCTTTGGTGGCGTACAGACGGGACAGAAGTCTTAAGGATATGTTGGTTCCCAGTCGCCTCAAGCCTAATATCCAGTCATTTTGGAACCATCCAGTGTGGCCGTCGGCGCTGCAACACGTGAGCTTATGTAATAGCGAAACACGTACAAACAAAGTATTATAGTTTTACAAAATACAGAAACAGTGACAATAAACAGCAACGTTTCGACCAAAGGCCTTTATCTGTATTTTGTAAAACTATAGTACTTTGTTTGTACGTGTTTCGCTATTTACCAAGTTTTACTGCAGTCTTCCCCTATTTTGCTTATGTAATATAGACCCGCAGGTGGCGTCTGTGGCCTAGGGTTAGTGACTCTGTCTATTAACCCCGACGTTCTGAGTTCGAATCACGCTGCGGACAGTTTGCTTGCAAATTGTTTCCGTTGATTTTAACAAAAGACGATGGCGCCACCCGTTCAGAAAGCAATGGCAAACTACTGAACGTATAAGTGGTGCCTAGAAAATCAACGACTTGTTTACTGTGGTTGATGGCTACGTCCTTTGGGATATGCCACGATTTTCATTTTTCAATATAGACCCGCACTGTGTCTTTTCCTAAAGCCACGTTTGTTATTGAAGACAGTTTCACATGCGAGTACCGGAATATTATCTATGCCATCACCTGCAAGCGGTGCACCAAGGCCTATATTGGGGAAACCGGCAAGAGGCTCAGTGACCGAGTAGCCAAACACTTGCGCGATATACGCCAATGCTCTGTGACCCATGTAGCTACTCATTTCAATGATACTGGCCATTTAGAAGCTTGCTATGTCCAGGTCACAGCCATCCGATCATGTTCCTCTGATGATCGTAGTAGTCGATTTGCTCTGGTGAACCGTTTTATTTCGTTATATGGTACCTTGCGGCCTCTTGGACTCAACGCATTACATTCCTATGCCTCTTAGTACTTTCTCATCTCATGCCTTGTAATCTATATGTGTATTTGCTTCATATATATGTTATATATTCACTTGATTGTTTATTGTTTCTCTTCTTTTCCACTTCTAGTTTTGTGTTGCACTCATTTCGTTATTCGTTTTTATTACCAGATTTTCATTAGATACGATTGAATATTTCTGTAACCGTCCATTTGTAAGTGTTCTCTATAATTCGTCACTCCTGTTGTATCGTTTGCTTGATAAAGGCCTTTTGGTCGAAACGTTGCTGTTTATCGTCACAGTTTCTATATTATGTAAAACTATAGTACTTTGTTTGTACGTGTTTCGCTAACAATAAATCTCTAATGGCCCTAAAATGAAAATATGTAACTCAAAATGAAGACAGTTCAAACTGAAAAATTGCATGTATATTCCGTGCACAGGTGTGCACATTTGTTGAACGGCATTTGCGACAAGGATCAAAACAAAGACACATAATAGTAACTAAAAGCTACATCGACTGTCAATATAGGAGAACTCATAGGAAAGAAGGATGCATGGTCCATTGAGAAGTTTAAAAGATTTATATTGAATTAAGTTATGTTTACAATAGCTGTACATGATCCAAGTGTCGATTTAAGCCATGATTTAGCTGCACCTTTATTAAGCTTAAACTGCTAACTTTACGACTGCATCATGCATGCAGTGCATGGCAGCATGGCTACTAGCTTTATTAATAACAGCAGAAATGTTAACTGAATAACTGCATGACTATCAGCTCTATAACAGCATGACTATCAGCTCTATAACTGCATGACTATCAGCTCTATAACTGCATGACTATCAGCTCTATAACTGCATGACTATCAGCTCTATAACTGCATAGTCTAGGTAAGTCTTAGACGCCACAATGAACACAGAAAGCGATTGGAATTTTTTCTTACCAGACGTTCCTGATCTTAGGGATGACAGTCTTTTGTTTGATTTCCTGTATTATAATTGCAACCTAACTGAAGGTGTGTACAGCACAGATGATGTACTAGTTAGGAACGATACAGCTAACAATTGCAACCCAACTGAAAGCGTGTGCAGCACAGATGATGTACTAGTTAGGAACGATACAGCTACCAGTCTTTCTGCTCCACAGAATGGTTCCAAGACTAAAGACACCTTTTGTCATAAAAACAAATTAGATAGTATACAAAAGGTGAAGATGCCAACCAGGTCAATATCTTTTCATGACCTACATTTGAGAAGGTCTTCCCGATCATTACAAAAGACCAGGGTCGATGAAAGTAGGTCAGAAGCAAGTTTAATAGAGAATAAATCAAAGAAACAGGCAGTTGATTCTAAATCCTTCATGAGAACAGATGAGAGATATCAGGAACTATTCAGTTCTAATAATCCAAGAAATGTGAATATTCCAGAAAGTTTACAAGTAGATGAGAGTCACGAGTTACTTAATGAGATGAGCTGCTCACTTTGGGATGAGATCTTCTCTAAAAAACGTTGGTATCTGGTCAATAACAAGGTCATATCTCCCACTAATGTCCAAAACATGTTTGCTAATGAACTGACATTTAAATTGTTCAGAAAACAGTTTCTAGTGTGTTTTCACTTAATTCAGTACATGGACATCCTCCATTCCGCCAGCCAATTATGGACAAACTGGACATCTTGTGATTGTCAGCAAGAACATGTGAAAGGTCTTCAGAAAGTGAAGACATATTATTTATCTTACAAGGACGTCTGTGCTGAGTTGTCATTGACGAGTGGACATGTGCCACTAGAGAAACAGTTCACGAAGGTCAAGAACAAAGGGAAGAAAGAGTGTATGAATTATAATCAAAGGGAGAGAAGTCTTACATGTAAAGACACATCTGAAGTTGAACAGTCTCATTCCCAGTTGAACAAAATACACAGTGGAAGTGTTGATGGGAAGCGTAGTAGAACAAAAGAATGTTCTAAGACAATCAAAGATTCACTTTACTGTCGTCAGGCGGAAACAGATCAGAAATTAGAAACTAAACCGGAAACTCGTTGTGATCAACCTTCATCAAATCGTCATAGCAACTATCGTAGCACGAGACGGAATAATTATTTGCCGAGGTATCGTTATTTTCATGAAAATAAATGGACACTGACAAGTTATTCTAGAGATGGTCAAAGGGAAACTATTCAATCACGACATCCAAGGTACGTAGAACACACTCCTGACATCAGACGAAACGAAACATACAGAGATACAAAACGAAGCAGACGACAAAGATATAACAAAAGTGATGGGAACAGGCTGCACCAAAGTTTTTATAATGATAATCAGTATACACAATCAGATTACCGAAGAGTAAGAGAAATGTTACCTTCTAATCGGACAGACTCTACAGTAACTTCAGTAAATGCAAGTAGATGTAACAATACATACATGCGCTCGCATGAAGGTTTTCATACCGGAACATCTGGTTACAGAATATCAGCTAAAAGATCTGAGATCATCCATAGCTTGAGCAATGGTCAGAAAAGAAAAACTAAGCTGTCAGAACGCGCAGGTCCATCTTGTTGTGATGACCAGACCTTTCGTGGTAAATGTAAGAATGTTAGTCCAAAACAGGAGTCTCCAGAAGACGCTCATAGGAAACATCATGTTAAAACAGTTATTACAATGAATAAATCAACTCTTAGAGACAATAGCTTGGACAAGTCTCGTACAGACCAAGCTGGAATAGATTCTGATAGAAGACAACAAGAATGTAGAAATAGATTCAATAAAAACATATGTTCATGTAAGAGCCATATTTGTTACAATAATATCGATTCAAGGAAGCGAGGTAACAGTTCAATTAATTCTGATCAATTGCAACAAAATCTCACAGAAAGTACATCATATTTATCCTTCTATAATAACAAATGTGAAACAAATGTGAGTTCCTCGTATACAAGACGATTTGATATCAGTGACCAATCTTACAATAACGGCCCAGAAAACAAACGACAGAAACTATCAGGTTCCTTGAAGAAATGTGCCAACGAGTCATCGGCAGAGTCTCTAATAGTAAACAGGGCAGATAATCATGATGAGAATAATCGAGATAACTCACAAAATCTGCAAGAAAATAACATTAAATGTAGCCATACATGTCCATGTTCTACAACTGGTCAACAAATAAATGAGCTGTCAGATGAAGAAGATATATTTGACAACAGCAAAACTTCAAACATAAACTGGGTAAATAAATCACGGAGGAACAATACATCATGCCAGCATGATAGATCTCAAAGCATACAGTCAAGAAAGGACTCCCGTTGTGATCTGAGTGTATTAAGTCGTTCTAAGAAGATACCAAACAGATACTGCTGTAAACAGTGCAGAAAAGATACCAGTTTGTCTCAACTGTTGGTCAAATGTGAAAAGCAAACTCAAAAAGAAAAGCAATCAGAGAGCAAGTTCAAATATTCACTAACTAAAAAAATGAACGTGAACACTAAATTTGAATTGCAAGAAACAAAACATAAAACTAAACAATTGAATTGTGTAAGATTGCTTGGAGAAAATGTATTCAACTTAACTAATAATACTGAAGATCATCTCAAACATTCTGATTTAAGAAATGACACACAAATATCCAAGCAACAGTTATTAAACCTTGTGGATGAGTTCTGTCATATTGTTGAACCACTATCTCCAATTTGTAGCAGCCATGATGAAGAAAACATTCTTGATGGCGATCAAATATATGTATCTCCTGTCCCAGAGAATTCGGATCCAATATTTGACTTCCGGAATGTAAATTCTTGTAACGAGTATAAAAATAACAGCACACGTTGTCAAAACAAAGAAAATGATGAGAAGATTGTAGATAATAATTACACATTAGTTAACAATTATCATACATACAAGACACAGACAAGATTTGATTATGAAGATAACAGCAGTAACAAAAAATGTGTGAATAATCTCATTCAATCTGACCACGACAGAAGTGTGACATCAAATCATATAATTTATGCAAGATTTAGACAGCAGACTAATAATGAAAGTAAGTCCAACACACATCAACAGAAAACTAAAGACGATATTTGTCAAGTAATAAAAGAAGAGATTCACACATCGAATCATAATGAGGTCACGTGTGCTATCAACAACAGTCAACAACAGACGTACGTAGCTGTAGCCAACACAATCAAAGTAGAATATCCAACTGAACCTTGCGATAAAGATGATGATTGTACCAATAATGAAGAAATGAATTGTCAAACAGTTGTGAGAGATCAAATAACGAATCATGTCAATGAGAGTGAGAAAGTATGCCCCATGGAATATTACCAACAAAATAGATATATAGCAACAATGAAAATAGAAGGACAGATTCCATTGATCGATATTAAGTCTGAGATCAAGGAAGAACCTGTTATAACCAGAGAGTACAGACATCCAGACAAAATTCTCTTTGATTTGGATATCTTTGATTGCACTGACAAGTCTGCTAGGAGATCGATATACATGAACGTATCCAGGTTTATTTTAGACAAGTGTAGTCCACAAGATCCTAGAGCAACATCTTGTCAAAATGGTGGAAGATAGTGACAGCGACTAATTTAAAATTACAACTAGAAATGGTTTGAGAAACGAGTAAAAACTTTCTGAAAGTGTTTCTAAAGAATGTTTGTTTGTTTTGTTTGGCTGTTATGACCATCATCATTGCACTTCTACTAGTAACCATGTGTGCTCCGATCTCTTTCTTACACAAGTAGATCTCAGTGGCAGCGCACGAACACCGTAGCACCGACGAGGGTTCCCGATCTAATTTAGAAGTTGGTGACAATATTTAGTAAGAATTTTTTTTTTTCTCAGGAATGTTACAATTGCATCTGCTTTCTAGTCTGCTCTTGTCGATTTGGCACTGTTAATAGAGGAATTTTACCATTGCATCGGCTTTCTAGTCTGCTCTTGTTGATTTGGTAATGTTAATAGAGGAATTTTACCATTGCATCTGCTTTCTAGTCTGCTCTTGTTGATTTGGTACTGTTAATATAGGAATTTTACCATTGCATCGTCTTTCTAGTCTGCTCTTGTTGATTTGGTACTGTTAATAGAGGAATTTTACCATTGCATCTACTTTCTAGTCTGCTCTTGTTGATTTGGTACTGTTAATATAGGAATTTTACCATTGCATCTACTTTCTAGTCTGCTCTTGTTGATTTGGTACTGTTAATAGAGGAATTTTACCATTGCATCTACTTTCTAGTCTGCTCTTGTTGATTTGGTACTGTTAATATAGGAATTTTACCATTGCATCTACTTTCTAGTCTGCTCTTGTTGATTTGGTACTGTTAATAGAGGAATTTTACCATTGCATCGGCTTTCTAGTCTGCTCTTGTTGATTTGGTACTGTTAATATAGGAATTTTACCATTGCATCGGCTTTCTAGTCTGCTCTTGTTGATTTGGTAATGTTAATATAGGAATTTTACCATTGCATCGGCTTTCTAGTCTGCTCTTGTTGATTTGGTACTGTTAATATAGGAATTTTACCATTGCATCGGCTTTCTAGTCTACTCTTGTTGATTTGGTACTGTTAATATAGGAATTTTACCATTGCATCTACTTTCTAGTCTGCTCTTGTTGATTTGGTACTGTTAATAGAGGAATTTTACCATTGCATCTACTTTCTAGTCTGCTCTTGTTGATTTGGTACTGTTAATATAGGAATTTTACCATTGCATCTACTTTCTAGTCTGCTCTTGTTGATTTGGTACTGTTAATAGAGGAATTTTACCATTGCATCTACTTTCTAGTCTGCTCTTGTTGATTTGGTACTGTTAATAGAGGAATTTTACCATTGCATCTACTTTCTAGTCTGCTCTTGTCGATTTGGTACTGTTAATATAGGAATTTTACCATTGCATCGGCTTTCTAGTCTGCTCTTGTTGATTTGGTACTGTTAATAGAGCAATTTTACCATTGCATCTGCTTTCTAGTCTGCTCTTGTTGATTTGGTACTGTTAATATAGGAATTTTACCATTGCATCGGCTTTCTAGTCTGCTCTTGTTGATTTGGTACTGTTAATATAGGAATTTTACCATTGCATCGGCTTTCTAGTCTACTCTTGTTGATTTGGTACTGTTAATATAGGAATTTTACCATTGCATCGGCTTTCTAGTCTGCTCTTGTTGATTTGGCACTGTTAATATAGGAATTTTACCATTGCATCTACTTTCTAGTCTACTCTTGTTGATTTGGTACTGTTAATAGAGGAATTTTACCATTACATCTACTTTCTAGTCTGCTCTTGTCGATTTGGCACTGTTAATAGAGGAATTTTACCATTGCATCTACTTTCTAGTCTGCTCTTGTTGATTTGGTACTGTTAATAGAGGAATTTTACCATTGCATCTGCTTTCTAGTCTGCTCTTGTTGATTTGGCACTGTTAATAGAGGAATTTTACCATTGCATCTACTTTCTAGTCTACTCTTGTTGATTTGGTACTGTTAATAGAGGAATTTTACCATTACATCTACTTTTTAGTCTGCTCTTGTCGATTTGGCACTGTTAATAGAGGAATTTTACCATTGCATCTACTTTCTAGTCTGCTCTTGTTGATTTGGTACTGTTAATAGAGGAATTTTACCATTGCATCTACTTTCTAGTCTGCTCTTGTTGATTTGGTACTGTTAATAGAGGAATTTTACCATTGCATCTACTTTCTAGTCTGCTCTTGTTGATTTGGTACTGTTAATAGAGGAATTTTACTATTGCATCGTCTTTCTAGTCTACTCTTGTTGATTTGGTACTGTTAATAGAGGAATTTTACCATTGCATCTACTTTCTAGTCTGCTCTTGTTGATTTGGTACTGTTAATATAGGAATTTTACCATTGCATCGGCTTTCTAGTCTACTCTTGTTGATTTGGTACTGTTAATAGAGGAATTTTACCATTGCGTCTACTTTCTAGTCTGCTCTTGTTGATTTGGTACTGTTAATATAGGAATTTTACCATTGCATCGGCTTTCTAGTCTGCTCTTGTTGATTTGGTACTGTTAATATAGGAATTTTACTATTGCATCGGCTTTCTAGTCTGCTCTTGTTGATTTGGTAATGTTAATAGAGGAATTTTACCATTGCATCTGCTTTCTAGTCTACTCTTGTTGATTTGGTACTGTTAATAGAGGAATTTTACCATTGCATCGTCTTTCTAGTCTGCTCTTGTTGATTTGGTACTGTTAATAGAGGAATTTTACCATTGCATCTACTTTCTAGTCTGCTCTTGTTGATTTGGTACTGTTAATAGAGGAATTTTACCATTGCATCTACTTTCTAGTCTGCTCTTGTTGATTTGGTACTGTTAATAGAGGAATTTTACCATTGCATCTACTTTCTAGTCTGCTCTTGTTGATTTGGTACTGTTAATATAGGAATTTTACCATTGCATCGGCTTTCTAGTCTGCTCTTGTTGATTTGGTACTGTTAATATAGGAATTTTACCATTGCATCGGCTTTCTAGTCTACTCTTGTTGATTTGGTACTGTTAATATAGGAATTTTACCATTGCATCTACTTTCTAGTCTGCTCTTGTTGATTTGGTACTGTTAATAGAGGAATTTTACCATTGCATCTACTTTCTAGTCTGCTCTTGTTGATTTGGTACTGTTAATATAGGAATTTTACCATTGCATCGGCTTTCTAGTCTGCTCTTGTTGATTTGGTACTGTTAATATAGGAATTTTACCATTGCATCGGCTTTCTAGTCTACTCTTGTTGATTTGGTACTGTTAATATAGGAATTTTACCATTGCATCTACTTTCTAGTCTGCTCTTGTTGATTTGGTACTGTTAATATAGGAATTTTACCATTGCATCGGCTTTCTAGTCTGCTCTTGTTGATTTGGTACTGTTAATATAGGAATTTTACCATTGCATCTACTTTCTAGTCTGCTCTTGTTGATTTGGTACTGTTAATAGAGGAATTTTACCATTGCATCTGCTTTCTAGTCTGCTCTTGTTGATTTGGTACTGTTAATATAGGAATTTTACCATTGCATCGGCTTTCTAGTCTGCTCTTGTTGATTTGGTACTGTTAATATAGGAATTTTACCATTGCATCGGCTTTCTAGTCTACTCTTGTTGATTTGGTACTGTTAATATAGGAATTTTACCATTGCATCGGCTTTCTAGTCTGCTCTTGTTGATTTGGCACTGTTAATATAGGAATTTTACCATTGCATCTACTTTCTAGTCTACTCTTGTTGATTTGGTACTGTTAATAGAGGAATTTTACCATTACATCTACTTTCTAGTCTGCTCTTGTCGATTTGGCACTGTTAATAGAGGAATTTTACCATTGCATCTACTTTCTAGTCTGCTCTTGTTGATTTGGTACTGTTAATAGAGGAATTTTACCATTGCATCGGCTTTCTAGTCTGCTCTTGTTGATTTGGCACTGTTAATAGAGGAATTTTACCATTGCATCTACTTTCTAGTCTACTCTTGTTGATTTGGTACTGTTAATAGAGGAATTTTACCATTACATCTACTTTCTAGTCTGCTCTTGTCGATTTGGCACTGTTAATAGAGGAATTTTACCATTGCATCTACTTTCTAGTCTGCTCTTGTTGATTTGGTACTGTTAATAGAGGAATTTTACCATTGCATCTACTTTCTATTCTGCTCTTGTTGATTTGGTACTGTTAATAGAGGAATTTTACCATTGCATCTACTTTCTAGTCTGCTCTTGTTGATTTGGTACTGTTAATAGAGGAATTTTACTATTGCATCGTCTTTCTAGTCTACTCTTGTTGATTTGGTACTGTTAATAGAGGAATTTTACCATTGCATCTACTTTCTAGTCTGCTCTTGTTGATTTGGTACTGTTAATAGAGGAATTTTACTATTGCATCGGCTTTCTAGTCTGCTCTTGTTGATTTGGCACTGTTAATATAGGAATTTTACCATTGCATCTACTTTCTAGTCTACTCTTGTTGATTTGGTACTGTTAATAGAGGAATTTTACCATTGCATCTACTTTCTAGTCTGCTCTTGTTGATTTGGTACTGTTAATAGAGGAATTTTACCATTGCATCGGCTTTCTAGTCTGCTCTTGTTGATTTGGCACTGTTAATAGAGGAATTTTACCATTGCATCTACTTTCTAGTCTACTCTTGTTGATTTGGTACTGTTAATAGAGGAATTTTACCATTACATCTACTTTCTAGTCTGCTCTTGTCGATTTGGCACTGTTAATAGAGGAATTTTACCATTGCATCTACTTTCTAGTCTGCTCTTGTTGATTTGGTACTGTTAATAGAGGAATTTTACCATTGCATCTACTTTCTATTCTGCTCTTGTTGATTTGGTACTGTTAATAGAGGAATTTTACCATTGCATCTACTTTCTAGTCTGCTCTTGTTGATTTGGTACTGTTAATAGAGGAATTTTACTATTGCATCGTCTTTCTAGTCTACTCTTGTTGATTTGGTACTGTTAATAGAGGAATTTTACCATTGCATCTACTTTCTAGTCTGCTCTTGTTGATTTGGTACTGTTAATAGAGGAATTTTACTATTGCATCGTCTTTCTAGTCTACTCTTGTTGATTTGGTACTGTTAATAGAGGAATTTTACCATTGCATCTACTTTCTAGTCTGCTCTTGTTGATTTGGTACTGTTAATATAGGAATTTTACCATTGCATCGTCTTTCTAGTCTACTCTTGTTGATTTGGTACTGTTAATAGAGGAATTTTACCATTGCATCTACTTTCTAGTCTGCTCTTGTTGATTTGGTACTGTTAATATAGGAATTTTACCATTGCATCGGCTTTCTAGTCTGCTCTTGTTGATTTGGTACTGTTAATATAGGAATTTTACTATTGCATCGGCTTTCTAGTCTGCTCTTGTTGATTTGGTACTGTTAATATAGGAATTTTACTATTGCATCGGCTTTCTAGTCTGCTCTTGTTGATTTGGTACTGTTAATAGAGGAATTTTACCATTGCATCTACTTTCTAGTCTACTCTTGTTGATTTGGTACTGTTAATAGAGGAATTTTACCATTGCATCTGCTTTCTAGTCTACTCTTGTTGATTTGGTACTGTTAATAGAGGAATTTTACCATTGCATCTACTTTCTAGTCTGCTCTTGTTGATTTGGTACTGTTAATATAGGCATTTTACCATTGCATCGGCTTTCTAGTCTGCTCTTGTTGATTTGGTACTGTTAATATAGGAATTTTACCATTGCATCGGCTTTCTAGTCTGCTCTTGTTGATTTGGTACTGTTAATATAGGAATTTTACTATTGCATCGGCTTTCTAGTCTGCTCTTGTTGATTTGGTACTGTTAATATAGGAATTTTACCATTGCATCGGCTTTCTAGTCTGCTCTTGTTGATTTGGTACTGTTAATATAGGAATTTTACCATTGCATCTACTTTCTAGTCTGCTCTTGTTGATTTGGTACTGTTAATATAGGAATTTTACAATTGCATCGGCTTTCTAGTCTGCTCTTGTTGATTTGGTACTGTTAATAGAGGAATTTTACCATTGCATCTGCTTTCTAGTCTGCTCTTGTTGATTTGGTACTGTTAATAGAGGAATTTTACCATTGCATCTACTTTCTAGTCTGCTCTTGTTGATTTGGTACTGTTAATAGAGGAATTTTACCATTACATCTACTTTCTAGTCTGCTCTTGTTGATTTGGTACTGTTAATAGAGGAATTTTACCATTGCATCTACTTTCTAGTCTGCTCTTGTTGATTTGGTACTGTTAATAGAGGAATTTTACCATTGCATCTACTTTCTAGTCTGCTCTTGTTGATTTGGTACTGTTAATAGAGGAATTTTACCATTGCATCTACTTTCTAGTCTGCTCTTGTTGATTTGGTACTGTTAATAGAAGAATTTTACCATTGCATCTACTTTCTAGTCTGCTCTTGTTGATTTGGTACTGTTAATATAGGAATTTTACCATTGCATCGGCTTTCTAGTCTGCTCTTGTTGATTTGGTACTGTTAATAGAGGAATTTTACCATTGCATCTACTTTCTAGTCTGCTCTTGTTGATTTTGTACTGTTAATAGAAGAATTTTACCATTGCATCTACTTTCTAGTCTGCTCTTGTTGATTTGGTACTGTTAATATAGGAATTTTACCATTGCATCTACTTTCTAGTCTGCTCTTGTTGATTTGGTACTGTTAATAGAGGAATTGTACCATTGCATCTACTTTCTAGTCTGCTCTTGTCCATTTGGTACTGTTAATAGAGGAATTTTACCATTGCATCTACTTTCTAGTCTGCTCTTGTTGATTTGGTACTGTTAATAGAGGAATTTTACCATTGCATCGGCTTTCTAGTCTGCTCTTGTTGATTTGGTACTGTTAATATAGGAATTTTACCATTGCATCGGCTTTCTAGTCTGCTCTTGTTGATTTGGTACTGTTAATAGAGGAATTTTACCATTGCATCTACTTTCTAGTCTGCTCTTGTTGATTTGGTACTGTTAATAGAGGAATTTTACCATTGCATCGGCTTTCTAGTCTGCTCTTGTTGATTTGGTACTGTTAATAGAGCAATTTTACCATTGCATCTACTTTCTAGTCTGCTCTTGTTGATTTGGTACTGTTAATAGAGGAATTTTACCATTGCATCTGCTTTCTAGTCTACTCTTGTTGATTTTGAAATGCCAATGGTTCTTGTACGTGTTTAACTTGAATAGGGGGTCTATGTTTTATTGTATGTCTGCGATTGGACTAAAAACTCGATCTCACCTACACTGAGATCAGATGAGGGGCCTACAGGGACGGGACGTCTGC
The DNA here is from genome assembly GCA_020796225.1 of Arion vulgaris. NCBI lineage: Eukaryota > Metazoa > Mollusca > Gastropoda > Stylommatophora > Arionidae > Arion > Arion vulgaris. The sequence continues at coordinate 46,234,682 of CM036754.1, forward strand.
CTATGGGGAGAGAGAGAGAGAGAGAGAGAGAGAGAGAGAGAGAGAAATAGATAGAGAGAAAGAGAGAGATAGAGAGAAATTATAAAGAACTATTAGGGTGGGAAATGCTTTTCAGAACAAGCCATTTGATGATGATGATGATGATGATGATGATGATAATGACGATGTACCCCTAACTAAAATGATAATTCTATTTTTGATATTTGAATGTTTACACGCCACGTTACATCCAGATATTATTTGTTTCTTCTCTATATTTGATGGATGTCACATGATCAATAATCAATTTTAATTGGTCGTTATGTGATCACATGATATACAACATTCTGCCAACAAATGTACTCCAATATTTTTTCTATTTTATTTGAGATATTATTTAATTAAATATGATAATTGTTCATATTTACCCATATGTACGTCACCTGTTATTGACTGATATAGATATAGATATAGATTTATATATACTGGTGACATATTGTTTTTTGTTGATATATTGAAATAAATTTGGTCTGTACTGTCTGCGTTTGTTGGTTTATTAGTGGTTATTAATTTCTATAAATTTGGTCTGTACTGTCTGCGTTTGTTAGTTTATTAGTGGTTATTAATTTCTATAAATTTGGTCTGTACTGTCTGCGTTTGTTAGTTTATTAGTGGTTATTAATTTCTATAAATTTGGTCTGTACTGTCTGCGTTTGTTAGTTTATTAGTGGTTATTAATTTCTATGCAAAAATGTTCCTTCTTAAACAACTTAAGGAGAAGGGGGAGGAGGGGGGCTTAAAGCTGAAGCATTGACTTCATTTCACGAGTCTTGCTAAACAATATCAGAGCAATATGCACAAATAGCCACAGCGTGGTCAGAACAACAGAACAACAGTCTTATTAGAAAGAAACTCAGGAGTAAGACAGGGTTGTGTGCTCTCACCTCTTCTCTTCAACATATATATCGACAGAATAGTGAAAGAGATACAATGCGGGAAAAAACCTTACTGTCATAGACAATGATCACTACGACCAATTAAACAACCAAATCAACGAATTACTTTTTGCAAACGACCAAAGTCTAATCTATGAAGATGAAGATCAGCTACAACATCACATAAATTCATTGCTAATAGCATGTAGGAAGTACAACATGAAAATCAACAAACAAAAGACCGAGACCATGAAAATCAGCAGAACACCAAGCCAAGCAAACATACAAATAGACAACACCAGTGTAAAGCAAGTTTCTGAATTCAAATATTTTAGGTAGCATTTTCATAGAGGACGGAAAACACGATAGAGAAATAGAGACCATGTGTCAAAAAACAAATGCAGTGACCTACCAGCTGACACCATTACTAAAAGTTAATGGCATATCCTTTACATGACTTTTCGAATCTTTTTAATGCTGTTTGTGATTATTCTAGGCATTATTACGTTCAGTAGTTTGCCATTGCTTTCTGAAAGGGTGGCGCCATCGTCCTTTTGTAAAAATCCACACGAAACAATTTGGAACCAAACTGTCCGCATCGTGATTAGGAATCAGAACGTCGGGGTTAATAGACCGAGTCACTATCCCCTAAGCCACAGACGCCACCAGCACTATTACTACAACACCCAAATATCAAGATGGAAGTGAAAAGACTGATGATAAAAAGTATTTTCGTACCAACACTTTGTTACCAGTTCCAAACTTGGTCTCTTACAGCAACACATCACAGAAAGCTCACCCTGTGTGAAATGAAATGCTTGAGGAAGGCAGTGGGAGTCACCGGGAAAGACAGACTACGAAACGATGACATCAGAAGCATAACTTCATGCACCGAATACATCGAAAAACAACAAATGCAGGGGTTTGGACATTTAATGAAAATGAAATACAACCAACCACCAATAACAGCATGCAATAAAAAGAGATTGGGTATTAGAGCTAAGGGAAGACCAAGAAAAGATGGATAGACAATATAAAGACCACACTACATAAACACGGATATAACACAACAAGGGCGACTCATCTGGCTCTAGAAGGCAAATTAAAACTCCCATCCCTACGCTTAACGGCAAGAGTGAACAGCCAACTCCATCTTCCACCTAAGAATAGAATAGAATAGACAATATTGCTTGTTACAGTTGCTTGATATGGGATAGGAATGTCAAGGAATGACATCAATGAAGGAGTGTCAGGAGCAGCATCAGTGGAGTGGAGTACAAGGTAGTAGTTTTAGTGGAAGGGTTTTCCAAGAAGTTGTATTAGTGGGTGGACGCCATGGATTAACATCAGTAAAAGGAATTATAGGTATCAGCATCAGTGTAGGGGAATAGCTAAGACAAAAGTCCCATATAAGATCATTTAGACTTCATTGATGTTTGAATAGACAACATCCATTCACGACGTTGCCAACAGTTGCTTCCTCTGGGGCTCTTACGAAAAAGCTTCTTGTTCTCATTCAACAGTATCCCCCAAAACATTGATGATCGAACAAAAAAGTGGACAAAGGGAAGTAATCAGGAAATATAATATTCTTTACATAGTTAATTCCCATATACATACAAAACGATCTAACATATAAAATGCATCTTTCAATGTCACTACCAACCTACTGTATGTCCACCTTAGAACGTGATGCTTTTCCTTCAACATTACATTCAAAACTACATGGCTTCAGAGATGAGCTCCAGATAACAGTCGACTTCCTCATTAGAACGAGTCTGACGATATAATCATCAAAATAGCCATAGCAAAGAAGAAGAAGACTTTCTTACAATATTAGTTTCCCCATGTTCAGAGAAGTATAAACAAGGCGATGAGTTGTCTCCATGTTCAGAGAAGTATAAACAAGGCGATGAGTTGTCTCCATGTTCTGAGAAGTATAAACAAGGCGATGAGTTGTCTCCATGTTCAGAGAAGTATAAACAAGGCGATGAGTTGTCTCCATGTTCAGAGAAGTATAAACAAGGCGATGAGTTGTCTCCATGTTCTGAGAAGTATAAACAAGGCGATGAGTTGTCTCCATGTTCAGAGAAGTATAAACAAGGCGATGAGTTGTCTCCATGTTCTGAGAAGTATAAACAAGGCGATGAGTTGTCTCCATGTTCTGAGAAGTATAAACAGGGCGATGAGTTGTCTCCATGTTCTGAGAAGTATAAACAAGGCGATGAGTTGTCTCCATGTTCAGAGAAGTATAAACAGGGCGATGAGTTGTCCCCATGTTCAGAGAAGTATAAACAAGGCGATGAGTTGTCTCCATGTTCAGAGAAGTATAAACAAAGCGATGAGTTGTCCCCATGTTCAGAGAAGTATAAACAAGGCGATGAGTTGTCCCCATGTTCAGAGAAGTATAAACAAAGCGATGAGTTGTCTCCATGTTCAGAGAAGTATAAACAGGGCGATGAGTTGTCTCCATGTTCAGAGAAGTATAAACAAGGCGATGAGTTGTCCCCATGTTCAGAGAAGTATAAACAGGGCGATGAGTTGTCTCAATGAACCCAGTCTTCTGTGAGTTGTCTCAATGAACCCAGTCTTCTGTGAGTTGTCTCAATGAACCCAGTCTTCTGGGAGTTGTCTCCATGAACCCAATCTTCTGTGAGTTGTCTCCATGAACCCAGTCTTCTGTGAGTTGTCTCAATGAATCCAGTCTTGTGTGAGTTGTCTCCATGAACCCAGTCTTCTGTGAGTTGTCTCAATGAACCCAGTCTTCTGGGAGTTGCCTCCATGAATCCAGTCTTGTGTGAGTTGTCTCCATGAATCCAGTCTTGTGTGAGTTGTCTCCATGAATCCAGTATTGTGAGAGTTGTCTCAATGAACCCAGTCTTGTGTGAGTTGTCTCCATCAATCCAGTCTTCTGGGAGTTGCCTCCATGAAACCAGTCTTGTGTGAGTTGCCTCAATGAATCCAGTCTTATGTGAGTTGCCTCAATGAATCCAGTCTTCTGTGAGTTGTCGCCATTAATCCAGTCTTCTATGAGTTTCCTCCAATAATCTAACAGTCAGCAGGAGGTCACCGCTTGTCCTGGTACTCCACAATTTTGTCTTCAGGTATTCCTCCCATAGTCAAATTTGGTCTTCTGTGGCTCAGTGGCTCAGTGGCTCAGTGGCTCAGTAGCTCAGTGGCTCAGTGGCTCAGTGGTGAAGCCCTATCCCTGCGAGTTGAAGGTCGTGGGTTTAAATCCGGACCGTGCTGTTCTGTCCACGTGCGCATTTTTTTCCAGAGACCCCCTAGGATTGTTGTCGGAGCTACGGAGTTTGCGCTTTGAGCAATACTCTCGGCAGGTGACAAACCACTTCTGCGGAGAGGGGCCGAGCCATCTGTGGTAGAACCAGGTGAAATAAAGTCAATCCTTCAGTTTTAAACCCACATCTTCCCCTCCCCCTCCCCCTCCCCATCTCCTTAAGTCATTGAAGGAGGAACATGTTTGCATAAGAATTATCACAGATTTCCAACAAGAAGTAAATTATTCATGTTTCTACAGTTAAACACACCTTCATATAACTAAAATAAAATTCGTTTTTAGGTTGAAAGTATATGCCACGGGAATAGAATTTAATCCTACAAAATAAGTATTGTGCAGAATGTTTTCATGTTGTTTGTCTGCCATTTTGGTTTATCCACTCTTCAGTTTAGACATATTTTATTTTGTGGAGATAAACTTACAAAAGAACTTTCGAAAAGGAAGAAGCTTCAAGGCAGACTTCTGCTCAGATATAAGGATATCTGCATAGTCTCAATCAGATATAAGGATATCTGCATAGTCTCAATCAGATATAAGGATATCTGCATAGTCTCAATCAGATATAAGGATATATGCATAGTCTCAATCAGATATAAGGATATCTGCATAGTCTCAATCAGATATAAGGATATCTGCATAGTCTCAATCAGATATAAGGATATCTGCATAGTCTCAATCAGATATAAGGATATCTGCATAGTCTCAATCAGATATAAGGATATCTGCATAGTCTCAATCAGATATAAGGATATATGCATAGTCTCAATCAGATATAAGGATATCTGCATAGTCTCAATCAGATATAAGGATATCTGCATAGTCTCAATCAGATATAAGGATATCTGCATAGTCTCAATCAGATATAAGGATATCTGCATAGTCTCAATCAGATATAAGGATATCTGCATAGTCTCATTGAAAGACTTATTTAGCGGTACTAACAAATGGGGAAAACTAGCTGATGATAGACATGCATAGAAAATATGCAAAGATGTTGTTTTTCAAAGAGAAACTTAGGGATGTACTTGAAGACAAGAGAAACTTAGGGATGTACTTGAAGACAAGAGAAACTTAGGGATGTACTTGAAGACAAGAGAAAATTAGAGATGTTCGTAAAGGCAAGAGAAACTTAGGGATGTACTTGAAGGCAAAAAAAATTAGGGATGTTCGTGAAGGCAAGAGAAACTTAGGGATGTACTTTAAGGCAAGAGAAACTTATGGATGTACTTGAAGGCAAGAAAAACTTAGGGATGTACTTGAAGGCAAGAGAAACTTAGGGATGTACGTGAAGGCAAGAGAAACTTAGGGATGTACGTGAAGGCAAGAGAAACTTAGGGATGTACATTAAGGCAAGTGAAACTTATGGATGTACTTGAAGACAAGGAAAAACAAGCGCAAACTCAAAAGTCGTAACAGTTATACACTTGCCAATGACCGTCTGTAAGGGCGAAAAATGCTATATATTCATATATCTTGAATTGATTATACAAGTATTGTTACATTATGTGTATAATATTTTATGTAATTTCTCGATACTTTCGACCTCTCAAAGCTTTTGGTTTGTCAAGAAAGTTACGCCCCTGTACATATATATATGGGAGGAGGGGGGAATAATAGGTGTCCATCACAAATGATGATAACAACAGCCTCAGACGACTTTGATGTGTGCAGAGGTGACTATAGTCGAATCCTGGAATAGAATCCTCTACCACAGGTGGGGCATACATAATCAAGGTTAGATATGTACAGGACAGTGTGGTATATTTTCTAAGTATGATGCAAGTCTTCGAAATGCCGCCACTAAAATGTTTTTTCTTTAAAATAACCTTCACTTGTGATTTTGATTTTTGATTTCGCTACTTATGCCGCCGCCCCCTTCCCCACCCTCCTTACGGTGCCCCTGATGCAGCCACCTCTCTGTATCATAGCACGGCACGGCCCTGGATATATAGGTGCTGTATGTTCTATCTTATCGCCAGCTCGTTCTTCTCTGCGTCTCAACAGTTCAACGATGCTCAGCTATGCGAGTTGCGTCTCAACAGTTCAACGATTCTCAGCTATGCGAGTCCTTCTTGTGTTGTTATAGTGCCACATTTAGTGTTCTTACGCAAGGGATTCCCAGTTGGTGGTGTCTATATCGAAGCATTTTAGAGACACTTTAAGCATGATTTAAAGCGTGTTTTTTGTCTGCCCACCAACCGTGTATCTGCCCCCATCACGCTCGCCATACATCAACTGTTTTGGGATGCGTGTGAGGAAGACAACGTTAATGAGAGAGACAATGAAAGTATGAGAGATAAAGAGAATTAAGTAAGATGTCATCTCTTAGTCCAACATAAGCATATCTGAAAGTGTTTATCAAGATATCACTTAGGAATATCAACGGAGATTGCATTGTTTCAAACTTGCTATTGTTTAGATGCCCCCTTCCACATTAATCTATTGTTTACATAACGCCTCCTCCACCACCCCACCCCTCCTTTTCCCCGTGCTCTACATCAGATAATGTGAAGGAAATCGCAACATCAGCCCAACTGTTATATAGGCTACTTCGTCTTACTCTATACGTACACACATACACCCACTTAAGGGATGGGAAGATTTGTATACACACATACACCCACTTAAGGATGGGAAGATTTGTATACACACATAAACCCCCTTTAAAGGGGTGGGAAAATTTGTATACACACATACACCCACTAGGGGTGGGAAGATTTGTATACACACATACACCCACTTAAGGGATGGAAGATTTGTATACCCCATACACCCATAAGGGATGGGAATTTATAACACATACACCCACTTAAGGGATGGGGGAAAATTTGTATACACACATACACCCACTTAAGGATGGGAAGATTTGTATCACACATACACCCACTTAAGGGATGGGAAGATTTAACACCACACCTACTTTAAAGGGGTGGAAGATTTGATACACACATACACCCACTTAAGGGATGGAAGATTTGTATACCAAAATCACCACTTAGGGATGGGGAAAATTTGTATACACACATACACCCACTTAAAGGGGTGGGAAAATTTGTATACATACACCAAATTAAGGGATGGAAGATTTGTATACACATACACCCATTAAGGGGTGGGAAGATTTGAACACACATACACCACTTAAGGGGTGAAGATTTTTATAACACATAACACTTAGGGATGGGAAGATTTTTATACACACATACACCCACTTAAGGGATGGGAAGATTTGTATAAACACATACACCCACTTAGGGGTGGAAGATTTGTATACACACATACACCACTTAAGGGATGGGAAGATTTGTATACACACATACACCCACTTAAGTGATGGGAAGATTTGTATACACACATACACCACTTAGGGATGGGAAGATTTGTATACACACATACACCTCAAGGGATGGAAAAATTGATACACACACACCCACCCTTTAAGTGATGGAAGGTTTATACACACATACACCCACTTAAGGGATGGGAAGATTTGTATACACACATACACCCATAAGGATGGAAGATTGTATACACCATACACCCACTTAAGTGATGGGAAGATTTGTATACACACATACACCCACTTAAAGGGGTGGAAGATTTGTATACCAAACATACATAAAGGGATGGAAGATTTGATACACACATACACCCCCTTAAGGGATGGGAAGATTTGTATACACCATCACCCACTTAAGGGATGGGAAGATTTGTATACACATACAACACTTTAAAGGGGTGGGAAGATTTGTATACACACTACACACTTAAGGGATGGAAGATTTGATAACACATACACCCACTAAAGGGGTGGAAATTTGTGTACACACATAACACCCACTTTAAGGGGTGGAAGATTTATACACACATACACCCACTTAAGGGATGGGAAGATTTGTATACACACATACACCCACTTAAGGGATGGGAGATTTGTATACACACATACACCACTTAATGGGATGGAAGATTTGTATACACACATACACCCATAAGGGGTGAAGATTTGTATATCACATAACCACTTAAAGGGGTGGGAAGATTGTATACACATAACCACTTAAGGGATGGGAAGATTTGTATACACACATACACCCACTTAAGGGATGGAAGATTTGTATATACACATACACCCACTTAAGGGATGGGAAGATTTGTATACACACATTAACACCCACTTAAGGGGTGGGAAGATTTGTATACACACTACACCCCCTTAAGGATGGGAAGATTTGATAACACATACACCCATTAAGGGGGTGGGAAGATTTGTATACACATACACCCACTTAGGGATGGGAAGATTTGTAACACACATACACCCACTTAGGATGGGAAGATTTGTATACACACATACACCCACTTAAGGGATGGGAAGATTTGTATACACACATACACCCACTTAAGGGGTGGGAAGATTTGTATACACACACACCCATGGGATGGGAAGATTTGTATAACATACACCCACTTAAAGGGGTGGGAAGATTTGTATAAAACATACACCCACTTAAGGGATGGGGGTTTGTATAACACATACACCCACTTAAGGGATGGGAAAATTATATACACACATACACCCTTTAAAGGGGTGAAGATTGTATACACACACACCACTTAAAGGGGTGGGAAGATTTGTATACACACATACACCCCTAAGGGGTGGAAGATTTGTATACACACATACCCATTAAGGGATGGAAGATTTTTATACACATACACCCACTTAAAGGGGTGGGGAAAATTTGTAACACAAAAACCTTAAGGATGGGGAAAATTTGTATGCACACATACAACCCACTTAAGGGATGGAAGATTTTTATACACATACACCCATAAGGGATGGAAGATTTGTATCACACATACACCCACCTAAGGGATGAAGGTTGATAAAACAATCCCCCCCTTAAGGATGGGAAAATTTAACACACCACCCACTTAAGGGATGGGAAGATTTGTATACACACATACACCCATAAGGGGTGGGAAGATTTGTATCCACTACACCACTTAAGGGATGGGAAGATTTGTATCACACATACACCCACTTAAGGGATGGGAAGTTTGTATACACACAACCACACTGAGGGGTGGGAAGATTGTATACCACATAACCACTTTAAAGGGGTGGGAAGATTTGTATACACACATACACCCACTTAAGGGATGGGAAGATTTGTATACACACATACACCCACTTTAGGGATGGGAAGATTTGTATACACACATACACCACTTAGGGATGGGAAGATTTGTATACACACAAAACCCACTTAGGGGTGGGGAAGATTTGATACACACATACACCCACTTAAGTGATGGGAAGATTTGTATACACACATACACCCACTTAAGGGATGGGAAGATTTGTATACACATACACCCACTTAAGGGATGGGAAGATTTGTATACACACATACACCCACTTAAGGATGGAAGATTTATACACACATTACACCCATAAGGGATGAAATTTTATACACATACACCCACTTAAGGGATGAAGATTTATACACACATAAACCACTCAGGGATGGAAGTTTGTATACACATACACCACTTAAGGGATGGGAAGATTTTAAACATACACCCCTTTAAAGGGGTGGAAGATTTGTTACACACATACACTCCACTTTGATGGGAAGATTGTATACACATACACTCACTTAAGGGATGGGTTTGTAACACATACACCCACTTTAGGGATGGGAAGATTTGTTAAAATACCCACTTGAGGATGGGGAAAATTTGTCACATACACCACTTAAGGGATGGGAAGATTTGTATACACACATACACCCTAGGATGGAAATTGATCACATACACCACCCCAAGGGATGAAATTGATACACACATACACCCCCTTAAGTGATGGGAAGATTTGTATACATACACCCTTAAGGGATGGGAAGATTTGATATACACATACACCCACTTAAGGGATGGAAGATTTGTATAACACATACACCAATTAGGGATGGAAGATTTGTATACACACATACACCCACTTGGGATGGGGAAAATTTGGTACAACATACACCCATTAGGATGGGAAGATTTGTATAAAACATACACCACTTAAGGGATGGGAAGATTTGTATACACACATACACCATAAGGATGGGAAGATTTGTATACACACATACACCCACTTAAGGGATGGGAAGATTTTTATACACACATACACCCACTTAAGGGATGGGGAAAATTTTTATATACACATACACCCCTTAAAGGGGTGGAAGATTTGTATACACACATACACCCATTAAGGATGGGAAGATTTTTATAAAACATACACCCACTTAAGGATGGGAAGATTTGTATAAAACATACACCACTTTAAAGGGGTGGGAAGATTTGTATACACACATACACCCATTAAGGGGTGGGAAGATTTGTATACACACATACACCCACTTAGGGATGGGAAGATTTGTAACACATACACCCACTTAAGGGATGGGAAGATTTGATACACACATACAACCCCTTTAAGGGATGGGAAGATTTGTATACACACATACACACTTGGGATGGGGAAAATTTGTATACACATCACCACTTAAGGGATGGAAGATTTGTATACACACATACACCCACTTAAGGATGGAAGATTTGTATACACATACCCATAGGGGTGGGAAGATTTGATAACATACACCCTTAAAGGGGTGGGAAGATTTGTATACACACATACACCCACTTAAGGGATGGAAGATTTTACACACAACCCCCCATAGGGATGGGAAGAGTTCCACATACACCCACTTAAGGAATGGGAAGATTGTATACAACATACACCCACTTAAGGGATGGGAAGATTTGTATACACAATACACCCACTTAAGGGATGGGAAGATTTGTATAACACATACACCACTTAAGGGATGGGGGGATTTGTATACACACATACACCACTTAAGGGATGGAAGATTTGTATACACACATACACCCACTTTAAGGATGGGAAAATTTATCACAATACACCCCTAAAGGGGGGGGGATTTGGTACACATCCCCCCACTAAGGGATGGAAGATTTTTATAACACATACACCCATTTAAAGGGGTGGGGAAAATTTATACACACACCCACTTAAGATGAAAGATTTGATACACACATACACCACTTAAGGGATGGGAAGATTTGTATACACACATACAACCATTGGGATGGGAAGATTTGTATACACACATACACCCACTTAAGGGATGGAAAGATTTGTATACACACATACACTATAAGGGATGGGAAGATTTAGATAACATACACCCAATAGGGGTGGGAAGATTTGTATAAAACATAACCCACTTAAGGGATGGGAAGATTTGATACACACATACACCCCCTCAAGGGGTGGGAAGATTTGTATAAAAATACACCCACTTAAGTGATGGGAAGATTGTATACACACATACACCCACTTAAGGGATGGGAAGATTTGTATACACACATACACCCACTTAAGGGGTGGGAAGATTTGTATACACATACACCCACTTGGGATGGAAGATTTGTATACACACATACACTTAAGGGATGGGAAAATTTGTATACACACATACACCCACTAAGGATGGAAGATTTTTATACACACATACACCCACTTAAGGGATGGGAAGTTTTACACACATACACCCACTTTAAAGGGGTGGAAGATTTGTATACACACATACACCACTTAAGGGGTGGGGAAAATTTGTATACAACATTTCACCACTTAAATGATGGAAAAATGTATAACCCCATACACCCCCTTAAGGGATGGGAAAAATTTGTATACAATACACCCTTAGGGATGGGAAGATTTGTATCACACATACACCCACTTATGGGATGGGAAGATTTGTATACACACATACACCCCTAGGATGGGAAGATTTTATACACACATCCCACTTTAAAGGGGTGGGAAGATTTGATACACACATACACCACTTAAGGGATGGGAAGATTTGTAACCCCATACACCCCCTTAAGTGATGGGAAGATTTGTATACACACATACACCCACTTAAGGGATGGGAAGATTTATAAAACACAAAACCACTTAAGGGATGGGAAGATTTGTATACAACATACACCACTTAAGGGATGGAAGATTTGTATACACACATCACCCCTTAAGGGATGGAAGATTTGTATCACACATACACCCACTTAAGGGGTGGGAAGATTTGTATACACCATACACCACTTAAGGGATGGGAAGATTTGTATACACACATACACCCACTTAAGGGATGGGGAAAATTTGTATACACACATACACCCACTTAAGGGATGGAAGATTTGTATCCCATACACCCACTTGGGATGGGAAGATTTGTATAACACATACACCCACTTAGGGATGGGAAGATTTGTATACACACATACCACCCATAGGATGGGAAGATTTGTATACACACATACACCCACTTAAGGGATGGGAAGATTTGTAACACATACACCCACTTAGGGATGGGAAGATTTGTATCACACATACACCCACTTAAGGGATGGGAAGATGATACACGCATACACCCACTAAAGGGGTGGGAAGATTTGTATAGCATACACCACTTAAGGGATGGGAAGATTGTATACACAATACACCCACTTAAGGGATGGAAGATTGTATACACACATACACCCATTAAGGGATGAGGAAGATTTTTATACACACAAACCTCCCCAAGGGATGGGAAGATTTGTATACACACATACACCCCTAAGGGATGGGGGGATTTGTATATACACATACACCCCTTAAGGGATGGGAAGATTTGTATAAAACATACACCCACTTAAGGGATGGGGTTTGTATACACACATACACCACTTAAGGGATGGGAAGATTTGTATACACACATACACCCCCTTGGGGGTGGAAGATTTGTATACACACAAAACCACTAGGGATGGGAAGATTTGTATACACACATACACCCACTTAAGGGATGGGAAGATTTGTATACACATACACCCCCTTAAGGATGGGAAGATTTTGTCACACTACCCACTTAAGGATGGAAGATTTTATACACACATACACCCACTTTAAGGGATGGAAGATTTGTATACACACATACACCACTAGGATGGAAGATTGTATACCAAAACCCCCCCAAGGGATGGAAGATTTGTATACACATACACCCACTTAAGGGGTGGGAAGATTTTTATACACACATACACTTAGGGATGGAAGATTTTATACACAATACACCCACTTAAGGATGGGAAGATTTGTACACACACACCCACTTAAGGGATGGGAGATTTGTATACACACTAAACCATAAGGGATGGGAAGATTTAGATACACAATTTCACCCACTTAAGGGATGGGAAGATTTGTATACACACATACACCCTTAAGGGATGGGAAGATTTGTATACACATACACCACTTAAGGGATGGGAAGATTGTATACACACATACACCCACTTAAGGGATGGGAAGATTTGTATAAACACATACACCCACTTAAGGGATGGGAAGATTTGTATACACATACACCCACTTAAGGGATGGAAGATTGATACACACATACACCCACTTAGGATGGAAGATTTGTATACATACACACTTAAGGGATGGGAAGATTTGTATAAACATACACCCACTTAAGGGATGGAAAGAATTTGTACACACATACACCCACTTAAGGGATGGGAAGATTTGTATAAACACATACACCCACTTAAGGGATGGGAAGATTTGTATACAAACATACACCCACTTAGGATGGAAGATTTTAGACACACATACACCACTTAGCGGGATGGGGAAAATTTAAGTACACACATACACCCACTTAAGGGATGGGAAGATTTGTATACACACATACACCTACTCCCAAGGGGTGGGAAGATTTGTATAACACATACACCCACTTAAGGGATGGGAAAAGATTTGTATTTACACATACACCCCTTAGGGATGGAAGATTGTATACACATACACCCACTTGGGATGGGAAGATTTGTATACCCCATACACCCACTTAAGGGATGGGAAGATTTGTTTAAAACATCCCACTTAGGGATGGGAAGATTTGTATACACACCATACACCCACTTAGGTGATGGGAAGATTTGTATACAACATACACCCACTTAAAGGGGTGGGAAGATTTGTATACAACATACACCCATTAGGGATGGAAGATTTATACACACATACACCACTTAAGGGATGGGAAATTTGAACACACATACACCCACTTTAAAGGATAAGATTGTTAAAACACATACACATGGGAAGATTTTTATACACACATACACCCACTTAAGATGGGAAGATTTGTAAAACATACACCATTTAAGGGATGGGGAAAATTTGTATACACACATACACCCACTTAAGGGATGGGAAGATTTTTATACACACTACACCACTAAGGATGGGAAGATTTGTATACACACATACACCCCCTTAAGGATGAAAAATTGTATAACACTATCACTTACAGGGATGGAAGATTGTATACACACATCACCACTTAAAGGGTGGGAAGATTTGTATACACCATACACCCACTTAAGGGATGGGAAGATTTTAACACATACACCCACTTAAGGGATGGGAAGATTTTTATACACACATACACCCCTGGAGGAAGATTGTATACACACATACACCCACTTAAAGGGGTGGGAAGATTTGTATACCCCATACACCCACTTAAGGGATGGGAAGATTTGTATACACACATACACCCACTTGGGATGGGAAGATTTGTATACACACATACACCCTTTAAAGGGGTGGGAAGATTTGTATACACACATACACCCACTTAAGGGATGGGGAAAATTTGATATACACATACACCCACAAGGGGTGGGAAGATTTGTATACACACATACACCCACTAGGGGTGGGAAGATTTGTATCACATAAACCCCCCTTAAGGGATGGGAAGATTGTATACACACATACACCCCCTTTAAGGATGGGAAGATTTTTATACACACATACACCCAAATTAAGGGATGGGGGGATTTTTATACACACATACACCCACTTAAGGGATGGGAAGATTTGTATACACACATAAACCCCTTAAGAGGATGAAAGATTTGTATACACACATACACCCACTTAGGGGTGGGAAGATTTGTATATACACATACACCCCTTTAAAGGGGTGGGAAGATTTGTATACACAAAAACACCCTTAAGGGATGGGAAGGTTTTATCACAACACCCACTTTAAGGGATGGAAATTTTACACACATACACCCCCTTAAGGGATGGGAAGATTTGTATACACACATACACCCATAAGGATGGGAAGATTTGTATACACACATACACCCACTTAAGGGATGGGAAGATTTAATACCACATACACCCACTTGGGTGGAGATTTGTATCACACATCACCCACTTAAGGGAGTGGGAAGATTTGTATACCCATACACCCACTTAAGGGATGGGAAGATTTGTATACACACATACACCCACTTAAGGATGGGGATTTGTATACACCCCATACACCCCTTAAGGGGTGGAAGATTTGTAACACATACACCCACAGGGGTGCCGAAGATTTGTATACACATACATGGATGAAGATTTGTATACACACATCACCCCTTAAGGGATGGAAGATTTGTATACACACATACACACTTAAGGGATGGGAAGATTTGTATACATACACACTTAAGGGGTGGGAAGATTTTTATCCACATACACCCACTTAAGGGATGGAAGATTTGTATACACACATACACCCACTTAAAGGGGTGGGAAGATTTGTATCACACATACACCACTTAAGGGATGGGAAGATTTTGCACAAAACACCTCCCCTAAGGGATGGGAAGATTTGTATCACACATACACCCACTTAAGGGGTGGGAAGATTTGTATACAAAATACACCACTTAAGGGATGGAAGATTTGTATACACACATACACCACTTAAGGGATGGGAAGATTGTATACACAATACACCCTTAAGGGGTGGGAAATTTGTTAATACCCCTTAAATTACACCCACTTAAGGGATGGAAAATTTGTATACACACATACACCCACTTAAGGATGGAAGATTTGTATACACACATACACCACTTAAGGGGTGGGAAGATTTGTATACACACCATACACCACTTAAGGGATGGGGAAAATTTTTATACACACATACACCCCCTTAAGGATGGAAGTTTAACACACATACAACCACTTAAGGGATGGGAAGATTGTATAAAACATACACCCACTTAAGGGATGGGAAGATTTGTATACACACATACACCCACTTAAGGGATGGGGAAAATTTGTATACATACACCCACTTAAGGGGTGGGAAAGATTTGTATAATATACACCCACTTAGGGATGGAAGATTTGTATACATACACCCACTTAGGGATGGAAGATTTGTATACACACATACACCCACTTAAGGATGGGAAGATTTGTATACACAATACACCCACTTAAAGGGGTGGGAAGATTTTTATACAACATCACCCACTTAAGGGATGGGAAGATTTGTATACACACATACACCACTTAAAGGGTGGGAAGATTTTTATACACACATACACCCACTTAAGGGATGGGAAGATTTGTATACACACATACACCACTTAAGGATGGAAGATTTTTACACATACACCCCCTTATATGGGAAAGATTTGTAACAACTACACCCACTTAAGGGGTAGAGATTTGTATACACACACACCCACTTTTAAGGGATGGGAAGATTTGTATACACCTACACCCATTAAGGATGGGAAGATTTGTATACACACATACCCACTTGAGGATGGAAGATTTGTATACACAATACACCCACTTAAAGGGGTGGAAGATTTGTATAACACATACACCCACTTAGGGATAAAGATTGTATACACACATAAACCCCCTTAAGGGATGGGAAGATTTGTATACACACATACACCCATTTAAGGGATGGGGAAGATTTGTATAACACATACACCCATAAGGGATGGGGAAAATTTGTATACACACATACACCCACTTAAGGGATGGAAAAATTTGTATAAAACTACACCCACTTGGGGATGGGAAGATTTGTATACACACATACACCCACTTAAGGGATGGGAAGATTTGTATACACACATACACCCATAGGATGGGAAGATTTGTATATACATACACCCACTTTAAGGGGTGGAAGATTTGTATACACACATACACCCATTTAAAGGGGTGGGAAGATTTGTATACACACATACACCCACTTAGGATGGGAAGATTTGATCACACATACACCACTTAAGGGATGGAAGGGTTTGTATACACACATACACCACTTAAGGGGTGGGAAGATTTTTATACAACACACCACTTAGGGATGGATTTGTATAAAACATCACCCACTTAAGGGATGGAAGATTTGTATACACACATACACCCACTTAAAGGGGTGGAAGATTTGTATACACAATACACCCACTTAGGATGGGGAAAATTTGTATACACACATACACCCACTTAAGGGATGGGAAGATTTGTATACACACATACACCCACTAGGGATGTGAAGATTTGTATAAAACATACACCCATTTAAAGGGGTGAAGAGTATATACACATAAATTTCCCATAGGATGGGAAGATTTGTATACACAACAAACTTAAGGGATGGGAAGATTTGTATAAAACATACACCCACTTAGATGGGAAGATTTGTATACACACATACACCCACTTGGGATGGGAAGATTTGTATACACATAACCACTCATGGGAGGAGATTTGTATCACACATAAACCCCCTTAAGGATGGGGAAAATTTGTATACACAATACACCCACTTAAGTGATGGGAAGATTTGTATACACACATACACCCACTTAAGGGATGGAAGATTTGTATAACCCCATACACCCACTTAAGGGGTGGGAAGATTTGAACACATACACCACTTAAGGGATGGGAAGATTTGTATACACACATACACCAACTTAAGGGATGGGAAGATTTGTATACACACATACACCCACTTAAGGGATGGGAAGATTTGTATAACACATACACCCACTTAAGGGGTGGGAAGATTTGTCACACATACACCCACTTAAGGGATGGAAGATTTGTATACACATACACCCACTAAGGGATGGGAAGATTTGTATACACACATACACCCCTTGGGATGGGAAGATTTTTATACACACATACACCCCTTTAAAGGGGTGGGAAGGTTTTCACAATACACCACTTAGGGATGGGGAAAATTTGTATACACATACACCCACTTAAGGATGGGAAGATTTGTATACACACATACACCCACTTAAGGGATGGGAAGATTTGTATACACACATACACCCCCTTAAGGGATGGGAAGATTTGTATACACACATACACCCACTTAAGGGATGGGAAGGTTGTATAACACATACACCCACTTAAGGATGGGAAGATTTGTATAAAACATACACCCACTTAAGGGATGGGAAGATTTGTATACACACATACACCCACTTAAGGGATGGAAAGATTTGTATACACATACAACCCATAAAGGGGTGGGAAGATTTGTATACACACATAATTCCCCTTATGAGGATGGGAAGATTTGTATACAACATACACCCACTTAGGATGGGAAGATTTGTAACAAAAACAAAAACACCCCAGGGATGGGAAGATTTGATACAACACACCACTTAAGGGATGGGAAGATTGTATACCACACACCCACTAAGGGATGGGAAGATTTGTATACACACACACCATTAAGGATGGAAAGTGATACACACATACACCCCTTAAGGGATGAGATTATTTAATTTTCACATACACCCCTTAAGGGATGGGGAAAATTTGTATAACACATACACCACTTAAGGGATGGGAAGATTTGTATCACACATACACCCACTTAAGGGATGGGAAGATTTGTATCACACACCCCATTAAGGGATGGGTTGATAACAAAATACACCTACTTAAGGAAGGGAAGATTTGTAACACATACACCCACTTAAGGGGATGGAAGATTTTTATACACACAAAACCCACTTGGGATGGAAAATTTTATACACACATAAAACCACTTAAGGGATGGGAAGATTTGTATACACACATACACCACATGGATGGGAAGATTTAATACACACATCACCCTTATGGATGGAAGATTTGTATACACACATCACCCTTAGGGATTTGGGGAAAATTTGTATAACACATTTCACCCCCTTTGGGATGGGAAGATTTGTATACACAATATTTCCCCACTTAAGGATGGAAGATTTGGTACACACATACACCTACTTAAGGGATGGGAAGATTTGATACACACATACACCCACTTAGGGATGGGAAGATTTGTATACACACATACACCACTTAAGGGATGGGAAGATTTGTATAAAACATACACCCACTTAAGGGATGGAAGATTTGTATACACAAAAAACCCACTTAAGGGATGGGAAGATTTGTATACCACATACACCCACCCCATGGGTGGGAAGATTTTTATCACACATACACCACTTAAAGGGGTAGGAAATTTGTATACCACATACACCTACTAGGATGGAGATTAAGAAAATATACATACCTTAGGGATGGGGGGATTTTTATACAACCCTACACCCACTTAAGGATGGGAAGATTTGTATCACACATACACCCCTAAGGGATGGAAAAATTTGCTATACACAACAATTCTCCACTTCAGGGATGGGAAGATTTGTATACACACACACCCATTAGGATGGGAAGATTTGTATACACAAACACCCACTAAGGGATGGGAAGATTTGTATACACACATACACCCACTTTAAAGGGGGGGAAGATTTGTATACACACATACACCCCCTTAAGGATGGAAGATTTGTATACACATACACCCACTTAAAGGGGTGGGAAGATTTTTATACACACATACACCACTTAAGGGATGGGGAAAATTTTTATACAAAATACACCACTTAAGGATGGGAAGATTTGTATAACCCCATACACCACTTAAGGGATGGGAAGATTTGTATACACACATACACCCACTTAAGGGATGGGAAGATTTGTATACACCCATACACCCACTTAAGGGATGGGAAGATTGATACACACATACACCCTTAAGGGATGGGAAGATTTGTATACACACATACACCCACTTAAGGATGGGAAGATTTGTATACACACATACACCCACTTAAGGGATGGGAAGATTTGTATCACACATACACCCACTTAAGGGATGGGAAGATTTGTATACACCAAAACCCATTTAAAGGGGTGGGTAAGATTGTATAAAAATACACCCACTAGATGGGAAGATTTTATACACACATACACCTACTTAAGGGATGGAAAGATTTTATACACACATACACCACTTAAGGATGGAAGATTTGTATACACACATACACCCCCTTAAGGGATGGGAAGATTTGTATACACACATACACCCACTTAAGGGATGGAAGATTTGTATATACACATACACCCACTTAAGGGATGGGAAGATTTATACAACATACACCCATAAGGGATGGAAGATTTTTATAACACATACACCACTTAGGGATGAAGATTTGTATACACACATACAACCCACTTAAAGGGGTGGGAAGATTTGTATACCACCACCCACTTAAGGATGAAGTGTATACCACATACACCCCCTTAAGGGATGGGAAGATTTGATAACACATACCACTTAAAGGGTGGGAAGATTTGTATACAAACACCCACTTAAGGGATGGGGAAAATTTGTATACATACACCCACTTAAGGGATGGGAAGATTTGTATACACATACACCCACTTAAGGGATGGGAAGATTTGTATACACATACACCACTTAAGATGGGAAGATTTGTATACACACATACACCACTTAAGGGATGGAAGATTTGTATACACACATACACCCACTTAAGGATGGGAAGATTTGTATACACACATACACCACTCTAGGGATGGAAGATTTGTATACACACATACACCCACTTAAGGATGGGAAGATTTGTATAACACATACACCCATTGGGATGGGAAGATTTGTATACACATACACCACTTAAGGATGGGGAAAATTTGTATACACATACCCACTTAAGGGATGGGGAAAATTTGTATACACACAACCCATTAAGGGAGGGAAGATTTGATACACAAATACACCCATAAGGGGTGGAAGATTTGTATACACACATACACCATTAAGGATGGGAAGATTTTTATACACTTTCACCACTTAAGGGATGGGAAGATTTAGATACACACATACACCCTTAGGATGGGAAGATTTGATACACCATACACCCACTTAAGGGATGGGAAGATTTTATATACACTCCACTTAAGGGATGGGAAGATTTGTATACACACATCACCCTTAAGGGATGGGGAAAATTTGATAACACATACACCCACCCCAGGGATGGGAAGATTTGTATCACATACCCACTAAGGGATGGGAAGATTTGTATACACACATACACCCACTTAAGGGATGGGAAGATTTGTATACACACATACACCCACTTAAGGGATGGGAAGATTTGTATACACACATACACCCACTTAAGGGGTGGGAAGATTTGTATACACACATACACCCACTTAAGGGATGGGAAGATTTGTATACACACATACCCCCACTTAAGGGATGGGAAGATTTGTATAACCCTACACCCACTTAAGGGGTGGGGGATTTATACACACATACACCCACTTAAGGGATTGGGATTTTTATACACACATACACCCACTTAGATGGGAAGATTTGTATACACACATACACCCACTTAAGGGATGGGAAGTTTTTATACACACACACCACTTAAGGGATTGAAGATTTATAAACATACACCCACTTTAAGGATGGGAAGATTTGTATACACACATACACCCACTTAAGGGATGGGAAGATTTGAATACACACATACACCCACTTAAGGGGTGGGAAGATTTGTATACACATACACCACTTAGGATAAGATTTGTATACACACATACACCACTTAAGGGAGAAAAATTTGTATACACATACCCACTTAAGGATGGGGAAAATTTGTATACACACATACACCCACTAGGGGTGGGAAGATTTTTATAAAACATACACCACTTAAGGGATGGGAAGATTTTTATCACATACACCCCCTTAAGTGATGGGAAGATTTGTATACACACATACACCCACTTAAGGGATGGGAAGATTTGAATACACACATACACCCATTAAGGGATGAAAAATTTGTATACAATACACATTAAGGGGTGGGAAGATTTATATAAAACATACACCCTAAGGGATGGGAAGATTTGTATACACACATACACCCACTTAAGGGATGGGAAGATTTGTATACACACATACACCCCTTAAGGATGGAAGATTTGTATACACACCCCCCATTAAGGGATGGGGAAAATTTGTATACACACATCACCTACTTAAGGGATGGAAGATTTGTATAACAATTACACCCACCTTTAAAGGGGTGGGAAGATTTGTATAAAACATACACCCACTTAAGGGGTGGGAAGATTTGTATACACACATACACCCACTTAAGGGATGGGAAGATTTGTATACACACATACACCACTTAGGGATGGGAAGATTTGTATACACACATACACCACTTTAAAGGGGTGGGAAGATTTGTATACACATACACCCACTTAAGGATGGGAAGATTTGTATACACACATACACCCACTTAAGGGATGGGAAGATTTGTATACACATACACCCACTTAAGGGATGGGGAAAATTTGTATACACACATACACCCACTTAAGGGATGGAAAAATTTGTATAACACAAATAGGATAAAAATTTGTATACACATAACCACTTAGGGATGGGAAGATTTGTATACACACATACACCCACTTAAGGGATGGGAAGATTTGTAAACACATACAAACCCCCTTAAGGGATGGGAAGATTTGTATACAACATACACCACTTAAGGGGTGGGAAGATTTGTATACACACATACACCCCTTAAGGGATGGAAGATTTGTAACATACACCCATAAGGGATGGAAGATTTTTTACACACAACACCCCTAAGGATGAGTTGCACACATACACCCACTTAGGGATGGAAGATTTGTATACACACATACACCCACTTAGGGATGGGAAGATTTGTATACACATCACTTTAAGGGATGAAGATTTGTATCCACATACACCCACTTAAGGATGGAAGATTTGTATATACACTACACCTATTAAGGGGTGGAGATTTGGGGGGAACACATCCACTTAAGGGATGGGAAGTTTGTATACACACTCACCATTAAGGGGTGGGAAGATTTGTATAACACATACACCCACTTAAGGGGTGGAAGATTTGTATCACACATACACCACTTAAGGGATGGAAGATTTGTTATACATACACCCACTAAGGGTGGAAGATTGTATACACACATACACCCACTTGGGATGGGAAGATTGTATAACACATCACCACTGGGATGGAAGATTTGTATACACACATACACCCACTTAAGGGATGGAAGATTTGTTATACACATACACCCACTTAAGGGTGGGGAAAATTTTATACACAATACACCACTTAAGGGATGGGAAGATTTGTATCACACATATCCACTTAAGGATGGGAAGTTTGTAAACACATACACCCACTTAAGGATGGGAAGATTTGTATACACACATACAAACCAATTTAAGGGATAAGATTTGTATACACACATACACCCACTTAAGGGATGGGAAGATTTGTATACACACATACCACTTTAAAGGGGGGGAAGATTTGTATAACACATACACCACCTTAAGGGATGGAAGATTTGTATCACATACACCCACTGAGGATGGGGATTTGTATACACACATACACCCACTTAAGGATGGGAAATTGTATAACACTACACCACTAAGGATAAGATTTGTATAACACATACACCCCCTTAGGGATGTAAAGATTTTATACACACAAAAACCATTTAAAGGGGTGGAAGATTTGTATAACACATACACCACTTAAGGGATGGGGAAAATTTGTATACAAAATACCCACTTATGATGGAAGATTTGTATACACACATACACACTTTGGGATGGGAAGATTTGTATCACACATACACCCACTAAAGGGGTAAAAGATTGTAATACAACACTCACTTAATAAGATTTGATACACACATACACCACTTAAGGGATGGAAGATTTGGTCACACATCACCCACTTAAGGATGAAGATTTGTATACACACATACTCACTTGGGATGGGAAGATTGTATACACACATACACCACTTAAGGGAAAAGGAAGTTTAAAACACATACACCCACTTAAGGGATGGGAAAAATTTTTATACAACACATACACCCACTTAAGGGATGGGAAGATTTGATACAATACACCCACTTAAGGGATGGGGAAGATTTGATAAAACATACACCCCCTTTTAAAGGGATGGGAAGATTTTATACACATACACCCCCAAGGGGAAGATTTGGTTCACATAACACCCACTTAAGGGATGGAAAAATTTGTATAACACATACACCATTTAAGGATGGGAAGATTTATACCATACACCCACTTAGGATGGAAGATGCTAACACATACACCCATTTTAGGATGGGAAGATTTGATACACACATAACCACTTATGATGGGAAGATTTGTAAACACATACAACCACTTAAGGGATGGGAAGATTTGATACACACTACACCACTTAAGGGATGGGAAGTTTAATAACACAACACCCACTTAAGGGATGGGAAGATTTGTATACAACACCCACTTGGGGTGGGAAGATTTGATCACACATACCACTTAAGGGATGGGGAAAATTTTTATACACACATACACCCCTTAAGGGGTGGGGGGAATTTTTTAAAACCCCAACACCAAGGGGGTGGGAAAAATTTTATACCAACACCACTTAAGGGATGGGAAGTTTTTTGCCCATAAACCCCCCTTAAGGGGTGGGAAGATTTGTATAACACATACACCCACTTAAATTTTGGGAAAATTTGTATCAAAACACCCATTGGGGGTGGGAAGATTTGTATACCACACACCCCCTTAAGGGAGGGAAGATTTGCCCCTACACCCCCTTAAGGATAAGATTTGTATAAAAAACACCCCCTTAGGGGTAAATTTTAACACACATACACCACTTAAGGGGTGGGAAGATTTTTATAACACAACACCCCCTTGGGATGGAAAGATTTTATCACAACACCCTAAGGGGTGGGAAGAGTTAAAACAAACCCCCTAAGGGGTGGGAAGATTTTTTTTACACATACACCACTTAAGGGGTGGGGAAAATTTGTATAAAATAACACAAGGGGGGGAAAAATTTTAACAACATACCCTTAGGATGGGGAAAATTTGTATACACATAAACCCCCCCTTTAAAGGGGTGGATTTGTATACCAC
Source organism: Arion vulgaris (assembly GCA_020796225.1). NCBI lineage: Eukaryota > Metazoa > Mollusca > Gastropoda > Stylommatophora > Arionidae > Arion > Arion vulgaris. The sequence continues at coordinate 46,260,298 of CM036754.1, forward strand.
ATACACCCACTTAAGGGGTAAGGAACACACAAAACCCCCCTTAAAGGGGTGGGAAGATTTGTATAAAACATAACCCACTTAAGGGATGGGAAGATTTTTATACCACATAACCCCTTAAATGGGGAAAATTGATAAATAACCCCCTTAAGGGATGGGGTTTTATACACACAACAACACCCCAAGGGATGGAAGATTTGTATAACACATACACCCACTTAAGGATGAAGATTTGTTCACCATCACATTAAGGGGTGGGAAAAATTTAAAAAACATACACCCATTAAGGGATGGGGAAAATTTGTAACACACATACACCCACTTGGGATGGGGAAAATTTGTAAACACTTCACCCCCTTAAGGGATGGGAAGATTTGAAAAACCTTTTAAAAAAGGGTGGGTTTTTAAAAAAATAACCCCCCTTAAGGGGTGGAAGATTTATACACACATACACCCACTTAAGGGGTGGGGAAAATTTTTATACACAATACCCACTTAAGGGGTGGGAAGATTTGTATACACAAAACCCCCTTTTAAAAAAGGGGAAATTTGTATACAAATACACCCCTTTAAAAAATGGGAAGATTTGTATACACACATCACCCCAAAAGGGGTGGGAAAAATTTTTTACAACATCCCCACTTAAGGGATGGGGGGATTTGTATAAAACAAAACCCCCAAAGTGATGGGGAAAATTTTTATACACATACACCCATTTAAGGGGGAAAAAATTGATACATACACCCCCCCCCGGGGGTGGGAAGATTTGTAACACACAAACCCACTTAAGGGATGGTTTTTATACACACATAACCCCCTTTAAGGGGTAAGATTTTTTAACACACATACACCCCCTTAGATAAGATTTGTATAAAACATACACCCCAAGGGATAAGAGAAAACACAACACCCACTAAATAAGATTTTTAAAACACAAAAGGGGTAAGATTTGATAAACCACCCCCTTTTGGGGGTGGGGGAAAATTTATAAAACATAACCCACTTAAGGGGTAGATTTTAACACATACACCCCCTTAAGGGGTGGGGAAGATTTGAACACAATAAACCCCCTTAAGGGAAGATTTTAACACACATACACCCCCTTAAAGGGGTGGGAAGATTTAAACATAACCCCCTTGGGATGGGAAGATTTTAACAAAACAAAACCCACTTAAGGGGTGGGAAAATTTTTATAAGCATACACCCACTTAAGGATGGGGGGTTTGTTACAAAATTTTCACCCAAGGGTGGGAAATTTGTAACACCTACCCCATAAAGGGGAAATTTTTAACCCTAAACTTTGGGTGGGAAATTTTTATTACACTACCCTTGGGATAAATTGAAAAACCCCCCCAATAAGGGGGGGAAATTTGTATAAACAAAAACTAAGGATGGGGAAAATTAATACACAAAACCATGGGATGGAAGATTGTAAACACAAACCTTAAAGGGGGGGAAGATTTGTGACCACAACCACTTAAAGGGGGGGGAAGATTTGTATCCCAAAACCCCCAGGGGATGGGAAAAAATTTTGTTACACCTTAAACCATAAGGGGGGGAAGATTTGTATACAAAAACCTTAAGGGATGGGGGGATTTGATCACAAAACCCTTTTTTAAAAAGTTTTTATAACCATAACCCCCTTAAAGGGGGGGAAAATTTGAAAAATAAATAAGGGGGATAAGATTTGTATACCACAACCCCACAGGGATGGGGATTTTAAAACACACATACACCCATTGGAGGGAAGTTGATACAACTACAATTGGGGATGGGAAGAGTATAAACAATTAAGGGGGTGGGAAGGGTTTGTAACACACATACACCCATAAGGGATGAAAAAAATTTTCCCATACACCCATTAAGGGATGGGAAATTTGAAACACACATAACATTGGGATGGGAAAAATTTTGAAAAAACACCTCCCCGGATGGAAGATAAAAATACACCCATTAGGAGGAAAATTTGATCCCAAAATAAGGGATGGGGAAATTTGTATCAAATAAACTTAAGGGGTAAGATTTTTTATAACACTCAAACTTAAGGATTAAGATTTGTAAAGTTCCAATGTACGGTTCCAATTTATGACGGGGCACCCCTAAATTTCTCCGTTCCCCTTTGCCCGAAAATTACACGAAATGTAAAACTTCTGTTTTTAACAATTAGAATGTAACAATACTGCCAAAAAAGAACTTACCCAAAATGCAATGGCCTTTCTAAAGTGTCATTAAAATGTTACCCTTTAATTCAATTATTCAAAAAATAACGACTAATCCAGCTGGGTTAAACCAACCAAGGAATTTAAGTATTATACCAACTTTTAAAGGGGAAGGAAAAATAAATACAAATGATAGCGAGAGTTGTTGATTAATCCTAGCATATGCCAGTGAGGTTGTTGTATTAATCCTAGCATATGCCAGCGAGGTTGTTGTATCAATCCTAACATATGCCAGCGGGGTTGTTGTATCAATCCTAACATTTGCCAGCGAGAGTTAGAAAATGACTAAAGATATAAAGCAAATTGAATGCATTTGAAAATAGATGTTTAGAAAAATAAACGAACACAAAATGGAACGAATTCATGAGAAGTGATGAAATTAGAGAAATGTCTGGTCAACTACTAGTGACAACTGTTATAAGAAGAAGAATATGGAGATATGTTGGGCACACTTTGAGAAGAAATGATCAGCGAATATATCAAACCAGGCACTGAAGTGGAATACAAAGGGTTCAAGAAAGAGAGGACGACCTAAGGAGACCATGAAACGAACTTTGTTGAGAGAGGCAAGAAATACCAGTCTCAGTTCCATGGAGGAGATTGGGCGAGTTGCCTGGGATACAGCGGTATGGACAAATTGCTTGCAGGTCCTATGTAACGTATAATGTTACAAGAGGAATTATTATTATTGTACACATTCGTCATGATTATGTGTGTGTCACACGTCTGACCTATCAACATAAAACAAACGTCAATAACTAGACGCTTAGATATGGCTTGGTAAAGTAAAAGGCAATTTATCTCGTATATTGGTAAAGTAGTAATTCAAGATTACAAGCAGTAGCAAGCGGGAGGACTTATCTCACTTCCCGTCTGTCGATAAGACTAGACACAAATCCAGGGTTGCCACTTCAAGTTTACATAATACTTCAAGGATTACAAACAAAGGCTAGAAATAGTAACTTGATATCTCGTGACTTATTGTTCTTTGATTTTTATAAACTAGAATTCGTATTTAAGCCGGTAATTCGTCTGTAGCTGACGTACAGCTTGATACAACAAGCATGCTAGCAAGGTAAAAGTCTCAAATAATAATCATTAAGTAGATATTGACTGAAGGCGAAAGTTGACCAAGCTCTATGGCTGGATTTGCTCATTCAATGATAGTAGTTCTGCTACTATTTAGCTGCAACGTTTCACTGATTCAGGGTAGACCTGGCGAGAACACAAAGGTGCTCAACCATGCAGATGTCACTAGATATCCAGGTACGTTTTACTGAAATCAAAATAAATATCTTTGATACTTTGTTAAATTGACTATTTAAAAATATATATAGTGTGTGAAGTGTGAGCACTCACTTGACTCACTGACTGAGTGACTATCAGAGATCATGATAGATTAAGATAGATAGAGTACATAGTGATAGTAAGTAAGTACTGAGTGCACTAACACAAGTCATTACCCTCTTCTTCTGTTCTTCCTGAATACCCGTTATATTTGCTGCATGCTTGGATGAGGTTGTCCTTTGTCTTTGCTCATCTAACAAATGGTTAATTGTATTAATATATTATTATTATATGTGTAAATGTACATGTACAGTTTGAGTTAACAGTTAGATCTGTAAGTGTTAGCTGTTCCTCGTCACAGCATCATATATGATTATGATATATCTACTATCATTACTGCATTTTTAGGTTCAGATTTGTCTTCCCTCTCTGAGTCTCTGTTTGCTTAGGCAGTTTGCAATGATGTATCATGTTACCAGGACCACTATTTGGAAGTGGAGTTTTTACTTGGTCAACTCTGGCTTTCTCTCTGTCATCTTATTTACTGTATCTACTATCTCAGGGCCCATAGTGGGGTCGATATCTTAGTCCTCCCCATACCCTGCATCCTCCCCCATACCCCTTCATCGTCCTCTCTTCTAGGTCCCTTGATCCATACTGAACATGTATCTTAGCCTCCCCAGACCAGGATTCATTCTGAAGATGTATTGTAGCTTCCAGAACACAAAATTCATACGGACAATGTAACTTAATATAAAATGTGATCATACATGTTGTCTACAGATTGTACCTCCTTGCTGAAAGCTGGATACAATATCTCAGGAGTCTACAGACTGACTTTCAACAACACAGACATCCGGGTATGTGTTTTCTCTGTCAGTTCTTCAATATCTATCAGTAGTATTTGGTTTATGATATCTATGCTATGTTTGTCTTCTGCATGAGAACTATCCATTCTAAGAAGATAAAGCGTTACTTCTTCTTCTTCTTTTGTCGTCACACTGCTACCGGGCTGTTGCCCAGTGTCGTGATTTTCTGTTTTTGTCTTGCGCTGTTCTGTGGCTTGTGTGATTGTTATCTTTGCTCTTTCACATGATTCTGCTACGCCATCTAACCATCTTTTCCGTGGTCTTCCTCTTGCCTTCTTTCCCGATGTTCTGTTGTAGAAGACTCTGTATACTGTGGAGTCTGGATGCATTCTTATTAAGTGCCAAACCACTTCATTCTTTGTTTATCTATGTAATTCAAGCACGGTTTGTGCCAACTTTCTTTCTTATGCTGATGTTAGTGATTCTGTCTTTTCTTGTGTTGTTGGTAACTTTTCGCAGGCAACGCATTTCACATGTAGTTATTTTTGTGACTGCCTTTGATCAATGTCCATGTGTGGCTCTGGTAACACAAGTAGGTATAAAAATGCTGTTGATCATCTGTTGCTTAGCTGCCTGTGAAATTTTGGGTGCCTTAACAATGGGGCTAGCTGGTAGGTTACAACATTTGCTTTTTGTACTCTAGCCTATATCTCTCTATCTAGTCTTCCGTCTTCTGTGAGTATTCCGTCTGCTTCCTAAGTATTTGAATTCTTTCACTTGGTTTATTTTAGTGCATTGACATGGATGTCTAGATTAGTATGTTTTCTTCCCATATTCATTATTTCTGTTTTAGTGTTGTTGATTTTCATGTCATGTTTCACACAATTATTGTTCAAAGTGTCAATATGATGTTGTAGATCTTGTTCATTTTGATGTATCAGGCACTGTTACTGTAGAATAATAAACATTATTTATTCTCTGAGGCTGTTGTCATCATCACTTGCGATGGACAGCCATTATTATTTATGATATATGTTCCCGATTATTATGTAGATTCTTTCAATAGTCAGTTCCCCCAATATTTTGAAGTTTTCCTGAAAAATCTATATGTTCTCCAGTAGTATATAGGTTCTTCCGTAGTACGTATTTTGTTATATATGTTCCTACAATATAGAACTGAGCTCAGCAAGGTTTCTGCCAACAATAGTGCTACACTCCAGTGAGCACCATCACATTGTTGAATCCCAGCTAACGAGAAGGCAAACAGACTCGCAACGAAGGGAGGAGAATGTGAACGCGATGACTATCACACACTCGACAGACAAGGACAGACAATCATCTTCCAACTCAGGACAGGACATAACAGACTGAATAAACACACAGGCTACAATTATCTACATCCTCTCTGTGTATGTGCATGCAAGAATTCCTGGTCAAATGTGGCGTAGCTAAACAAAAGAACTTTACTAGTAGCCAAAGAAGAATAGTAAACCAACAGAAAATCAGTATCTTTAGTCACCATACGCTGAGAGACATACTGAGGAGGAGATCTAAGCATTTAGTCACCATACGCTGAGAGACATACTGAGGAGGAGATCTGAGCATTTATGGACTAATTGGTTTGATGTGAACTAATGATGATCTGACGACTGAAACTAAACTATTTATGTTCCTACATTATTATGTATGTTCTATGCTTATTTTTACATTATTCTGTATGTTCTATGCTTGTTTTTACATTATTATGTATGTTCTATGCTTGTTTTTACATTATTCTGTATGTTCTATGCTTGTTTTTACATTATTCTGTATGTTCTATGCTTCTTTTTACATTATTCTGTATGTTATATGCTTGTTCCTACATTATTCTGTATGTTCTTTGCTTGTTTTTACATTATTCTGTATGTTCTATGCTTGTTTTTACATTATTCTGTATGTTCTATGCTTGTTCCTACATTATTCTGTATGTTCTATGCTTGTTCCTACATTATTCTGTATGTTCTATGCTTGTTTTTACATTATTCTGTATGTTCTATGCTTGTTCCTACATTATTCTGTATGTTCTATGCTTTTCCAAAACAATCTACAGATATCTTGTGAGTTCATTGATGGGAATGCTTTCACCGTGATACTCAGACGTTTGAGCAATAACATCTCATTCATACAGACTTGGACAACCTATGAGAATGGCTTTGGAAATCCAGAAGATAACTACTGGTCAGGACTTGCATACATTTATTTCCTTACACTTCAAGGTTAGAACAGAATAATAGCCTACATTGTAGCCCTTTCTTTGTGATTGTTCTTCTGTAACCACTTTCTCTTATATAGCCACTTTCTCTATATAGCCATCCAATCTCTGCCATATGTGATTGTTCTTCTGTAACCACTTTCTCTTATATAACCATACCAATCTCTGCCATATGTGAATGTTCTTCTGTAACCACTTTCTCTTATATAACCATACCAATCTCTGCCATATGTGATTGTTCTTCTGTAACCACTTTCTCTTATATAACCATACCAATCTCTGCCATATGTGATTGTTCTTCTGTAACCACTTTCTCTTATATAACCATACCAATCTCTGTCATATGTGAATGTTCTCTTGTAACCTTCTTCGAACGCCCGCTGTCACTTCAGGCGGAAGTCATGACGCCTGGTATGTGCTTTTGACCGAGTTCTGTATGGGGCCTACTTATCGTTTGTCAGTGTCCTCAACATGCGGTCAGCCATCACTGTCTTCAGATGTACTTGAAGATTAGATCCTTCAAGTGTGATCCTTACAAGAAACCTGTTGTCCACGAAACACTTGCCTTGTGTCCTCGTAACATCGGTACTTTAACGGCCGGTGTGATTAGTGAAGTTGAATTTCTATCGGATTTCCTGCCTTTGGTGAGGTCGTTGCTACACATCATATGATAACCACTCTTTAATGATCTTTAATGCCGTATATTTGGGCTTGGATCTACGACAAAGAACATTTACTACTTTGCTGACTGTGTGATGTCGTTTCGGTTTAGGAGCATTCTCAACCCTTCTAGGACTAGTCATCGGAGCGGTCACTTTTCTTGTATCCATTGCTCTTCAACGATCATTTTTCACCGTATATTCGGGTTTTATGATCTGCGCCTAAGAAGGATATTATCTACAGTATGCATCCTCTTTGACTATGTGAGGTCATTCCCGATTAGAAACATTCTCTCTGTCATTGGAGTCACCACATGTGCTGTTGCGAAAACGATAATTTTTGACTGTTTTATTGGCCTTATATGATCTGAGCCATGGTGTTTGGACATCCCTTACTCGATGTAGGATGATCGGCGTCCGAAAAGTATCGCCCTTCGTCAGTGCATGGGCTTGTACCAGACAAGCCTTTACATTATCGGCCTTGCTTTTCTATCCACAGTGACTTTATTCATGAAAAGGAGTATTCTCAGCCATTTCAGAGCGTGTGTCGGCACTTGGCAATTTACAATGTCTACTCTGCATTTTCATGTCCCTGGGAAACACTGGACTGGGACTGCCCACCGACATTCTAGAGGGTCTTTTCATTCGGCGCTAGCAACGCAACTGAAATTTTGCTCTCTCAAATATCTCCCGACCCAGTTCTTCCAGGGATATTAGCACAACAGTACCGTGCTCAGTTCTTCCAGGGATATTAGCACAACAGTACCGTGCTCAGTTGTTCCAGGGATATTAGCACAACAGTACCGTGCTCAGTTCTTCCAGGGATATTAGCACAACAGTACCATGCTCAGTTGTTCCAGGGGGAGCAATTTCATTAGGCACAAGAGCGCAACTTTAGGGTTGGCGCTCATCCAACCTTACCCACTAAACATATCTGCACTTGGCCTCTGATACAGTTTGCTGCAATCTTCCCTTGTGTCGTCACGATACATTACACATCGTTCTCATGGATTCTTGCCCCACAGCTAGCATATTTAGTGCTGCTATTGACTCCGGAAGAGTTGGTTTTTGTTTCCAGACGACTCATGCGCTACTGTTTCTGCGTTTGCCTTGCATTTGTGCAACTTTTCATCTGACCTCGGCCAGGAGATACGTGCATTTTATTTAAGGTTTTTGGCCTGTAGTACGTTTCTGTGCTTGCACTACTACCACTACCTGTAGCTATCCCTCGATCCCTACCCGCTTAGCCAGACTGGATTCTCTGTTTTCAGGGTCACCATGTGGAGGTGGGGTAGGATCTTGATTAGTGCAAGCTCACTAAACCTGGTGCCACGTTGCCCCTTGACTGCGCCTTTGACCCCTCTTGTAACCAATTTCTCTGATATAGCCACAAGAGTCTGTCATATATATATGTTTCTTGTACCATTTTAACCCCGATTGGAGCATAGACCCTCAACCAACTTAGATCAAGTCTTCCTACCTATCTGTAGCTATCTCTTGCTGCTCCCTTCATGCCTTTAGTAAATCATTAATCTCTGTTTCCAGATATGGGCATCCACATACATTTTTCCAGATTGGGGGTGGGGAGATGAATTAAAAGAATGTTACTTGGTAGTTTACAACGTGGAAATGGAGAAGACCAGATTAGCATGAAACCGTTTTATCAAAAAGTCATTTTCCAGGGGATCAAAATTGCCCACCATTGCCATTATGTGCAGACACCCATGCCTCCAAATCTTTTCTCTGTATTTTTTACATTCTCTATCTTTTATTTTCTCTGCAGGTTCCATGAAAGGGCCATTTCTTGCTATATTCCCCTTGGGTTTTCTCAAGTTGTGTCCTGTCCATGATCTGCGTCTTTTCTTTACCTCTTGGTTCACTGCAATTTGTCTCGTTCTCTCCAAAAGTTCCTTATTTTTGACAATGTATCACAGATATGGGCACAGATATGGACAATATATCACAGATATGGGCACAGATATGGACAATGTATCACAGATATGGGCACAGATATGGACAATATATCACAGATATGGGCACAGATATGGACAATGTATCACAGATATGGGCACAGATATGGACAATATATCACAGATATGGGCACAGATATGGACAATATATCACAGATATGGGCACAGATATGGACAATATATCACAGATATGGGCACAGATATGGACAATATATCACAGATATGGGCATTTAGGGATTTATTGTCTAATTGTATTTTATTGGGATTTATGTCTGCCATATAAAAAGTGAATTTCTTCCCTTCTGGTGCATCCTTTGCTTGATAAAGACCTTTTGGTTGAAACCTTGCTATATATTGTTATTGTACTTTGTAAAACTACAGTACTTTGTTTTTACTTGTTTTGCCATTGCTAGTTTTACTGCAGTCTTCCCTTATATCCACAATATATCAGTAAATCAGTAACTTGTTGACAAAAGGCTGAGTTATAATCTTTGATGTGTTTAATTTTAACTGGGTTAACTAACCTACAATACTCTGATACAAGTTTAACTCTCACAATCTCAAGTAACCTGTAATGTGATCGGCATAGATGATGAGAGAAATATTTCAAGGTAATATATGCCTGTGTGGTGCCGGGGCCCGCAAGGATAGAAAGATTAGTACCACTGCGACCTACAAGGCATGTCATACGAGATGACTGCAGTAGGACCTAGGGAAGCTACCTAGTAAATAAAAAGCATAGCAGAAATCGGATGTGCTGGTCTACTTGTAGACGCATAACTGGCACAACGTACAATCACTCTTAGACTCAGATCACATACAAATCACAAAGAGTGGTTAACAAGTGGTTGATATGGAGCGTTCAAAGAAGAAGATTATAAAAACGGGTAGCAATTACTTGTTCATACAACCAGTCAGTTTTGTACCTACCAGTTGGGATGTTAAAATCTTAGCTATTGATATCAAGTATTTCTCTGTGGATATTGTTTCTCTGTGGATATCTTATCTATTGATATCAAGTATTTCTCTGTGGCTATTGTTTCTCTGTGGATATCTTAGCTATTGATATCAAGTATTTCTCTGTGGCTATTGTTTCTCTGTGGATATCTTAGCTATTGATATCAAGTATTTCTCTGTGGATATTGTTTCTCTGTGGATATCTTAGCTATTGATATCAAGTATTTCTCTGTGGCTATTATTTCTCTGTGGATATCTTAGCTATTGATATCAAGTATTTCTCTGTGGCTATTATTTCTCTGTGGATATCTGAGCTATTGATATCAAGTATTTCTCTGTGGCTATTGTTTCTCTGTGGATATCTGAGCTATTGATATCAAGTATTTCTCTGTGGCTATTGTTTCTCTGTGGATATCTGAGCTATTGATATCAAGTATTTCTCTGTGGCTATTGTTTCTCTGTGGATATCTGAGCTATTGATATCAAGTATTTCTCTGTGGCTATTGTTTCTCTGTGGATATCTTAGCTATTGATATCAAGTATTTCTCTGTGGCTATTATTTCTCTGTGGATATCTGAGCTATTGATATCAAGTATTTCTCTGTGGATATTGTTTCTCTGTGGATATCTTAGCTATTGATATCAAGTATTTCTCTGTGGATATTGTTTCTCTGTGGATATCTTAGCTATTGATATCAAGTATTTCTCTGTGGCTATTATTTCTCTGTGGATATCTGAGCTATTGATATCAAGTATTTCTCTGTGGCTATTGTTTCTCTGTGGATATCTGAGCTATTGATATCAAGTATTTCTCTGTGGCTATTGTTTCTCTGTGGATATCTTAGCTATTGATATCAAGTATTTCTCTGTGGATATTGTTTCTCTGTGGATATCTTAGCTATTGATATCAAGTATTTCTCTGTGGATATTGTTTCTCTGTGGATATCTTAGCTATTGATATCAAGTATTTCTCTGTGGCTATTATTTCTCTGTGGATATCTGAGCTATTGATATCAAGTATTTCTCTGTGGCTATTGTTTCTCTGTGGATATCTGAGCTATTGATATCAAGTATTTCTCTGTGGCTATTGTTTCTCTGTGGATATCTGAGCTATTGATATCAAGTATTTCTCTGTGGCTATTGTTTCTCTGTGGATATCTGAGCTATTGATATCAAGTATTTCTCTGTGGCTATTGTTTCTCTGTGGATATCTTAGCTATTGATATCAAGTATTTCTCTGTGGCTATTATTTCTCTGTGGATATCTGAGCTATTGATATCAAGTATTTCTCTGTGGATATTGTTTCTCTGTGGATATCTTAGCTATTGATATCAAGTATTTCTCTGTGGATATTGTTTCTCTGTGGATATCTTAGCTATTGATATCAAGTATTTCTCTGTGGCTATTATTTCTCTGTGGATATCTGAGCTATTGATATCAAGTATTTCTCTGTGGCTATTGTTTCTCTGTGGATATCTGAGCTATTGATATCAAGTATTTCTCTGTGGCTATTGTTTCTCTGTGGATATCTGAGCTATTGATATCAAGTATTTCTCTGTGGCTATTGTTTCTCTGTGGATATCTGAGCTATTGATATCAAGTATTTCTCTGTGGCTATTATTTCTCTGTGGATATCTTAGCTATTGATATCAAGTATTTCTCTGTGGCTATTATTTCTCTGTGGATATCTTAGCTATTGATATCAAGTATTTCTCTGTGGCTATTATTTCTCTGTGGATATCTGAGCTATTGATATCAAGTATTTCTCTGTGGATATTGTTTCTCTGTGGATATCTTAGCTATTGATATCAAGTATTTCTCTGTGGATATTGTTTCTCTGTGGATATCTTAGCTATTGATATCAAGTATTTCTCTGTGGCTATTATTTCTCTGTGGATATCTGAGCTATTGATATCAAGTATTTCTCTGTGGCTATTGTTTCTCTGTGGATATCTGAGCTATTGATATCAAGTATTTCTTGTGCTATTGTTTCTCTGTGGATATCTGAGCTATTGATATCAAGTATTTCTCTGTGGCTATTGTTTCTCTGTGGATATCTGAGCTATTGATATCAAGTATTTCTCTGTGGCTATTATTTCTCTGTGGATATCTGAGCTATTGATATCAAGTATTTCTCTGTGGCTATTATTTCTCTGTGGATTTCTTAGCTATTGATATCAAGTATTTCTCTGTGGCTATTATTTCTCTGTGGATATCTGAGCTATTGATATCAAGTATTTCTCTGTGGCTATTATTTCTCTGTGGATATCTTAGCTATTGATATCAAGTATTTCTCTGTGGCTATTATTTCTCTGTGGATATCTGAGCTATTGATATCAAGTATTTCTCTGTGGCTATTATTTCTCTGTGGATATCTTAGCTATTGATATCAAGTATTTCTCTGTGGCTATTATTTCTCTGTGGATATCTTAGCTATTGATATCAAGTATTTCTCTGTGGATATCTGAGCTATTGATATCAAGTATTTCTCTGTGGCTATTATTTCTCTGTGGATATCTGAGCTATTGATATCAAGTATTTCTCTGTGGATATCTGAGCTATTGATATCAAGTATTTCTCTGTGGATTTGCTTTGCGTTCTGAAGTGTGTGGGTTCGAATCCGGACCACGCCGTTCTGTTTACAAGTACATTTTTCCCAGAGACCCTAGGATTGTTGCCGAGTGTGTGCTTGGCATGTGATGAGCCACTTCTGCGAGAGGTACAGAGCTATATGGGGTAAAACTCGTGCAATGAAGTCAATCCTTCATCTGTAGATCCTTTTATCTAGTATTTTAGACTGGTTTATTTTTTGACGTAGTTCCCTCTTGATATTTTTTATTTCAGTTCTTACTTTTTCAAAATCTGTATTTTATCTTTCTTCTTCAACAGCTGTATATCAACTACTTGTCAAAGCATTCTATGTGATCTGAGCGATTGTTTTATTTTATCTTTCTTCTTTGACAGCTCTATATCAACTACTTGTCAAAGCATTCTATGTGATCTGAGAGATTGTGATCTGAGAGATTGTGATCTCAGAGATTGTGATATGAGAGATTGTGATATGAGAGATTGTGATCTGAGAGATTGTGATATGAGAGATTGTGATCTGAGAGATTGTGATATGAGAGATTGTGATATGAGAGATTGTGATATGAGAGATTGTGATATGAGAGATTGTGATCTGAGAGATTGTGATATGAGAGATTGTGATATGAGAGATTGTGATATGAGAGATTGTGATATGAGAGATTGTGATATGAGAGATTGTGATATGAGAGATTGTGATATGAGAGATTGTGATATGAGAGATTGTATGTTGTGCTATCGATGATCTGAGAGATTGTATGTTGTGCTATCGATGATATGAGAGATTGTGATATGAGAGATTGTATGTTGTGCTAGCGATGATATGAGAGATGGTATGTTGTGCTAGCGATGATATGAGAGATTGTATGTTGTGCTAGCGATGATATGAGAGATTGTATGTTGTGCTAGCGATGTATGAGGAGATTGTATGTTGTGCTAGCGATGATATGAGAGATTGTGATCTGAGAGATTGTGATATGAGAGATTGTATGTTGTGCTAGCGATGATATGAGAGATTGTATGTTGTGCTAGCGATGATATGAGAGATTGTATGTTGTGCTAGCGATGATATGAGAGATTGTATGTTGTGCTAGCGATGATATGAGAGATTGTATGTTGTGCTAGCGATGATATGAGAGATTGTATGTTGTGCTAGCGATGATATGAGAGATTGTATGTTGTGCTAGCGATGATATGAGAGATTGTATGTTGTGCTAGCGATGATATGAGAGATTGTATGTTGTGCTATCGATGATATGAGAGATTGTATGAGAGATTGTATGTTGTGCTATCGATGCGCCTATAAGTAGGCCAGAACATCCAATTTATGTGGTATGTTTTATTTACTAGGTAACTTCCCTAGGCCCATACCTCAGTCGACTCTTAAGGCCAATGAGAAGATAAGTTTAAGATGTCATAGACGAGTTAAGCATGGTTGTGGCAGTCACTGGAGATCTCTCGCAGGACAGGGAGTTAGAGCTGCTGTCATGGGAGCAACAGTGACTAGCTCTAGATAATTATGATGAAAATCATATTTTAGTAAATGTTCCGTTTATATCCAAGTAGTATAATTTAGCAAATGTTCCGTTTATATCCAAGTAGTATAATTTAGTAAATGTTCCGTTTATATCCAAGTAGTATAATTTAGTAAATGTTCCGTTTATATCCAAGTAGTATAATTTAGTAAATGTTCCGTTTATATCCAAGTAGTATAATTTAGTAAATGTTCCGTTTATATCCAAGTAGTATAATTTAGCAAATGTTCCGTTTATATCCAAGTAGTATAATTTAGCAAATGTTCCGTTTATATCCAAGTAGTATAATTTAGCAAATGTTCCGTTTATATCCAAGTAGTATAATTTAGCAAATGTTCCGTTTATATCCAAGTAGTATAATTTAGCAAATGTTCCGTTTATATCCAAGTAGTATAATTTAGCAAATGTTTCATTTATATCCAAGTAGTATAATTTAGCAAATGTTCCGTTTATATCCAAGTAGTATAATTTAGCAAATGTTCCGTTTATATCCAAGTAGTATAATTTAGCAAATGTTCCGTTTATATCCAAGTAGTATAATTTAGCAAATGTTCCGTTTATATCCAAGTAGTATAATTTAGCAAATGTTTCATTGTTGTCCAAATATGAAAATCTTTTATTTCTGTGCTCCTAACAGGCAACAACAATTTGCAAATATACATGGAAGACTGGTATGGCAATGGTCACACTGTATTGTATTCCGACTTTTACTTGGAGGATAGTTCTACCAGATACAGGCTACATGTTGGAGAATACCAAGGTATATCCCATTCCCAAACAAACTTCTTAATTGGCAAACATATTCGTTCATAATCCTTTTGATAGTCTGAAAATCAGTCCCAATACAGTAGGAGAAATAAGATTAATATATACGGCAGTTGTGTGTTATCAACTTTATTATACGGTTTGGTGTGAGTCAGATTTGACATCATTCTACAGTATAACTCCAGATATGGTACTTTAAAGTGAGATTTTCTGTTTGTTAAATGTTGCAGTTAGTTGTCTATTGTCTTTCCCCATGTGGATGATAGAATTGGTTGTCCACTCTTGCCGTTAAGCGTAGGGGTGGGAGCTTTAATTTGCATTCTAGGGTCAGATGAGTCGCCTTTGTGTTATATTTGTGTTTATTTAGTGTGGTCTTGATATTGTTTATCCATCTTTTCTTGGTCTTCCCTTAGCTCTAGTACCCGATCTCTTTTTATTGCATGCTGTTATTGATGGTTGGTTGTATTCCATTCTCATTAAATGTCCAAACCACTGCATTTGTTGTCTTTCAATATATTCGGTGCATGAAGTTATGCACACTCTGTTTCTGATATCCTCATTTCGTAGTCTATCTTTTCTGGTGACTCCCACTGTCTTCCTCAAGCATTTCATTTTACACTTGGTGAGCTTTCTGTGGTGTGTTGCTGTAAGAGATCAAGTTTGGCACTGGTAACAAAGTGTTGGTAGATAATGTATATTTTATCATCAGTCTTTTCACTTCCATCTTGATCTTTGGGTGTTATAATGGTGCCAGCTGGTAGGTCACTGTATTTGCTTTTTTGACATCTTGTCTCTATTTCTCTATCGAGTTTTCTGACCTTTGTGAAAATGCTGCCTAAATATTTGAATTCAGAAACTTGCTTTACTCTAGTGTTGTATATTTTCTTGGCTTGGTGTTTTTTTTAATTTCCATGTTGTACTTCCTGCATGCTATTAACAATGAATTCATGTGATGTTGTAGCTGATCTTCATAGATTAGACTTTGGTCGTCTACAAAAAGTAATTCATTGATTTGGTTAGTTAATTGATTGTAGTTTTCATTCTCTATGTTGATGAGATCTTTTCTGCCTATTTTCCTATTCTGTTGATATATATGTTAGTTGCCCATCTGTACAAATTTACGTCCTACTAGATATGCTTACACTTTGGCTGAAATTTGAATATGCCTATCCTACATGCCATAGGTCTAAGGATGCATACTGTGCCCACGTTCTCAGTGCAATAAACACATTTCACAAAAAGTGTTACATTGGTTGATATGCACAAACAGAAACTATGGAGATCAGAATGCTAGAGAACGCCTGAACAAAATATGTCCCAAACTTTCCACCTTCCATACAACATGTCTGCAAGAAATCTTACCCATGTTCAGGCTAAGAACCTCTTACACAGTGTCAGCAGAAGAACATCAACACCATCATCCATAAGAGGCGATTGAGATGAATAGGACATGTGTTACACATGGAGACTAATTGTCCCAAAAATGTCATTGAGATGGACACCAGAGGGTAAACAAAAACGTTACTACAAAGACTGAAAGAAATGAGTAACAGCTGCAACACAATACAGAGACTGAAAGAAATGAGTAACAGCTGCAACACAATACAGAGACTGAAAGAAATGAGTAACAGCTGCAACACAATACAGAGACTGAAAGAAATGAGTAACAGCTGCAACACAATACAGAGACTGAAAGAAATGAGTAACAGCTGCAACACAATACAGAGAATGAAAGAAATGAGTAACAGCTGCAACACAATACAGAGAATGAAAGAAATGAGTAACAGCTGCAACACAATACAGAGAATGAAAGAAATGAGTAACAGCTGCAACACAATACAGAGACTGAAAGAAATGAGTAACAGCTGCAACACAATACAGAGAATGAAAGAAATGAGTAACAGCTGCAACACAATACAGAGACTGAAAGAAATGAGTAACAGCTGCAACACAATACAGAGAATGAAAGAAATGAGTAACAGCTGCAACACAATACAGAGACTGAAAGAAATGAGTAACAGCTGCAACACAATACAGAGACTGAAAGAAATGAGTAACAGCTGCAACACAATACAGAGACTGAAAGAAATGAGTAACAGCTGCAACACAATACAGAGAATGAAAGAAATGAGTAACAGCTGCAACACAATACAGAGACTGAAAGAAATGAGTAACAGCTGCAACACAATACAGAGACTGAAAGAAATGAGTAACAGCTGCAACACAATACAGAGACTGAAAGAAATGAGTAACAGCTGCAACACAATACAGAGAATGAAAGAAATGAGTAACAGCTGCAACACAATACAGAGACTGAAAGAAATGAGTAACAGCTGCAACACAATACAGAGACTGAAAGAAATGAGTAACAGCTGCAACACAATACAGAGAATGAAAGAAATGAGTAACAGCTGACAACACAATGACAGAGAATGAAAGAAATGAGTAACAGCTCAAACAATACAGAGAATGAAAGAAATGAGTAACAGTGCAACACAATGCAGGAACTGAAAGAAATGAGTAACAGCTCAACTACAATACAGAGATGAAGAAGAATGAGTAACAGCTGCAACACATACAGAGATGAAAGAAATGAGTAACAGCTGCAACCTAATCAGATGAAGAATGGTAGCTGACCAATAACAGGACTGAAAGAATATAACAGCTGAACACATACAGAGACTGAAGAAATGGTGTGTCAGTAATACAGACTGAAAGAAATGGAGTTGCAATAAGCAAAGATAAGAATGGTGTAGTTTATCTCAATGAATGAAAGAAAATGGTAACAGCTCACACAGTACAGAGACTGAAAGAAATGAGTAACAGCTGCAACACATCAAAGATGAAAAATGGTAAGCTGCACAATTAACTGAAAGATAAATGGTAAGTCTATCAACTATGACAAGATGAAATGGGAGTTGATCCAAGTAACTGCTAAAGATAAAGTGTCAGAGTAACTGCAAAGAAAAATGGTAGTTGATCCAAGTGTAACTGGCTAAAGATAAAATGGTGTAGTTGATCCAATGTAACTGCTAAAGATAAAATGGTGAGTTGGTCCAAGTGTAACTCAAAGATAAAATGGTGTAGTTGATCCAAGTGTAACTGGCTAAAGATAAAATGGTGTAGTTGGTCCAAGTGTAACTGGCTAAAGATAAAATGGTGTAGTTGATCCAAGTGTAACTGGCTAAAGATAAAATGGTGTAGTTGATCCAAGT
Organism: Arion vulgaris; assembly: GCA_020796225.1. Classification (NCBI taxonomy): domain Eukaryota; kingdom Metazoa; phylum Mollusca; class Gastropoda; order Stylommatophora; family Arionidae; genus Arion; species Arion vulgaris. Next base: position 46,278,547 of record CM036754.1, read on the forward strand.
GTAACTGGCTAAAGATAAAATGGTGTAGTTGGTCTAAGTGTAACTGGCTAAAGATAAAATGGTGTAGTTGGTCCAAGTGTAACTGGCTAAAGATAAAATGGTGTAGTTGGTCTAAGTGTAACTGGCTAAAGATAAAATGGTGTAGTTGATCCAAGTGTAACTGGCTAAAGATAAAATGGTGTAGTTGATCCAAGTGTAACTGGCTAAAGATAAAATGGTGTAGTTGGTCCAAGTGTAACTGGCTAAAGATAAAATGGTGTAGTTGATCCAAGTGTAACTGGCTAAAGATAAAATGGTGTAGTTGGTCCAAGTGTAACTGGCTAAAGATAAAATGGTGTAGTTGATCCAAGTGTAACTGACTAAAGATAAAATGGTGTAGTTGATCCAAGTGTAACTGACTAAAGATAAAATGGTGTAGTTGATCCAAGTGTAACTGGCTAAAGATAAAATGGTGTAGTTGATCCAAGTGTAACTGGCTAAAGATAAAATGGTGTAGTTGATCCAAGTGTAACTGGCTAAAGATAAAATGGTGTAGTTGATCCAAGTGTAACTGGCTAAAGATAAAATGTGAATATACAGACCAGTGGCTCAGAACTCAGCTTTCAATATACAAACCAGTGGCTCAGAACTCAGCTTTCAATATACAAACCAGTGGCTCAGAACTCAGCTTTCAATATACAAACCAGTGGCTCAGAACTCAGCTTTCAATATACAGACCAGTGGCTCAGAACTCAGCTTTCAATATACAGACCAGTGGCTCAGAACTCAGCTTTCAATATACAGACCAGTGGCTCAGAACTCAGCTTTCTATAATGGCTGTTACTTTTTTTTAGTGGGCCCTTACTTGGCAGTGCCATAGCGGGTGGACTCAGTTATGGTTCAATGTGTTAAAACTCATAGCGCCTTCACTCTTTTGAATGAGAGCTGCTTGGAATTTGTTTAAATGTATTTAGTTGCCTATTGGCTCTATCAAGACTCCCACCCTTTAGAAGCGATCAAGTGGGCACTACACTTTGATCTTAGCCAAAAGACAGACTCATGTTTTCCGCAGTTCCTCATGTTTTCCTCAGTCCCTCATGTTTTCCACAGTCACTCATGTTTTCCACAGTCACTCATGTTTTCCGCAGCTACTCATGTTTTCCGCAGTTACTCATGTTTTCCACAGTCACTTATGTTTTCCACAGTCTCTTATGTTTTCTCTATCATTTTGTGCAGGTACCCTACCAGATGAGCTATCCTACCACAACAATATGCCATTCTCAACATTTGATGCCCCAGATCCTGAAGGTATGTTCTATAAATGTTTTACACATATGTCTATTGGGGAGGTCTATGACGAAGTGGTTCTTCTTTGCGTTCGTTCTTCGCGTCCCATTTTATCATTCTTATTGTGATATATAATTGATCTTTGACGAGTGGTTTTTTTACGTTGTGCCAATTATGCACTTATGGTGACTAGGCCAGCACATCCGACTACGCCAGCATTTTATTACTAGGGTAGCTTACCCTAGATTGTACAAGTCCTAACGATCTGTACTGCGCCTTTTCTGACTGAGGTTGTTCCGGATTAGGAACATTTCTCAGTCTTTTGGGGCACATAAGCTCGTCCTGGCGAAGTGGTTAAGATATTTGTCTGTCATTCGGAAGGTTGTGAGTTCGAATCCAGATCAAGTCACATGTGCAATTTTTTCATGAGATCTCTAGGATTGTTGCTGGAACACTCTTGGTAGGATAGTGTGCCATTTCTGTCGGCAGGGGGCGCAGCCATTTAGGGAAATCCGGTGCAAGGATGTAAATCTTTCACCTTTAAAACACTTTATATGTCTATAATGCTGTAACCTACCAAATAGCCCCATTGTTAAGGCATCCAAAAGTCTCACTGACAGCTAAACAACAGATGATCAACAGCATTTGCATACCTTCTTTGTGTTACCAGAACCAAACATGGACAATGAGCAAAGCACAGTCGCAAAAAATAACTACATGTGAAATGCGGTGCCTGCGAAAAGTTACCAACATCAGTATAAGAAAGAAAATTGGCACAGAACCTTCCTTGAATTACACTGAGAAACAAAAAATGAAGTGGTGTGGCCACTAATAAGAATGCATCCAAACTTCACAGTACACAGTCTTCTCCAAGAGAACATCGGGAAATAAGGCAAGAGAGAGATGGATGGAGAGATGAAGACCGCGAAAAGGATGGTTAGATGGCATAGCAGAATCCTGTCAAAGAGCAAAAATAACTATAACTCAAACCACTAAAACAGCGCAAGACAGACACAGAAAACCACAACACTGTGCCGCAACCTGGTAACAGTGTGATGACAAAAGAAGAAGAAGAAGAAGAAATGTCTATCATTTGGGGGCCAGATCCCAGTGCTGCCACCGAGATCTTCCTGTGTAAGAAAGAGATAGGAGCACACAGTGTCATTCACTGAAGTGTAATGATGATTGTCCTGTAGATTATATTATTAATGTGACAATCACTCAGTTAACTTGTGTGACAGACTACCAGTTGGAAGTATTAGTGTATTGCGTAAGCATTCGCCTATTGACTCGGACACAAGAGGGTTGTGGATTCAATTCCACACTCGATGCTCCACATGTGAGAAAAGTAATTGGATCGCCTATGTGGTGCCAGGGCCCGAAATGGAAGCAAATAATATCACCACTGCGACCTACAAGGCATGTCATAAAAGGCGACTGATGTAGGACCTAGGTAAGCTACTCTAGTAAATAAAAGCATAGCAAAAATCGGATGTGCTGGCCTACTTGTAGACGTATAACTGGCACAACATACAATCGCTCTTGTGAAACTTTGCGGTATTGTTTTGCCCGTAGATAAATCGATTACATTTTTGGGTGTGACATTTGATCGCAGTCTATGTTTCCGGGAACATGTTGAGTATGTCATTGTCAAGGCACGCAAGGGTTTGGCGGCAATGAGAGTCATGGCGACTGTTAACATCGAGCAACGACTGCTTGTCATTCTGTATCAGACACTGGTCCTCTCCACCATTGAATATGCAATGGCCGTCAGCACTGTCAGTAAAATGCAAATTGAAAGACTTGAGAGAATACAAAACGAAGCTATGCACATCATCCTCAGTTGCACAAGGGATACACCCTGTGTGGTGATGAGGTTTCTCCTGGATTTTCCGACCATGGAGTATAGAGTCAAGATAGCTAGAGCACGTGCCTATCTCAAAATAAGTGCCAAAGAGGATCACCCTTTGCATGAACAGCTCAGCACCAGTGGTGGATATCGGTTAAAGCGGGGCAAGTCATGGGTTGGCCGTGCCGCAGATACTGTTCAGCTGGTATGCGGGCTCAATAATATTGACTATGGAGAAGAATGGATACTGATACCTCCAATATACTGAAACACTTTTTCAACCTTCATTAAATTTGATAAAGGTTGCAGAGAGGGAAATCCCGCGGCGTTGAATGCAGACGTCAAAGCCATCATCAATGAAAACTGCTATGCAGACGACGTAGTGATTTACACGGATGGATCGGTAGTTCGTCACGAAAAGTCTGCATGGGCCTTCTCTGCAAGCTCATGTGGCAGAATGGTCAAGGAAGCCAGTGGTGCATTTAGTATAACAACAAGCAGCATGACAATGGAGGTACTGGCGGTGACCAATGCACTACTCTGGCTAGTCACAAAACTACACTCATGCGGGCATTCTGACTGACTCAATTGAGTATGATCCGAAAGGTGGAGGCCGGTTCGGTGCCCAGGCAATGGACTGAATCACTGCAGGCGTCAACAATTTGCAGAATTACACTTGTTTTTGTTCCGGGGCACATGGGTGTCGTTGGCAATGAGAGAGCAGACAGGCTGGCTGGCTCTGCCGCTATATCAGAGGGCCAGCCAATGGGCGGAGCTGACATCGTGAACGCCCTCATAGAGCGTGGCTGCAGAAAGACCTTCATCTAAACCAATCCACGTCAACTACTACATTGCAAGAACTGGGTTTGAAGATTGGTGTGGCAAGAAAAAAACGGTACAACAGGTATATGAGTAGGCTCATCAATCAAAATAGAGCTGGTAAGGTCAGTCGCTGGACGCTGTTGGAGATATTGCGAAGGAGATCGGAGCACCTATGGACATGTCCAGAGTGCAATGAAGATATTCCAAACTGAAACTGAAACAATCGCTCTTAGGCTCAGATCACATACAAATCACACAATGGTTAACAAGTAGTTGATAGGGAGCGCTCGAAGAAGGACCCCCTGCACACTAGGGTCCAGAAATGTTGAGTGACTTCATACCCCAAAGTCTGAAAAGACTATGTGAAATGTTATTAACAGATGATCAAATGTTTTCTAGGTTGTGCAGCAGGCATGAAAACAGGCTGGTGGTATAACCATTGTGCTTATACACTACCAACAGGAATTTACTACACCGGAGGCTGGTATACACCATCTGGCACTATGTATGATGGAATCTTCTGGAAAGACTGGTACGGTTATAACTATTCCCTTCAGTATATTTCCATGACAATATATTCAGATGATAGCATGACCTAGTTTGAATATTTTCAAACTGGAGAGGAGAGGGGAGGGTTGTGTGTAGTGATTTTGTTCTACAGCACTTTGTGGGCTGGTATTAATTTTATTAAGGCTGTTCTTGATGCCCTTGCTGCATCTTTTGCATTGTCTTGCTCTGTACTCATTGTACTTTTTCAGTGTAGCTCTCTGTGGTGGACAATACCAGGGCATTCTTGTCAGGAGTGGGTGATCACATTTATCTTTGTCCTAGTTCTCATTTTGGCAATCTCCCAGGAAGTTTGATAGACGATCATTGACATTTTCTGTGTATGTCTGCTAGTATTTGTGTCCGTGACTATTAATTCATTATGATGTGACGATCATTGAGATTTTCTTGTGTATGTCTGCTAGAATTTATGTCTGTGACTATTAATTCATTATGATGTGATGATCGTTGACATGTTCCTGTGTATGTCTGCTAGTATTTATGTCTGTGACTATTAATTCATTATGATGTGATGATCGTTGACATGTTCATGTGTATGTTTGCTAGTATTTGTGTCTGTGACTATTAATTCATTATGATGTGATGATCGTTGACATGTTCCTGTGTATGTCTGCTAGAACCTCTGTCCATGTGGGTTGGGGTACATCATGACCTTCCAAATAGACCGACGTGTTTTGACTATCTATGTAGATCATAGGATGGCCATGAGACACAAATTCGCACAGGTAAAAGCTTATCTGAGAGTTTCTGTGGACACAAATCATCCTCTGCATAAATCCATAAATGAAAACAAGGGCAGACGGTTGAAGAGAGGCCTATCCTGGATGGCAGAAGATGTTATTAAACAGGTCTGTACTCTAGATGAGCTTAGGCATGGTGAAGAATGGATGCCTATATCAGATGATATGACTGCTTACACCAGGGTTGTCAGTACACTTGGACGCTGCTGTGGAGAATGGACCTCGGGCGTCGTCGATGGGGAGATTCTTGCACTCATAGATCAGCACTCCCATCCAGGTGATATCATTATGTACATTGATGGCTCTTTCAGACGCGGAACCAGATCATCATGGGCTTATTCAGCACAACGAAACGGTCACACACTTCATGAGGACTGCGGCGATTTCGATACAACGACATCGAGCATGACTATGGAGATCACTGCTGCCTCCAGGGCTCTCTCATGGGTGGCTGAGCAACAGGTAACCCATACGATTATCATATCAGACTCGATGAATATGCTTCAAATGATTGAATCTGGAAGTATGCGTGTGGAATGGGTGGACATCATTCGGAGATCACATCTCAAGAAAATGACTTGGCTGGAGTGCAAGGTAATAAGCGTGCTGGCTTTCTTGCAAACAATGCTCCGACTCAAGCGGGCAGAAGTATGGACAGATCCGATATCATCAATGCGGTACGCTCTCAGTTATGTTACATGGGCAAGTCTCAGACACTGGAACAAGTTCGAGAATTAGACGTTAAGTTTAGACATGCCAGACAGTGTCGTCTTCATGGTAGGGAGAGAAGATATAGTAATCAACTTCTCATGGGTACAGTGAGCAAGTGGATTTTGGGATGGCTGCTGCAGTGAAGGACAGAGCACGAATCGGAATGCCTAACGTGCCATGGCGTCGATCGCATAACATGCCCATGTTTATCTGATTATGTCCATCTAGATAGACAATGCAATCAGTGAAGCTGGTATCCTGTGACTATCAATTTGAAATCAAATACTGTCTTTGTATGTAGACTGCCTGTGATAATGAATAAGAAAATTATATAACCATCTACTGAAAGATATTATGCACCTATGTGTCTTGTCTGGAGTTCACTAAAATCATCTAGTAATAACTAAGTCATGGTTGAATTTGTTAATTGAAACAACATTTTTTTGAAATTTTCTCTACACCCAATATGTCTGCATTAAATCTTATACATTTACTGTGCCAGGTTTTTTTTCAACCAGACATGTCAAATTTGTGATAATAGAGAAATTTGTATATCTTGCTGCATCAAGTAGTATACAACTATTTTGTGATAAATTATTGTTTTTATGTATGTTAATGTTTCAGTTCATTTGCTTATTTGTAAATTGAATAAATATGACCAAAACAAAGCCAGAAATTGTTGCTTAATTTTTTAGAGTGTTTGTCTTCATGTGCGTTTGTTTGTATATTGTAAGACAGAGAAATTTGAAATGCATTTGACAGCAGGGAAGAGAAGAATGGACAAATGGAAGTAGTAAATTTATGTTTTATTTTTAAAGTAATAAGTATTGGGTTTTTTTTCATCATCATATAGAGGTTTCTAACCTTCAGAGATTTATGTGGATCTACTGTCCTGGACATGCGAGAGATCAGACATGCTTGCACCGATTGTTGGGGAGTTTAGGTAGATAAGGGGGTGTTTTATGGTCTCGTATCGAACTAATGTTAGATAAGGAAATTAAATTTTACGTTGAATCAATCCAGCGATTTAAGTAGTTTGGAATGACACATTTTACAAATAAAGCTGGATGCTGGATGGATGCAAAGAGAGGAGTGTGTTTGTGCAAGACATGGGCACCATCAGCATACACACCCTTCGACATCTGTTGGGGAGACTGAGACATTGCAGCCACCGTCATGTTGGGTCAAACAGCGCTCTAGAATATGAACAAATTATCTAGTCAGATGAAGTTGCTGGTACGGCAACAACGTGGATTCAAACTGGCACAGATAATAAGAGTAGAGACTCATATAATAGCCGTCCATCGCAAGCGATGATGACAACAATCTCAGACGTGTACTGTTGCACCTCTCTGGTGTGTGCGGAGGTGACTGTAGAGTCCAATCCTAGAACAGAATCCCCGACCACAGGTGGGGCATACATGATCAAGGTTAGACATGTGCGTGTTGTGTGCTCTGTCTTTCGCGCTGCTCGTTTTCTCTGTGACTCAACAATACGATGATTCTCAGCTATTCGGGTTCCTCTTTGTTGTTACAGCGCCACATTTGGCGATCTTGCGCAAGGATTCCCAGCACGTATTGTCTATATCGAAGCATTTCAGAGACACTTTAAGAGTGTCTTTAAAGCGTTTTTCTGTCCACCAGCTAAACGTCTGCCCCTTCAAGCTCGCCATACATCAACTGTTTTGGGATGCGTTTATCAGGCATTCGAGCAACGTGACCGACCCATCTCAGTTGGGCCTTCTGCAACAGGGTGTTGACGCTTGGGATCTTTGCTCTTGTGAGGACTTCGGTATCTGGAATTTTGTCCTGCCAGTTTATTTTTAGTATTCTGCGTAGACAGCTTGTGTGGAAATGGTTTAATTTTCTTGCGTGTCTGCTATACACTGTCCATGTCTCGCTTGCGTACAGCAGCGTTGTTAGCACTATGGCCTGGTAAACTTTCAGCTTTGTGACTATGCTTATCCCCTTCCGTTCCCACACAGTGACACGTAACCTTCCGAACGCAGCACTGGCTTTGGATATCCTATTGTGGACCTCAGAATCTCTGTTTGCCGATCTGGATAGGAGGCTGCCAAGATAAGCAAAGTTGTCCGTTGACTGGAGACGCTGGTGTTTAATGTTGATGACTGGATCGTAATACTGTTCTCTAGGGGCGGGCTGGAACATGACCTCTGTTTTTGGTGTTAATGGTGAGGCCAAACCTATCACAAGCCATTGAGAACTTGTCCATGTAAGTCTGCATTTCTTCCTCAGAGTTGGTAGCGAGGGCACAGTCATCAGCAAACAACAGGTTTTAGATAGTTGATTCTTTTACCTTGGTGGAGGATTTTAACCTCCGAAGATTGAATAGGTAACCGTCTGTCCTGTATCTAATCTTTACCCCATGTTCGTCGACTTCCCAAAAGACATCCGTGAGCATGGCAGCAAACATCATGCTGAAGAGTGTTGGGGCCAGTACACAGCCCTGTTTGACGCCGTTGGTGACATGGAAGGCTTCCGACAGCTCCCTTCGTCAAGTACACGTGCCATCATGCCCTCGTGAAACTGTTGGACGATCTTGATGAATTTCCTTGGGCATCCAAATTTTTCCATGATCTTCCATAGACCCTCCCTGTTAACGTGTCGAAAGCCTTTGTCAGATCGACAAAGACCATATAGAGGTTACGGTGCTGCTCTTGGCATTTCTCCTGTAGTTGGCGAGCAGCAAATATCATGTCTGCTGTTCCACGACCTGCTCTGAAGCCACATTGGGTCTCAGGGAGTAAGTCCTGTTCCAGGTGATCGATTAATCGATTGAGGAGGACTCTGGCCAGTATTTTGCCAGCGATTGACAGAAGGAGATCCCCTGTGGTTATCGCAGGCCTGGCGGTTTCCTTTCCGCTTGTACAGGTGGACAATAGTGGCATCCTTTAATTCCTGTGGCACACGTTCGTTGCACCAAATGGATGTAAATAACTCTGTCAATTTTAGCATCAACGTGGGCCCTCCTTCTTTGTAGACTTCGGTTGGTATTGAGTCCGCACCCGGTGCCTTCCCGCTGGACATCTGGCTTGTTGCCTTCTTGAGACTCATACAGCTTTGTTGTTCTACTAACTGGCATTGATAATAAGAGTTGAGACTCATACAGCTTTGTAGTTCAATACAAAAACAATTCAGTATACAAACAAACACAAAAGTTCATGATAAAATAAAGACAACATGAACAAAACTTAGAAGGTTTGACAAACACAGACCTGTAGATACAAACAGGTCAGGACATAAACCCATAATGACAGATCAGGAGGAGAAAATAGGTGGGTGGGGCATACCACACTGAAAACACATTCGAGCATCACTAGATGAGCACTTGAGTGGAACCCGCAAGAGAAATAGAAATGAGGGATGTCTCAAACATACCTTAAGACAAGGTTGCGTATTATCCCCGCTGCTGTTCATCACATATATTGACCAAATCTGTAAAAAGCTAACACCAGCGAAGGAATCAACCTCGGAGAACTCTTAAACGAATTTCTTTTTAGTTTAGTTTAGTCTAGTCGTCGGATCACCATCACTGCACGTCGAACAAATTAGTCCATAAGTGCTCCGATCTCTCCCTCAGTATGTCCATCAGCGTGTGGCGACTAACGACACCGGTTCTTTGTTGGTTTACAATTCTTCTTTGTCTGCCAGCATAGCGTTCTTGTCGAGCTACACCACACTTAACTTTGAGTTCTTGCAGTCTGGTTAGTGTTGTGGATTCACCGCTATTACGTGAATCATGTACACGCCCTCTCTCCCTTAAGGAATTTATAATAGCCTGGTCCATTGCTCGTCCGCTTTGGACAGCAGTCATACCTGCAAGCATATCCGCACGTTCATTCCCCTTACACCTGCATGCCCTGGCACAAAAATAAAACTGATCTTTGTCAGCTTAGACCTCCCCAGCGATTCTATCCAATGTCTCCTAGCCCATCCTGTTTCAATCTTCCTGAGCATACTCATTGAGTCACTGAGAAAACATGCATGGATAAAAGTCTGTGATTCTAGCCAAATCATCGCTTTGGTAACCACCATGATTTCCATAGTGAGACTGCTTGTAGTCACGGCAAAACCACCAATGTCTTCCTTCACAACATCACCTCCGACCTGAGCAGTGAAAGCCCACGAGCTCCGCACATGTCGAATCACCGAACCATCCGTATAAATGATTACATCATGCTCAGATGCGTTCTCAGAAATTAATGCCTGAACCTCTGCCTCCACAACAAGTGGGTTATGTTGCCTGCATTCTTTATCAAGTTCGATGCATACAGAAAAGGATGTAGCGATTCCTCTTGGCACTGGTATCCATTCTTCACCGGGATCAATGTCTTCAAGTGTACACACCTGTTCAATACAGTCCTCGGCCTGACCCATACAAGATTTTCCTCTTTTAACCTATTTCCTTTTTGTCTCTTTATTTCCAAGTGCAGAGGATGTTGTTTGTCAGCATTGACTCGAAGGTATGCTCGTGCACGGCTCATCAGTATTCTATACTCCATAGTAGGATAGTCAAGGAGATAGCGCATCGCCCTGCACGACGTGTCTTTAGTGCAACCAAGATATTGCGCATCGCCTCGTTCTGTATTCTTTCCAGTAGTTCTATCTGACTATGACTGAGAGTCAGGATCGCCAGCGCATACTCAAGCACAGAAAGGACCAGACCCTGGTATAAAAGACAAAGATGGCGCTGTTCACAATCCGCCGCAGCCATTACCCTCATCGCCAGCAAACCTTTCCTCGCCTTCATTATCACATGAGCTATGTGTTCCGTAAAAGCTAGACTACGATCAAAACGCAACCCCAGGTATTTCATAGACTGAGAATTTCTTTTTGCAGATGATCATGCAATCATATCAACAACAGAAGAACAGCTATGACAACACATTAACAGACTCCAGTTAGCATGTAACGAATACAACATGAGAATAAACATCGACAAAACCGAAGTAATGACATTCGCCAGAGAGGAAAGCATTACCAATATCTCCATCGACAATCACCCATTAAAACAAGTAAAAGACTTCACATACCTGGGGAGCATTTTTCAGCAAACGGAAAAATAACTAATGAAATTCAACACAGATGCAACAAATCAAATGATAGAGCTAATGGCGCCAATTTTAAAATGCAAACGTCGCCATGAGCACAAAAAGAGCAATGTTCAACACAATCTTTCTCCCCACATTATGCTACCAGTGCAAACCTGGACACTGACAAAAATGATAGAAGAAAACTAGTCACGACAGAGATGAAGTGTCTACGCAGAATGCTGAAGTATTAAGAAGAGACCGGGTTGAGAAATGAAGACATCAGGAAAAAGTGGGTACAACATCAGTACTAGACTTCATCAAGAAACAACAAATTAATTGGTTCGACCACATAAGCAGATTACTAACAGACAGTGCACCTCAAAGAGCTGCTCCGATACAATGGGTACAAAGCAAAAGACCGACCACGCAAAAGATGGATCACAGAGGCGACGAAATACCCTATCTATGAAGAGCACACAAGGAACTGTTTTATAAATCTCTTCTTGACCTGACACTGTAAGGCAAACATGATTGGGGAAAAGAAGATAGCCAAGTTTGGTCTCTGTGGCTAAGTGTTTAAGACCTTGCCTTTCGAATCGGGACCGCCGTTCTGTTCACAATTGCATTTTTTCCAGGGACCCTAGGATTATTGCAGGAGCTACGGAGTTTGTGCAATATTCTCTACAGGTGGCGTACCATTTCTGCGGAGAGGGGCGAGCCATATGGGTAAGCCCGGTACATGAAGTATATCCTTCGGCTTTAAACCCATTCCACTGAAGTCATTGAAGGAGGAACTTGTTTGCATACAAATTATCAAAGATTTCCAGCAAGAAGTAAATTAGAATTGTTCATGTTTGTACAGCTACTAAACAAACCTTGATATATAAATAAAACAAGATACGTTCTTGTGTTGAAGTGGCTTGCCTCGTTCTGAGAATAGAATTTAACTATACGAATATGATAAGCTTCCCTGATAAACAGCTTTAACATTACGAATTTTCCCATCTCACATTCGAAGGTGTTTTATTCAAACAATTATTTGATATATTTTTGGTGTATAATTAAATTATATGTAGATTGACATGAAAATTGGGGCATATCTTTTACAGGACTTAGCCATCAACAACGGTAAAGGAGTCGTCGATTTTTCTAAGCACTACTTATACGTTCAGTAGTTTGTCATTGCTTTCTAAACGGTGAGGTATATTTTTACGTTTCGTAAAAATAGACCACGTAAACAAATTTGCTTCCAAACTGCCTTCCGCGGAGTTTGAACCAGGTTGTTATCGAGCTCACTGTCGCTTAAGATACAGAACAACGACATAACGTAGATTACAGCAGGTAAATGTATGAAATACAGTTTTGAATTCTGTAGATACAGCAGGTAAATGTATGAAATACAGTTTTGAATTCTGTAGATACAGCAGGTAAATGAATGAAATACAGTTTTGAATTATGTCGATTACATCAGGTAAATGTATGAAATACAGTTTTGAATTCTGTAGATACAGAACAACCACATAACGTAGATTATATCAGGTAAATGTATGAAATACAGTTTTGAATTTGTAGATACAGATAAATTATGAAATAAGTTGAATATTGATTAATCAGGTAAATGTATGAAATACAGTTTTGAATTCTGTAGATACAGAACAACCACATAACGTAGATTATATCAGGTAAATGTATGAAATACAGTTTTGAATTCTGTAGATACAGAACAACCACATAACGTAGATTACATCAGGTAAATGTATGAAATACAGTTTTGAATTCTGTAGATACAGAACAACCACATAACGTAGATTATATCAGGTAAATGTATGAAATACAGTTTTGAATTCTGTAGATACAGAACAACCACATAATGTAGATTATATCAGGTAAATGTATGAAATACAGTTTTGAATTCTGTAGATACAGAACAACCACATAACGTAGATTATATCAGGTAAATGTATGAAATACAGTTTTGAATTCTGTAGATACAGAACAACCACATAACGTAGATTATATCAGGTAAATGTATGAAATACAGTTTTGAATTCTGTAGATACAGAACAACGACATAACGTAGATTACATCAGGTAAATGTATGAAATACAGTTTTGAATTATGTAGATACAGAACAACCACATAACGTAGATTATATCAGGTAAATGTATGAAATACAGTTTTGAATTCTGTAGATACAGAACAACCACATAATGTAGATTATATCAGGTAAATGTATGAAATACAGTTTTGAATTCTGTAGATACAGAACAACCACATAACGTAGATTATATCAGGTAAATGTATGAAATACAGTTTTGAATTCTGTAGATACAGAACAACCACATAACGTAGATTATATCAGGTAAATGTATGAAATACAGTTTTGAATTCTGTAGATACAGAACAACGACATAACGTAGATTACAGCAGGTAAATGTATGAAATACAGTTTTGAATTCTGTAGATTTTCATATACGAAATGTTGCTCTGGTACCAAAAATAAGAAAGTGTTAAAGAGATGTATGTGACTCGAGTGTTGCGAGCCCCTACTACAGGTTAATCCCTTAACAAAATAAACATCATTTTTACAGAATGTTTTTAGGTATTTGTGTGCCATTTTAGCCTATCCACTGCCAGTTTGATATATATTTCATTTTGTGAAGATGGGATGTGAACTTTCGGAAAGAAAGAAGCTTCAGGGCAGACCACTGCTTAGATAGACCTATAGGAATATCTGCGAATGCTCAATGAAGGGCTTTACTAGCGGTACGAACTAAATGTGAAAACTAGCTGATGACCGATCTACATGGAGAATCTAGAGATACGAACTAATGGTGAAAACTTTAATATTACACTGAAATATTATAAGGCATGAGAAGAGAAAGTACTAAGAAGCATAGGAATGTAATACGTTGAGCCCACGTGGTCGCAAGGTACCATACAACGAAATCAACCGATTCTCCAGAGCAAATCGACTGCGATCATCCGAGGAACGTGATCGGATGGCTGTGACCTGGACATCGTGAGCTCCTAAATGGCCAGTATCATTGAAATGGGTGGCTACAGGGGTCACAGAGAATTGGCGTATGTCGCGCAAGTGTTGGGCGAATCGGTCACTGAGCCTCTTGCCTGTTTCGCCTATATCAGCCTTGCTACACCGCTTACAGATAATGGCATAGATAAGATTACGGGACTCACGCGTGAAACCATCTTCAATAACAAACGTGGCTAAAGGAAAAGATACAGTACGCGTCTGTATCACATAAGCACACGTATTGCAACGCCGACGGCCACACTGGACAGTGCCAAAATGACTGGATATTGGATTTAAGGCGACTGTGTACCAACAAATCCTTAAGACTTCTGTCCCTTCTGTAAGCCACCAAAGGATAATTGTGGAAGACAGAACGGGTCTCAGGATCTGACTTAAGGATAGACAGATGACGGAATAAAACATTTTTCACCAGTGAACTATGGGGTGGAAAGTTAAGATAAGTTTTACTCTGTCAGAGTTAGTAGTCCTATGCTGGCTGGATGGCCTGCTGGCGAATGATTTTCTGAACTCGATGCATAGCAGATACAAGAACCCTCTCCGGGTATAGGCGCCTGAGAAAGAAATCAAGGATCTCGTGAGCTCTATTAAGAAAATCATCGTCCTTGCTACAGAGGCGACGAAGGCGCAAGAGTTGAGAGAATGGCAAATAATCACGACAAGCCCGGGGATGGGAAGAAGTATACAGGGGAAAACTATGTGCATCAGTAGGCTTGTAATATACTGATGTAGTGATAGTGGATAGGCGTAAGGTGATAGTAATGTCAAGAAAGTTGACACAAGTAGTGGAGATGTGAGAAGTAAAACGAATAGCATTTGCATATGTAATTGCTGGATACTTTCTCTCAAAGCTTTTAGTTTGTCTAGAAAGTTAATAATTCCTCTCTCGTCTACCGTTATACGTTACATAGTGCCTGCAAGTAATTTCTCCATACCGCTCTATCCTGGGCAACTCGCTCAATCTCCTCCATGGAACCGAGACCGATATTTTCTAGAAAGTTACGTCCTTGTAAATAAACATGCAATGTTGTGTGTGGAGGGTGGATAGTTACATCCTTGTAAATAAACATGCAATGTTGTGTGTGGAGGGTGGAAAGTTACATCCTTGTAAATAAACATGCAATGTTGTGTGTGGAGGGTAGAAAGTTACATCCTTGTAAATAAACATGCAATGTTGTGTGTGGAGGGTGGAAAGTTACATCCTTGTAAATAAACATGCAATGTTGTGTGTGGAGGGTGGAAAGTTACGTCCTTGTAAATAAACATGCAGTGTGTGTGTGTGTGTGTGGAGGGTGGTCATCACAAGCGATGATAACAACAGTCTCAAACGATTGTCTCGTCCGAGTGGTTACCGGGGCCCAAATTTGGGATGTAAAGAATAGAACCACTGTTACCTGTCACGCATGACATAAGAGACGGCTAAGGAGGTTTGGCTGAAATCGGATGCACGTGCCCGCTAGGGAATGCTAACCCGAAACAAATGCTTGCAGAAAACGGATGCACCAGGCCGTAAGGCGCATAACATGGTGCAACGACCCTCACAATGAGGAATGGGATAACGGATTCTACGGTCGCCAATCTGACTCGAAGATTTAGCCACGTAGTAAGGATGTCAGACCTACCATCACGAGGGTGGCCAAAACTTACTGTTGGAAGAGGTCGGCACAAATGGGGAAGCAGAAATCAGGAATTATATCCTACAAAACTGCCCCCAGTATGCAGACTTGAGAAGAAAGAGGTGGCCACTTACACCAGCGTCCAAGACAAATTGTATGGCATGGCTGATAATCAGAGACAGACGGCTGCCTTTATTAGAGAATCCGAAATCCCAATCTAGTGAGAACGCAGAAGAAGAAGAAGAAACGTGTGTTGTTGTTGCACAACTTTGATGACAGTAGAGTCCAATCCTGGAATACAATCCCCTACCAATATAGGTACTCAGGTCCGTGCGGTATATTTTATTAGTATGATGCAAGTCTTTGAAAAGCTGCCCCTTAAATGTTTTTTCTTTAAAATAACCATTCGTTAATTAGGGATATGTAATCTAAAATGGCAGCCAATGTAGATTCATTAGAAATTAATGACAGGTGTCTAAGTTTTGTTTGGCTTATTGAACTTCAGATGGGGTCAAAGGCGCATAGAGACAGCGCTGCGCCAGGATTAGTGAGCTAGCACTAATCAAGATCCTACCCCACCTCAACGTTATGACCCTGGTAACAGATAAATGTTCCTGTCTGGCTAAGCGGGTAGGAATCGAGGGAGAGCTACAGGTAGTGGTATAGTCTGTCCATTAATTCGTGAGCACGTTTGAAATTGATTTTCTCGAAAACTACCTGTTGAATCTCAGTGATTTTTTTCATGCAGCCTTAGAATATCCATGACGCTAAAATAAAGCTAACCAGTAGTCCATAGATGCTACGGATTTTGCACATCTGCGAATTCCTTTGATCTTTTATGACAATTGCAAATACGCGGGCTCAAATTTTAGATTTTACAGTATCCCTAGAATTTGTCCATGTCAATTCTATTCATAGGTGTATCTCCATATTAACTTTTGATAGGTCAAGTAATTAAGTGTGTTGCCCTTTATGTGCAATCGTGAACTTGGATACAATATGCAACAGTTAGTCCTCCCTTCGGTCACCATTAGACCCCAGGGTGTCTTAACTTCACCACAAATTGTATGATGGTAGACGCATTTGGATATGGAAATGTATACGTTGCTATTTCTCAGTCTGTAATCAAAATATGATTTGTATCATCCCGAATCTGACGATTCCATGAGGTTGATAATTGTTACTGGCTGGACAAATTGTAATCCATCTCGGTGCCAGTACTCGTCTTCCTCTCGGAGCACGCTTCAACACACTTCTTCCAGAACTGCATGTCTATCATTGAGAAGGACTCACGTGTCAGAACTTCAACATCACACATTTTAAACGTCCTGTTCTGTTCGGCAACTTGCTATTTTACTTTAGCCCAGACAAGCTCTATCGGATTGAGGTGAGCATGATATGCAGGTAGTCGCAAAGACGTGGCCGTATTCCGCAATGATTTTGTCAATATGAAACACCTTTGTCTTATTTGTCATCCTCACCAGGTGCAACAACTCGGGTTTCAAATATGTATCATCGAAGCTGACATTTTCCTTAGCAAGCCAAGTCCTAATTTGATCTTTTGTATTTGATACAGTTGGTACTTTGTCTTCCGCTGATACTGCGTTGTGATAGGATGCATTATCCATTACCAAGCATGATGGTCTGTTTAGAATTGGGAGTAGATCTTTCTCCATCCAGTGCCTGAAAATATGTCCATTCATTTCTGTGTGGTAGTCCCTACCGTCGGTACTTTTGATTGGAAAATAAGTCCAGCGTCATGGACAAGACCTTCTTCACTGCTTCCTGCATGTGTTAGTATAATACGCTGGCCTTTGCTGCTTGGTATTTTTCTTTTTTGTTCACCGTCTACTGATTGCCATTCTTTAGCATTGGTGTGGTGAGCATTGACCCAGGATTCGTCCAAATATACAATATCATAACCTTGCCTCCGCCGCTCACGGATCTGCCTCAGGTATTTACTTCGGGCAGAAATTAAATGTGGCTTTTCACAAATAATATTCCTGCCGCCTATAGTTTTTCTGAAGGTGAAGCCGGCGGCTCTTACAATTTTTCATAGAGTACTTTTAGAAATGTCTATGCTGCAATCTGATTGCAGTTTTAATTTCAGTTTCCTGAGAGTAACAAGTTGATTTGTCGCAAACATTTTCAAGAGCTCCCGTCTTATGACATCTATGTCAAAGTCGTCAATTGTTCTTTTCCTTCCTTGCTTGACATTAGTGCACTTTGTGTCCTGTTTAATCCATCGGGAAAAGGATTCTCTATTCAGACCAAGCGCCAGTTGCGTTCGTTTCTCAGGGTTATGAATATCGCAATATAGATGACCTCTCTTAGATTCCTTACGGAAGTGTTGGTATAGTAAAACTGTAACCTTCTGCATTGCTATAAATGTGCACTTCATTATGAATGTGATATCAATGTCAGTTTTGATAAGCCAACAAATATGATACAATAGCTTCATACAAATAGCGAGATACACCTATGACTATACAACGGTATCCAAATTATAACGTCATATGCTTTCCGCTTTCAAAGTCGACTGGGTTAGGTGCACGGGAATTCGTGAAACTCACGATATTTCATTGTTACCATAATGTATTTTTAGAACAACGCGTCTGTGTACCGTAAATCTGTTACTATTGTGTACAATCCGGTGAGGTTGATTTTAATATAACCTGAAGAATAAATATTTCAAACTACATCAAATTTTCTTGGAAAAAAAATATTTCATGGACATCATGGATATTCTAAGGCTGCTTGCAAAAAATCACTGAGATCCAACAGGTAGTTTTCGAGAAAATCAATTTCAAACGTGCTCACGAATTAATGGACAGACTATAGTAGTGCAGACGTAGTCACGTTTAATGAGATCCGCTCGCAACACAGACGAGCGGAATCCCAGAGTGACTATTAATTCACATCTTACCTGGCCGATGGGAAAAGCGGAACCATAAAGGGATGAGGGGGGCATCCAGAGAAGAGACGTGGGCTCGCGTGTAGCAAAACTTGGGCCCGAGATGAGCTGCACGTGGGCCCACATAGGGCGAAACTCGGAGCCTTGAGGTGGAGGTCCGAGTCGAGCTCAGTGTCTGGACAGTCTAGAGGCATGGTAAATGTGAGCACGGTGAGAACAGGTGGAAATGGTGGGCGTGCACCAAGGCAGAACGAGCACGCATGAGGACGATGCACGGATGGGCCCACCAGTAGGGCAGACGTGCATGGCGCTGATGGTAAAGTGACGAGGGGGCGAGTCAGGCGGTGAATGGACCACCCAAATGTGCAGATAAACTGGAAAGCCCAGCAGAGGCTTGATTCCAGTGCGCGTTTCCGCTAGCAGGGAACTACTACTGCGTTGTAGTCAGATTGGGAACAATCAAAGGCCAGCAGAGCAAACCGTACACAAAACTGGACGGTAGGCAAACCAAGTAGTCCATAAAAATCTGGTTACCTGGACAGATGACGCTCATCAACCCAAGAGGGTAGGTCGTCTAAGGGTCGCTACCCTAAAAGAAAATAGCAACCTGCTGTCTTGCAGGTCGGCTAGGGACAGCCAAAGGCTAACGGAGAGCGAACCCAGTAAACGCTGGTTGAAATCGGACACGTCGTCGAAGGACAAGCACTAGAGCTCCAAATGGTACTGAAGATGTGACGCAAAAAAACGGTCTTGGCTAAGGATGTTTATATATCACAATAAGAATGATAAAAATGACCACAAAGAGCGAGAGAGAGGAGAGAGAGAGAGAGAGAACTTCAGAGGCGTGCGATAAATCATCAATCGTATACATCAATATCGGAATAACATTGACCAATATAGAAACGCGTTCCGTAAATATTTTTAATTATTGAATGGTTTAAAATGTATTTTGGTTTCCCTGCTTATGCCGCCCCCTTACGGTACCGCCTGATACGACCGCCTCTCTGTATCATAGCACGGCCCTGTAGGTACACATGATCAAGGTTAGACATGTGGGTGTTATATGTTCCGTCTTTTCGCTCAGCTCGTTTTCTCTGCACCTCAGCAGTACGACGACTCTCAGCATTGCGAGTTCCGTTTGTGTTGTTACAGTGTCGAAATATTCACAAAATAGATGAGACTGCAGTAAAACTATTTGATTGGCAAAACACGTACTCACAAAGTACTGTAGTTTTACAAATTACAAAAACAATGACAAAATACAGCAACGTTTCGACCAACAAGGCCTTTGTCAAGCAAACGAACAACAGGAGTGACAAATTAAAAAAAAAATGGACGACCAAATACAAACGTTTCTAATGAAAATCTGGGAATAAAAACGAATAACGAAATAAATGTAACACAAAAACACATAAAAACTAGAAATAGAACGGAAGAGAAACAATGAAAATCTAGTAAATATATAACTTGAATACATGCAACATATACCCATATAGATTACAAGGCATGTGCATATGTGCATGTGTATATGTGCATCAGTAGGCTTGTAATATACTGATGTAGTGATAGTGGATAGGAGTATGGTGATAGTAATGTCAAGAAAGTTGACACAAGTAGTGGAGATGTGAGAAGTAAAACGAATGTGAATGGGTTGAATGGGTTGAAAACATTAATGAAATTAATGAAGCGTGACAAATCGGTTTCAGGCATATCAGTAATGCCAATACAGTCATCAATGTATCTGTGATAGACGGAAGGGGGCCATCATATGTAGTCCATACTAGGTGTTCAAGATAACCCATGAATAGACAAGCATAACTAGGTCCCATTTTAGTACCCATGGCAACCCCACTGATCAGCACAAAGAATTGGTCATTAAACTGAAAGGAGTTAAGAGTGAGAACTAGTTCAGCAAGACGAAACCTTGTAATCTATATGGGTATATGTTGCATGTATTCAAATTATATATTTACTAGATTTTTCATTGTTTTTCTTCCGTTCTATTTCTAGTTTTTATGTGTTTTTGTGTTACATTTATTTCGTTATTCGTTTTTATTCCCAGATTTTCATTAGAAACGTTTGTATTTGGTCGTCCATTTGTTTTTGTTTTTAATTTATCACTCCTGTTGTTCGTTTGCTTGATAAAGACCTTGTTGGTCGAAACGTTGCTGTATTTTGTCATTGTTTTTGTAAAACTACAGTACTTTGTGATTACGTGTTGTTACAGTGCCACATTTGGCGATCTTGCGCAAGGGATCCCCAGCACGCGGTGTCTATATCTAAGCATTTTAGAGAGACTTTAAGCGTGTCTTTATAGCGTTATTTTGTCTGCCCATCAACCGTGTATCTGCCCCCATCACGCTCGCCATACATCAACTGTTTTGGGATGCGTGTGAGGAAGACAACGTTAATGAGAGAGACAATGAAAGTATGAGAGATAAAGAGAATTAAGTAAGATGTCATCTCTTAGTCCAACATAAGCATATCTGAAAGTGTTTATCAAGATATCACTTAGGAATATCAACGGAGATTGCATTGTTTGAAACTTGCTATTGTTTAGATGCCCCGCCCCCACATTAATCTATTGTTTACAGAACCCCTTTGTGCCCTACATCAGACAATCAGAAGGAGATCGCAACATCAGCACAACTGGTATATGGACTACTTCGTCTCACTAGTGTATACACACACATACACACACTTTTGGGATGTTATGTATATACACGCATACTTAAGGGAATGGGAAAATATGTATACACACAATTATGTGTGCTAAATTAAGCTTGCATTAACACACTAGAGTGCCTCAAGCGTGAATGTTTTCACACACTTACAAATTATATTCTAAGTAATGTACACATTTGTCATGATCACGTGTGTGTCACATGTCTAACTTGTCAACATAAAACAAACGTCAATAACTGTGCGTCAAGATCAGGCTTGGTAAAGTAAAAGGCAATCTATCTATATTGGTAAAGTGTTCCTTCAAGATTACAAGCAGTCGCAAGCGGGAGGTCGGGACTTATCTCACTTCCCGTCTGTCGATAAGACTAGACACAAATCCAGTGTCGCCACTTCAAGTTTACATACTACTTCAACTACTTCAAGGATCACAAACAAAGGCTAGGTTAAAAATAACTTGTTATCGCGTGACTATTGTTCTTTGATTTAAAAAAAAAAAACTAGAACTCCTATTTAAGCCGGTAATTTATCTGTAGTAGACGCACAACTTGATGCAACAAGCAAGGTAAAAGTCTGAAATAATAATCATTCAGTAGATATTGACTGAAACCGAAAGTTGACGAATCTCTAATATGGCGGGATTTGCTCATTCAATGATAGTAGTTCTGCTACTATTTATCTGCAACGTTTCACTGATTCAGGGTAGACCTGGCGAGAACATTGAAGTGCTCAACCATGCAGATGTCAATAGATATCCAGGTACGTTTTACTTAAATCAAAATATATATCTTTGATACTTTGTTCAATTGACTAGCCACATTTTGTGCTGGAGAGTGAGTGAGAGTCTGCACAAGTTCACATTTAACACAAAAACATCTCATATTCATGATTTAATTGATTATTATTCAATTTTTTGAGATAATTAACATAATAAAATAAATAATATATTGACATAACTCATAACTGTTAATGAGTTAAACTAGTGACTCAGAGTGGTGAGTGTCACCAGTGTGTGAGTGCAGTAGACTAGGTCCTAAGTAGCGTACACTGAGTAACTGTGTACTGAGTGTACACTGTACACTTCAGTCAGTGTAGGATACAGAGCAGTCAAAGTTTGTCTTGGTCTTCTACTTTTCCTGAATACTCACTCAGTGTAGTTGCTATTTGATGCATGCTTGGGAGAGTTTGTCTTTGTTCATCTAGAAAGTGGTATAATATAATAAAATAATAGCCATCCATAGCAAGCGATGATAACAGTCTCAGACGTGTGCTTCTGCACCTCTGGTGTTTGCGGAGGGGACTGTTACACTATAAAGTCCATTCCTAGAACACAATCCCCTACCACAGGTGGGACATACACTGATATAGGATTAAGGTTAGACATGTGGGTGATGTGTGTTCTGTTTTTTTCGCGCAGCTCGTTTTCTCAATGCGGCTGTTGTTTGATTTGTAGTTGTCTGAAACTGTATCTTGTGCTGCATTTGGATTAAAGTGAGGAAAAGCTGCACTATTTGTCAACCTCGCTCTCTCGTCTAGTACTATGTGTATCCAGGGGCAAGACAAGTCGAGATGACTGGAGAGAGTACCAGATGCAGTAGATGACCAGGGCTTCCTGCATGCCTTGCCATGCTCTATGCAGTCCTCACTGCTCTGCTGTGGTTCGCCTTTCTAACCGTTGAGCCAGCTAGTGGTCTCATCCGCAAAGTTAGCCGGATTCAGTCTTTATTTGCATAGGTTATAATATGTTGTGATTGTAGGTGACTTATATATACGTGTATAGGGTACTCTTGTCATTTACTGAGTGACTTACACTACATTTTGGGCCCAGATTTGTCTTCAGTCTCTGTTTGCTTAGTCAGTTTGCAATGATGTATCATGTTACCAAAACCATCATTTGGAAGTGGAGTTTTTACGTGGTCAACTCTGGTTTTTTCTCTCTCTCATCTTATTCACTGTATCTTAGGACCCATAGTGGGTCCACATATTAGCCACCCCAACACGCCTTCATCCTTGGATCCTTCATGTCGTTATTTTAGTGTGCTAAACACCCCTCTCCTCTGTGGCTCTTGATCCATACTGAACATGTATCTTAGTCTTTTCCCCCCCAGACCAGGATTCTCTCTCGCGCAATCACCAACCAGATTGATGTACAAATTTCTCCATAAATTCTATTCATGTGGAAATCTGATTCATGCAGCCTTAGCACTGGTGTGTTTACATCACATCTTTAGCGCCATTTGGAGTTCTGGTGCTTATCCTTCGGCGATGTGTTGGTTTTAGGCAGCATTTACTGGGTTCGCTCTCTCCTTCAGCCTTTGGCTGTTTCCAGCCAAAGCAAGGCAGCAGACTCCCATAGCCTTTGACTCTCCCGAGGCTCCCACAAGTGGGCTATTTGCCCATAGCTGGGGGTCTGGATCTTGGGTATCAGGGTAAATCCACTAATATCATGGGGGCAGACCTCCACCGAAATTTTTGTCGGGTTAACTCCCCAAGGACATTATTTTTTAAAAACAGGATTCATTCCAAAGATGTAATGTAGCCTCCAGATCACATGATCCATTCTGATGATGAAGTATAGCCTCCAGATCACATGATCCATTCTGAAGATGTATTGTAACACAAAATTCATACGGACGATGTAACTTAATATAAAATTTGGTCTATGTTGTCTACAGATTGTACCTCCTTGCTGAAAGCTGGATACAATGTCTCGGGAGTCTACAGACTGACTCTCAACAACACAGACTTCCGGGTATGTCACTCACGTCAGATAGAACCAAGTGTTTTCTCTCTGTGTTCTTCAATATCTATCAGTATTATTTGGTTTATGATATCTGTTATGTTTGTCTTCTGTATGAGAACTATCCATTCTAAGAAAATAAAGTGTTACTGTAGAATAATAAACATTATTTATTCTATGAGGCTGTTGTCATCATCCTTCGATGGACAGCCATTATTATTTATGATATATGTTCCCGATTATTATGATATATGTTCCCTATTATTATGTAGATTCCTTCAATAGTCTGTTTCCCCCCAATATTCTGAAGTTTTCCTGAAAAATCTATGTTCTCCAGTGGTATATAGGTTCTTCAATAGTATGTATGTTTTATATATGTTCCTAGAATATAGAAGTGAGCTCAGCAAGGTTTCTGCCAACAAGAAGTGAGCTCAGCAAGGTTTCTGCCAACAAGAAGTAGTCAGCAAGGGTTCTGCCAACAAGAGAATTCTAGTGGGTACCATGACGCTGTTAAGTTCCTGGTAATGAGAAGTAGACAAACTCTCAAAGAAGGGAGAAGAATGTGAACAAGTAGAAAATAAAATCACATAATTTGAAGAGAAAAGAACTTAAACTATCCAACGACGACTATCACACATTCCATAGACAGGACAGACCATCATCTTCCAACTCAGGACAGGACATAACAGACTGAATAAACACACCGGCTACGATTATCTACATCCCCTCTGTGTATATATATATGACTGCGAGAATTCCTGGTCAAATGTGGTGTAGCTAGACAAGAGTTGCTATACTGCTAGCCAAAGAAGAATAGTAAACTAACAAAAAACGGTGTCGTTAGTCACCATACGCTGAGAGACATACTCACGGGGAGATTGGTGCACTTATGGACTAATTGGTTCTATGTGCAGTGATGATAATCCGATGACTAAAACTAAACTATTTATATTCCTACAATATTGTGTTTGTTCTATGCTCATTCCTACAGTATTGTGTATGTTCTATGTTTGTTCTAAAAAACAATCTACAGCTATCATGTGAATTCATTGATGGAACTGCCTTCACTGTGATAGTCAGACGATGGAGCAATTCCATCTCTTTCATACAGACCTGGGCAACCTATGAGAATGGCTTTGGAAATCCAGCAGATAACTACTGGGCAGGACTTGGAGTCATTTACTTACTTGCACTTCAAGGTTAGAACAAAATAATAGCCTACATTGCAATCGCTTTCTTCTGTGATTGTTCTCCTGTAATCACTTTCTCTTCTATAACCACACCAATATCTCTCATACATATCTGTTTCTTGTACCTTTTAACCTGATTGGAGCATAGACCCTCAACCAACTTAGGTCAAGTCTTCCTATCTTTAGCTATCTCTTGTTTCTCCCTCCATGTCTTTAGTAAATCATTAATCTCTGTTTCCAGATATGGACATCCATATAAATTTTACTACGCGAAATGGAGAAACCAGATTCACATGAAGCTGTTTATCAAAAATCATTTTCCAGGGGTGGAAATTGAACACCCATGCCGCCAGATCTCTGTGTATTTCTTAGATTCTCTATTATTCATGTTCCCTGCAGGTTCCAGGAAAGGGCCCTTTCTTGCTATATTCCCCTTGAGTTTTCTCAAGTTGTGTCTTGCCTGTCCATGATCTTCGTCTTTTCTTTACCTCTTGGTTCACTGGAATATGTCTCATTCTCTCCGAAAGTTCCTCATTTTTGACATATCACAAATATGTGCATTTAGGGATTTATTGCATATGTTATGTCTGCTGTATATGAAGTGAATTTCTTACCATCTGGTGTATCCTTTACTTGATAAAACCCTTTGATCGAAACGTCAGTGTATTGTTATTGTACTTTGTAAAAACTACAGTACTTTGTTTCGGGCATGTGATGAGGAGGGAGGTTTAGAACACATTGTAACAACCGGTAAAATCGAGGGTAGACGAGACAGGAAGACAGAAAATTTTGGATAGCCTGACTTCATGGCACTTTAGAGCGTCAACATCTGAGTTGATAGCAAACACAAACGACAGAGATTTGTGGAGATCCATGATCGCCTATGCTAGCCGACACGGCACCTGATGATGACTTTGTTTTTGCGGATTTCACCATTGTTACATAATTTTACTGCAGTCTTCCTTATATTGACCCAAAATATCAGTAAATCAGTGACTTGTTTACAAAAGTCTGAGTTATAATCTTTGATGTGTTTAACTGGGTTAACTGACCTACAGCACTCTGATACAAGTTTAACTCTCACAATCTCAAGTAACCTGTAATGTGAGCGGCATAGATGGTGGGAGAAATATTTCAGATCAAAAAACAGTAGCAAATACTTTTTTATTTCACCAGTCAGTTTTTGCAACCTACCCGTTGGGATGTTAAAATCTTAGCTATTAATATCCAGTATTTTAGACTAATTTCACATGGTGCTCCCAGATAGACGAATCTACGTAAAAGCAAGACAAGAGACTTGGCATGATGAGAAAACTTGCAGGCTCCACGTGGGGAGCAAACAGCAAAATCCTCAATAAGCTATACACTTGAAGAGTGCGACCAGTCCTGGTGTACGGCATTGCAGCTTGGGACAAGGAATCCAACACGCAATTTGCCAAAGTGAGCAACACCCAAAATCGGGCAGCACACATCACAGGAGCCATGAAGGCCACGCCCATCACTGCGATGGAAGCAATCACATCCCTCCAACCTATGAAAGATCAGAGAGACAAAAAAGTTACACAACTGGCGGAGAAATTCAAGCGACTTAACTCCCACCCCATGTATGACAGAATGAACGGATTGGGAAGGGGCAGGTTAAAGAGATCCAGCTTTGCAAAAAGTGCCAAAGCACTGATCCAAGATGATCCAGCCATAGCCAACTGCAAACCCAGACTTATACCGGCAACCTACAAGAACCCGCAGTGGGAGACCAAGATGCCAGAGCTAAGAGAATCAATACCTGGCATAAAAAAAAAGGCAAGCAAGCTGCGAAAGGAGAGATTACAGAAGAATTCATAGCGACAGCGTACCTTGAGATAGCGTGGACACACTTGTACACCGACGGATCGGCAAAGAATGCGATTAGCTATGAAGGAGGAGGAATAGTGCTTAAACTCCCACGACAAGTGAAGGTCACAAAGGCAATATCCACAGGAAAGTACTCGCAACAACTACCGTGCTGAGACTGAGGCACTAAGAGTAGCCGCCGAAATGACCCTAGAGAGAAGCTAGAGAGTATCACTACATACAACAAAGTAGTGATATTCACGGACGCCCAGTTGGCCGTCAAAGCACTAAAAAGCTCAACTGGCACAGAGCTAAACGAGCTAAAAATGATCCTTTGAGTAATAACAAGCTCATTCAAACGCACAGTCATAGAGTGGATCCCTTCACACTGCAATATAAGGGGGACGAAGAGGCAGACAGGCTAGCAAAGGCAGGAGGATGACTGCCGCAGACTTATTACGAGATCAGCCGAGGAAGGGTAAAACAACCATCTGATGGTGATATAGAGAGATTTGGTCACAAGACCACCCTCAACACAGTGCCAAAGATGGGTACTATGGTCTGTCCCATAGTAATCAAGTTATCATATTCCACCTCCGTACCAGCCATAACAGACTCCGGGCCCATATGTACAACAAATTTAAAATTGGCACAGCTAGCCTGTGCCACTGCGAGCAGACGGACATGACGGTAGAGCACATACTGCAAGACTGCCCACTGCTAGCAGGCCTGAGAAACGAAACCTGGCCAGAAAATATCAAACTAAATGAGAAGCTGTACGGAGGGATGGAGTCCCTTAAAAACAACAGCAGAATTTATGTGGAAATCTGGTACATCAGTCTAGCGGTTATCGCGAGAGACTAATTAATTTTTGACCAGTTTCCTTCCATCTTGATATTTTTTATTTCAGTTTTTACTTTTTCATAATCTTTATTTTATCCTTCTTCTTTGAATGCTCCATATCGCCACTTGTTAAATCGCTCTGTGATTTTTATGTGATCTAAGCCTAAGAGCAATTATATGTTGTGTCAGTTATGCACCTGCAAGTAGGACAGCACATCTGATTTCTGCAAAGCTTTTTATTTACTAAGGTAGCTTCCCTAGGCCTCTACCTTAGTTGCCTCTTACGATATGCCTTGTAGGTCGCAGTGTTACTATTCTTTGCTTCTCTTGCCAGCCCTGGCTACATACATCAGTCACCTCCTACGATATGCCGTGTAGGTCGCAGTGTTACTATTCTTTGCTTCTCTTGCCAGCCCTGGCTACATACATCAGTCACCTCCTACGATATGCCTTGTAGGTCACAGTGTTACTATTCTTTGCTTCTCTTGCCAGCCCTGGCTACATACATCAGTCACCTCCTACGACATGCCTTGTAGATCGCAGTGTTACTATTCTTTGCTTTCCTTGTGGGTCCCGGTGATTTTTATTTTATCCAAGAATCATATTTTTAGGGAAATATTTTAGACATATAAAACAACATGATTCTCTGTAGAAGATCATTCTGGAAGGCATGATACCAGGCAGACGTGAGAAAGGAAGACACGTGAGAAGATAAGTGTAAGATGTCATAGACGAGTGAGTATGTCTGCGACAGTCACAGGAGACCTCTCGCAGGACATGGAGGCAGTTAGAACTGCTGTCATGGGAGTCAAGTTCCAGCAGCGACAATCTCTAGATGATGATGGATGATGATAAAAATCATATTTCAGCAAATGTTCCGTTTATATCCAAGTATTATATTTTAGCAAATGTTCCGTTTATATCCAAGTATCATATTTTAGCAAATGTTCCATTGTTGTCCAAATATAAACATTGCTTATTTCTGTGATCCTGTCCAAATATAAACATTGCTTATTTCTGTGATCCTAACAGGTAACAACAGGTTGCAAATCAACATGCAAGACTGGTCTGGCAATAGTAAAAATGCTGTGTATTCTGGTTTTTACTTGGAGGACAGAACCACCAGATACAGACTTCATGTTGGACCATACCAAGGTATATCCCATTCATACTTCATGTTGGACCATACCAAGGTATATCCCATTCATACTTCATGTTGGACCATACCAAGGTATATCCCATTCAGACTTCATGTTGGACCATACCAAGGTATATCCCATTCATACTTCATGTTGGACCATACCAAGGTATATCCCATTCATACTTCATGTTGGACCATACCAAGGTATATCTCATTCATACTTCATGTTGGACCATACCAAGGTATATCCCATTCATACTTCATGTTGGACCATACCAAGGTATATCCCATTCAGACTTCATGTTGGACCATACCAAGGTATATCCCATTCATACTTCATGTTGGACCATACCAAGGTATATCCCATTCATACTTCATGTTGGACCATACCAAGGTATATCCCATTCATACTTCATGTTGGACCATACCAAGGTATATCCCATTCATACTTCATGTTGGACCATACCAAGGTATATCCCATTCATACTTCATGTTGGACCATACCAAGGTATATCCCATTCAGACTTCATGTTGGACCATACCAAGGTATATCCCATTCAGACTTCATGTTGGACCATACCAAGGTATATCCCATTCAGACTTCATGTTGGACCATACCAAGGTATATCCCATTCATACTTCATGTTGGACCATACCAAGGTATATCCCATTCATACTTCATGTTGGACCATACCAAGGTATATCCCATTCAGACTTCATGTTGGACCATACCAAGGTATATCCCATTCAGACTTCATGTTGGACCATACCAAGGGCTCACTCCCATTCATACATCATGTTGGACCATACTGTTGTATATCTCCCATTCAATACTTCATATTGCAACCATACTAAGTATATCCCATTATACTTAAAGTTGACCATACCAACGTATCAGTCCCATGTCATACTTATGTTGGACCATACAAGGTATATCCCATTCAGACTTCATGTTGGACCATACCAAGGTATATCCCATTCAGACTTCATGTTGGACCATACCAAGTCTCACCTCTGCAGCAGTCATGCTCAAATCATCAGTTTTGGATATATCTTGTTTTGTCATTCTCCAACATTCTAATCCCCACAGTTTCTATTTATTCTGTCAACCAACTTAATCTCACTTTAAAGTACCACATCTGGAGTTATACTGTAGAATAATGTTCAATCTGACTCATGCCAAACCGTACAGTACCACATCTGGAGTTATACTGTAGAATAATGTTCAATCTGACTCATGCTAAACCGTACAGTACCACATCTGGAGTTA
Organism: Arion vulgaris; assembly: GCA_020796225.1. Lineage (NCBI taxonomy): Eukaryota > Metazoa > Mollusca > Gastropoda > Stylommatophora > Arionidae > Arion > Arion vulgaris. The sequence goes on from CM036754.1 coordinate 46,308,834, forward strand.
TACTGTAGAATAATGTTCAATCTTGACTCATCCAAACCTGTACAGTACCACATCTGAGTTATACTGTAGAATAATGTTCAATCTGACTCATGCCAAACCGTACAGTACCACATCTGGAGTTATACTGTAGAATAATGTTCAATCTGACTCATGCCAAACCGTACAGTACCACATCTGGAGTTATACTGTAGAATAATACGTCTTCTTTGGTTCTACTCTTTGTCGGATTGCCTCCTTCCATGATGGTCTTCTCCAGCCCTTCATGTTTTTTCTTTCTCGAATCCTGTTTGCCTCACAGCATCAGGTCAAGCAGAGATTTCTAAAATGGGCAATTGTGTGCGTAACATAGTGTCTTTCATCGGCTCTGTTATCTCTGCTGTCCATCTTTTGCGTGGCTGCCCTTTTGCTTTGTATACATTGTATCGGAGCAGCATTGCTCTTTGAGGTGCACTGTCTGTTGGTAATCTGCTTACGTGGCCAAACCATTTAATTTGTTGTTTCTTGATGAAGCCTAGTACTGATGTTGTACCCACTTTTTTTCTGATGTTTTCATTTCTCGACCGGCCTCTTCCTGTTACACCCAGCATTCTGCTAGACACTTCATCTCTGTTGTGACTAGTTTTCTTCTATCATTTGTTGTCAGTGACCAGGTTTGGCACTGGTAGCATAATGTGAGCAGCTCATATGCCATTCTTTCAAATGAGAGCTGCTTGGAATTTGTTTAAATGTATTTAGTTGCCTATTGGCTCTATCAAGACTCCCACCCTTTAGCAGCTATCAAGTGGGCACTACACTTTGATCTTAGCCAAAAGGCAGGGAAGCGATCACTTTCTTTCTCATGTATAGAGTGTTGGATGTTTTAATCGTAGAAGTCGACTCAATTCCATAAAAAAGATTGAACAAGTTGCCCGGATAGAGCGATGTGGAGAAATATTGCTTGTATGGTCCTATGTAACATAATGGTAGCGAGGAAAACAACATCCTATCTTCTACCCATGCAAAATACTGTGAGTAGGTCAAACGGATCTTTGTGGTGTTCAGGGACAATCCCCAGGTAACAGTGACATATTTTTCTCTCCTTGAAACTTAAAATGAGAGATAACTGCTGTGACCATGATAATCTACTGGTTATCAGTGAGAAATGTGAACTTGAATTATCTCAAGTGGTTTTCAAAGCTGAAAAAACTGGCACACATATTTGTAGATGAGAAGACTCTTCTTCGAATGTTCCATATTGGCCACTTGTTAACCACTCTTTGTGATTTGAATCTGATCTGAGCCTAAGAGCGATTGTACATTGTGCCACTTATGCGCCTACAAGTAGGCCAGCACATCCAGCTGTACATTGTGCCACTTCTGCGCCTACAAGTAGGCCAGCACATCCAGCAGCTAACCTAGGCGACTACCTCAGTCGCCTCTTATGACATGCCTTGTAGGCCGCAGTGTTACTATTATTTGCTCCACTTACAAGCTCTGGCAACACATCGGCGATATGAGAAAATTCAAGATCTGAGCTTTGGTCTTGCTTGTTTATTACTGAAATCCAACTGGCAATTAAGCAACTGATAGAAGATAATGCAAGTGATAATGATATTGTTGTTTATACCGATGGGTCTGTCCATCGTGGTGAGAAGTCAGGCTGGGTTTTTTTTAGCTAGCAAGCATGGTAGTTTTGTTGCAGTTACTCAAGTTTTCCACAGTTGCTCATCTTTTCTCTACCATTTTGTGCAGGTACCCTACCAGATGAGCTGTCCTATCACAACAATATGCCATTCTCAACAGTTGATGCCCCAGACCCTCAAGGTAAGTTCTAGAAATATTTTACTCATAAATATGTCTATTGGGGAGATCTTTATGGGGAAGCGGTCAATACATTTGCCTATCGTTTTGAAGGTTGTGGGTCTGAATCCAGGCTGAGTCACGTGTGCAATGTTTTCTTGATATCAATCGGATTGTTGGTGGAGCTTTGTGCAACACTCACGGTAGATGGTGTGCCATTTCTGCCGACAGGGGCGGAGCCATATGGGGAAGCCCGGTGCAAAGATGTCAAACCTTTATCGTCAGACCCTTTATATTTCTATCGGTCTGGTACCCGTGCCAGTGCTGCCACTGAGATCTTCCTATGTAGGAAAGAGATAGGAACACACAGTATCATTCAATAAAGTGTAATGATGATTGTCCTGTCAATGTCTACTTGTTAGACCACAACTTCATATGTCTACTGGTTAGACCACATCTTCATATGTCTACTGGAACTTAAAGACTGGCCACAACTATGCCGAGTGGTCACCGGGTACAAATTGGGGAGTAAAGAATAGAACCACTGTTACCTGCCATGCATGTCATAAGAGGCGACCAAAGAGGTTGGGAGTGGAGCTAGCTACCCCACACCGTAAAAAACACTAGATGGCTACAGAACGGAGAGCGAACCGAGTAAACGCTGGCTGAAACCGTACACATCGCTGAAGGTTAAGCACCAGAGCTCCAAATGGTGCTGAAGATGTGACATAAAACACATCAATGCTAAGGCTGCATGAATCAGATTTCCACATGAATAGAATTTATGGGGAGGTCTGGTACATCGGTCTGGCGGTATCAGCGAGAGAGACCACAACTACATATGTCTACTCGTTAGTCCACATCTTCATATGTCTACTTGTACTTTGTACTAGTTGTACTTTGATGCAATTTCATTGGATACTTGAGTATTCTACTTGACACGAAATCAAAACGTTACGTTACACTTATTGAACCCTGATCGCCTATCCTGACCTAGTAATGTTCCATGACCTAGGTCAAGTCAAATACTCGAGTACCCGGTGAAATTGTATCAAAGTACCCTTATTAGACCACAACTTGATATACTAGTTTGGTCAATGAAATCATTTCACATTTCTAGACTCGGAGCTGACCATTGTCCATTTATAGACTATATTTTGATTCCATCTATGGACTGTATTATTGATATGTGCCATTTAGCTTGTTTATGGTGGATTAGCGTAATAGCAAGCGTTCGACTATCGACTCGAACACGAGGGTTCAGTCCCACACTCGATATTCCACAAGTGAGGAAAGGAATTGGTCCTCCTATCTCCTGCACACTAGGGTCTAGAAATGTTAAGTGACTTCATACCCTAAGGTCTGAAGGCTATGGGAAGTTTTATTTTTATTGTATTAACAGATAACCAAATTTTTTCTAGGCTGTGCAGCCAACATGAAAGCAGGCTGGTGGTACAACTATTGTGCTTATACACTACCAACAGGAATTTACTACACCGGTGGCTGGTATACACCATCTGGCACTATGTATGATGGGATCTACTGGAAAGACTGGTATGGTTATAACTATTCCCTAAAGTTTTTTTCCATGACGATATCACCATAAGTCAGATGATAACATGACCTGGTTTGAATGCTTTTCTCAAAGTTTGGAGTGGGTGACCAAATTTATCGCAATCCATACATTCCTTCCTTTGGCAATCTCACCGGGAATTTCATTTGTCCTTAGTCAACTGATGTGGCGATTATTGACATGTTCCTTTGAATGTCTGCTAGTACATGTGTCTATGACTATTAAATCATTATGATCGTTGACATTTTCTTGTATACGTCTGCTAGTACATGTGCCTATGTAGGTCACCTATGTAATTTTTGTTATGACTTGCCACAAAAAAGGGCGGTGAGATTGTTGTATATCTTGCATCAAGTAGTATACTAATATTTTGTGATAAAATATTCTTTGTTGTATATTAACGTTTGGGTTCATTTGCTTATTTTGTAAATTGAATAAATATAACCAAAACCAAGCCAGAAAATTGTTGCTTCATTTTGTAGAGTGTTTGTCTTCATGTGCGTTTGTTTGTATGTTGTACTCAAAGAGAATTTGAAATGCATTTGTCAAAGAGGACAAGAATGGTGATGGAGAATTGACAGATGTAAGCAGTAATTTCCATGATTTTTATTTTTGAAGCAATAAATATTGGGTTTTTAAAAATGATCATCATATAGAGGTTTCCAACCTCCAGAGATCCGTGTGGATCTACTGTCTTGGACATGTGGGTGTTCACGGCAGCGGGCAGGTTTGCGTTGATTGTTGGGAAGTTTAGGATGGATACTGGGGATGTTCTTCGTTCTCTTATAGAGACCTTCTGTTGGATGGGGTCACTGAAATTGATGTTGGATCAATCCGGTAATTTAATGAGTTTGGAATTACACATTGTACAAGTAGAGTTGGATGATTGAGGGGCAAATATGAGTTTGTTTGGCCAGCGAGCCACAGGAACTATCGGTACGCATGCCTTTCGACATCTGTTGTGGGAGACTGAGCACCTATAGGTTTGCCCAGAGTGCTGCTGTGATGTCAGTTCAGTAATCAATTCTCATCATCATATGGTGTCTCTACATTCAAGGTTGGCTGAATTGGATTTTCTGGCAAATTCTGTTGCTTTCTCTGATGGTACACTTGGACAAGCTACTGTCTGTTCACTTCTTGATATTTTCCTTCCAATTATACCCCGTCTTGCCTGAACTTCTTATTTTGTTATCACACTACTACTGTGTTGTTGCCCAGTGTCATGGTTTTCTGTGCTTGTCTTGCACTGCTCTAGTGGCTTGAGTGATATTTATTTTTGCTTTTTTTGACAGGATTCTGCTTTGCCATCTATCCATCTTTCTCTCGCCTTCTTTCCTGATGTTCTGTTGTAGAAGACTCTGTATACAGGGAGTCTGGTTGCATTCTTATTAAGCGCCCACATAACTTGATTCTTTGTTTCCTAATGTAATTCAAGCAAGGTTCTGTCCTAACTTTCTTTCTTATACTGATGTTGGTGACCTCAACTATGGGATTAAAAAATCCATTATTTGTCTCAATTTTATTTCTTTGAGCACTTCTTTTCACTCCTAGTTGATACTGCACTTATTGTTTAGTTTTTCTTTCCTTCTATGATATCCTCCCAACTTTTCTGTAGGTCCACATTTTGAAATTCTTGATTCTGTTTTTCAGCTGTACAAGTTTCTTTGTCATATAACAGATGGGTAATGTAACACTTGATAATTCTGAGTATCTGTGTGTTTGCTATTAGTTTGATAGCAATAAATTGTAGTCCAAGTTTGTCAGACAGCCTACCACTAATATAATATAGGATTCTTACCTACAGACAATCTGCACAAGGGAAATTACTCCCAATCCTTTCTGCTCACAGGTAATTACTCCCAATCCTCTCTGCTCAAGGGAAATTACTCCAAATCTTCTCTACTCAAGGTAAATTACTCCCAATCATTTAGTTAAACACAATTAACTAATAACTGTATTTTTAAAGCAATAAAGATTATTTATTTTCATGTCAGCAATATGGAATATATGCGTATCAGTCATCTCGAAACACATAACAACAAAGTACTATAGTTTTACAAAAAACAATACAAGCAATGTTTCAACCAAAGGGCCTTTATCAAACAAACGATATAACAGGAGTGACAATTTTCACAGCACACTACATATAGACTACAACAGAAACATCCCAACGGTTCTAAAATGAAAATCGTAGTCTATATGTAGAGTGCTGTGAAATTCCTCACTCCTGTTGTATCGTTTGATTTATATAGGCCTTTTGATTGAAATATTGCTGTGTATTGATTTTGTATTTTGTAAAACTACAGTACTTTGTTTTGATGTGTTTTGTCATTGTTACATAATTTTACTGCAGTTTTCCCATATATATAGATTATAGTATGTGCCATATTGTGTCAATAAGTTCTCTGGGATATCAACAAATAAGCTGGAAACCTAGCCAGAAAAGGTTGCCAGGGAGGCAACAACAGTGAGTCAAAATTACAAATCTTACTGCTTGGCACGAGTTGAGACGCCTACTCCTTCATAGTTCAATTAAAAAACAAACACAAGTTCATGATAAAAAAAAAGACAATATTCACCATTAGCCCCATGACACAGATCAGGAGGAGAAAATGGTGGTGGGTAGGGCATACCTTGATGAAAGACAGTTGGGCATCACTAGACAAGCACTTGAGTGGAACCCGCAATGGAAATGGGGGATGTTTCAAACAGACCTGGAGATAGTCTTTTTTGAGGAACTGAATGCTGGATTAGCCTGAGAAGCCAGAGACAAGGAAAAGTGGAGGACAACTATTGAGACCCTATGCTCCATGAGGAGCAGAGAGGTTTAAGCAAGTAAAACAATTATAGCTCAATGGTTCTTGTTTTTTTTTATTTCAACTTGTGAAGTAGCATGCCACAAGGTTGTACTTTCTTGAAGAATATTCTCCAATTGTTGAAGGTTGAGATTCCAAGAGATTTGAAAACTAATATTTCTCAAAGTTTACATGGAATGTCAATGTTTAAATTGTACTGACATTTGAAACGATTTGTTGGATATGTACTGACATTTGAAACAATTTGTTGGATATGTACTGACATTTGAAACAATTTGTTGGATATGATGACATTTGAAATGATTTGTTGGATATGTACACACATTTGAAACGATTTGTTGGATATGTACACACATTTGAAATGATTTGTTGGATATGTACACAATTTGAAACAATTTGTTGGATATGTACACAATTTGAAACAATTGGTTGGATATGTACTCAATTTGAAATGATTTGTTGGATATGTACACAATTTGAAATGATATGTTGGATATGTACACAATTTAAAATGATTTGTTGGATATGTATATAAATTCCTCTCATACAATTTAATTATACATAACATAGTGCCTGCAAGTAATATCTCTACACTGCTCTGTCATGGGTAACTTGCTCAGTCTCTTCCATGGAAATGAGTCCTATATTTCTTGCATCTCTCGTAAAGCTCGTTTCAGAGTTTCCACTCTTTCTTGAATCTTTTCTCTCCCACTGCAAAGCCTGCTTTGTTAATTCTTTGACAATTTCTTCTCAGAGTATGCCCAACATATCTCCAGCTTCTCTTTCTTATAACAGTTGTTTCTAATGATTTAATCCTGAATTCGTCTTATTTTATGTTCATCGTTTTTTGTAGACATCTATTTTCAAACACATTCAGCTTTCTTTCTATATCTTTATTAATTTATTTCTTGGACACCGACCAACGAAGCAGTCGGTGGACGGGCACACATTATGAACATCTTGGAAAACAACAACAAAATCTCGATTGCGCTTTTTCTGTGGTCATCTTCACAGAAAGCCCCATACTGTGCTTGCCCTCTTCCACTGTTCTCCACCAGCTTTTCCTTAGTCTGTCGCTATCCATCTTCCTGCTGGGTTCCACTAGTTCTCTGGATCACTTGCTAATACGTAAACTCCAACATTTACCTTTGATCGCTGTATGCATTTCTTTCTGCTTGCACTTCTTGGTTAATATTCTCAGAATTTTTCTCACAGCAACTAAAATCGATGTTGAATCGATCAAGCGATTTAAGCAGTTTGGAGTTACCCGTTGTTCAAGTCGAACTAGATGCCTGAGAGGCAGAGTGAGAGGTGTGTTTAATCAGCGAGCCACAGGAACCATCAGTATGCATACTCTTCGATATCTGTTGGGGAGACTGAGCACCTATGGATCTGCCCGGAGTGCAATGACGTCAGTTTAGTAACCAATAACCAATTCTCACAGCATGTATAGAATTCTGACAATAGACTAGCTTGATGTTAATATTATCTGCAGACCGGACGTTCTCCAGTTTCTCAAAAACAAATAATCTTTCAGTTGACCACATTTTCAGAGTCACTAGCGTAGGTTAAGCTTTGATATGAACAGACGATTATATTTGTACAATACTGTGTTGTTACGTCACTTGTGTATAAACTGGGTATCTGACAACAGGAAGTGAACGACATAACGTCATTGATGGTTATTGAAATCTAGTTTCTTATTGTAAATTAATTCTTTCTTGTTCTCGAAACCTGTTTTTGTCTCACTGCGTCAAGATAAGAAGAGATTTATCCTTCTTCGAACGCTTCATGTCGACCTATCTGTGTGATTTGTATGTGATCTGAGCCTAAGAGCAATCGTACGTTGTGCCAGTTATGCGCCTACAAGTAGGCCAGCACATCCGATTTCTGCGATGCTTTTTATTTACTAGGGTAGCTTCCTAGGTCCTACATCAGGCGCCTCTTACGACATTCCTTGTAGGTTGCAGTGGTACTATTCTTTGCTTCCCGGTATCCGGCACCACATGGGCGTGAGAAGAGACTTCTAGAACGGACTTTTATGTGCGTTTCATAAATATTGTCTTTCGTCACCTCTGTTATCTCTGTGGTCGGCCTTTTGCTTTGTATCCACTGTATCGGAGTAACAATGCTTTTCGAGGCGCACTGTCTGGTGGTAACCTTCTTATGTGACCAAACCAGTTAATTTGTTGTTTCTTGATGAAGTTCAGTAGGCTACTGATGTTGTAGCAACTTTTGTCCTGATGTCTTCATTTGTAAACTGGTCTCTTCTGGTTACTCCCAGCATTCTGTGTAGACACTTCATCTCTGTTGTGACTAGTTTTCTTTTATCATTTGATGGCAGCGTCCAGGTTTGGCACTTGTAGCATAATGTTGGGAGAATTAGTTATGTGACATGGGCACGTCTCAGACACTGGAACGAGTTCGAGATTTAGGCGTTAAGTTTGGACATGCCAGACAGTGTCGTCTTCGTGGTAGAGAGAGAAGATATAGTAATCAACTTCTCATGGGTACGGTGAGCAAATGGACTTTAGAATGGCTGCTGCAGCGGAGGACAGAGCATGCATGGGAATGCCCAATGTGCCGTGACGTCGATCGCATAACATAACGTAACATAACATGTTGGGAGAAAGATTATGTTGAAAACGTTTTTTTTTGTTTGTAAATTAATTAAATGTTATTAAAAACAACTCTACAACTTTAATAAATTACCGATACAATACATTATTGTCATTACTTCGTTTTTATGTGTTTCGCCTTTGCAATATAGTTTTATTGCATTCTTTCCGTATATACATGACTACTTGTATGTGCATCTGTGCATATTGTGTAGAATTCATTCAAGTAAAATTGTGATGTATTTTAGTTTCGTTTATATTTGAATGCTCGTTTTGTGTGTACTCAGCAAACCGGCGTTTTGTCAATGCTCACTTTGTACAAACACATGGATCAGCCACGTTCCGGTATCACTATCAACAAGAGCCGGATATTGTCAAGGTTCTCAAATATTTATGCATTTGTGGGTGCCCAAAATGTGGACAGTGAGCAACAAGACTAACCTTTGTTTGGTGTCCGTATCCATTCTCATTTGAATTCAGATGTCTGCAAGATAGAGTTGAACGGAACAGCAAAACAAACTTCAACAAATGTGCGTGTTCATACATATCAGTGTGAGAGAAGAGAGAGAGAGAGAATATTTTGTAATTTAATCTATGGTCACTGATATTTGTAACGAGTTGTATACTTTACTAAGCCCAGATTTCGAAATTGTTAGAAATTAGATATGCACATATTTCCTAGCACAGGTCAGTTCGCTTTCGTTGTGAACGTCTTGTGAAAGACGAATTAGAAATCACCGATGATCAGTAGATATTTTTGTGGTCACTGTGTCCAAGACACTTGTTCTATGCTGTTCAGGATCTAGTCTCATGCAGTCTTAGTAAAGCTTCTCATTTCAAATGTGAAATACTAAAAGTGATAACAAATTTGTGTTCTATTATGTAGCAGTTTGAAAGTGTTTACATTCTACAATTAGATTATATACTATATTTCAAACATTGACTGACGCTCCAAGAAACAAGGAGACAACCCTGCTGAGAATTCTAGCTGAGAATCTGGTACGGACGACAACGTTGTTGGTAAGTCGAGTCTATATTTGACGCACAGTGAGAATAGTTACATTTATTAAGATTTATTTAACAAATTACTCAACAAACAGAAAATATCAAATACTAATTTGAAATTTATCATTCAATAGTTTATCTCCCGCATAACTTTAGCATTATAAATTCTGAAGTAACTTGTCTCATGCAGTAACTTTAGCATTATATATTCTGAAGTAACTTGTCTCATGCAGTAACTTTAGCATTATACATTCTGAAGTAACTTGTCTCATGCAGTAACTTTAGCATTATACATTCTGAAGTAACTTGTCTCATGCAGTAACTTTAGCATTATACATTCTGAAGTAACTTGTCTCATGCAGTAACTTTGGCATTATACATTCTGAAGTAACTTGTCTCATGCAGTAACTTTAGCATTATACATTCTGAAGTAACTTGTCTCATGCAGTAACTTTAGCATTATACATTCTGAAGTAACTTGTCTCATGCAGTAACTTTAGCATTATACATTCTGAAGTAACTTGTCTCATGCAGTAACTTTAGCATTATACATTCTGAAGTAACTTGTCTCATGCAGTAACTTTAGCATTATACATTCTGAAGTAACTTGTCTCATGCAGTAACTTTAGCATTATACATTCTGAAGTAACTTGTCTCATGCAGTAACTTTAGCATTATACATTCTGAAGTAACTTGTCTCATGCAGTAACTTTAGCATTATACATTCTGAAGTAACTTGTCTCATGCAGTAACTTTAGCATTATACATTCTGAAGTAACTTGTCTCATGCAGTAACTTTAGCATTATACATTCTGAAGTAACTTGTCTCATGCAGTAACTTTAGCATTATACATTCTGAAGTAACTTGTCTCATGCAGTAACTTTAGCATTATACATTCTGAAGTAACTTGTCTCATGCAGTAACTTTAGCATTATACATTCTGAAGTAACTTGTCTCATCCAGTAACTTTAGCATTATACATTCTGAAGTAACTTGTCTCATCCAGTAACTTTAGCATTATAAATTCTGAAGTAACTTGTCTCATGCAGTAACTTTAGCATTATAAATTCTGAAGTAACTTGTCTAGCGCATAACTTAAGCATTATACATTCTGAAGTAACTTGTCTCATCCAGTAACTTTAGCATTATAAATTCTGAAGTAACTTGTCTACCCATAACTTTAGCATTATAAATTCTGAAGTAACTTGTCTCATCCAGTAACTTTAGCATTATACATTCTGAAGTAACTTGTCTCATGCAGTAACTTAAGCATTATACATTCTGAAGTAACTTGTCTCATGCAGTAACTTTAGCATTATACATTCTGAAGTAACTTGTCTCATGCAGTAACTTTAGCATTATAAATTCTGAAGTAACTTGTCTCATGCAGTAACTTTAGCATTATACATTCTGAAGTAACTTGTCTCATGCAGTAACTTTAGCATTATACATTCTGAAGTAACTTGTCTCATGCAGTAACTTTGGCATTATACATTCTGAAGTAACTTGTCTAGCGCATAACTTAAGCATTATAAATTCTGAAGTCTTCTTCTTCTTCTTTGCGTTCGTTCTTTACGACCAATTTTAATCACTCTTTGTGATATGTTTGATCTTTGCCAAGAACGTGTATACGTTGCACATTGGTTTGGTAGGCCCCTAAACGCATAGACTTCTACACGCTTAGGACACATGCATCCGATTTCAGCCAAACCTCCTTAGTCGCCTCTTACGACATGCATGGCAGGTAACAGTGGTTCTATTCTTTACACCCCAAATTTGGGCCCCGGTAACCACTCGGCGGATTCTAAAGTAACTTGTCTAGCGCATAACTTAAGCATTATACATTCTGAAAGTAACTTGTCTAGCGCATAACTTTAGCATTATAATCTGAAGTCTCACCTTGTGATTACGTGTTTTGTAAATTCTGAAGTAACTTGTCTCATGCAGTAACTTTAGCATTATAAATTGTGAAGAGCTCGGAATTAGCTTATCCTGTGTAGAACTTTGCCATTATAAGTAGCTTGTCCCGTACATAACTTTGCCACTAAACGTTTTGAGTTTTGCTCCGTCATAGGTCAAATGTCCCGCCTCTCTTGTTTTCATTTTCACCATCTATCACATTATGTATTCATCTTCGACTTTGCCTTTCTTTTCGTTCCTGGAATGCTTTCCTTCATAATTATCTCTTTCTCTCTCTCTTGCGTTCCCTAATTATCTCTTTCAAATATTCATGTCTCTTTATGTGTCCAAAACACGTGATATTTCTCAATCTTATTCAACTCATCATGGAAGGGGGTATCCCGTCAAAGTGAAGAAAAGGGAGACCACGAACAAGATGGATTCAATATATAACTGATGGGTTGAGCATGACGGCTGTAGAGGCGAGACATCTGGCCTATGAGAGAAAGAAATACAAAAAGCTGTTAGAGTGGCAAAGCTCTCTCTCTCTCTCATACGACTGATGTAGGAACTAGGTAAATAAAAAGTCTAGCAGAAATCGGATGTGCTAATTGTAGGCGCATAACTGGAACAATGTACAATCGCTCTTAGGCTCATATCACATACAAACCACACAGCGTGGTTAATAAGTGGGTCGATATGGAGTGTTCGAAGAAGAAGAAGAAATGTGTGTTGTGTTAGATAATATGCATACATTTTGCTGACATACGACGCATATGTTTATTTGATATGGGACCTACCGAGGACGAAACGTGCTCACGTTCTCGGCGAAAACCAAAATGATATCACAAAGAGTGGTTAACTTGGTTGATAAGAACGAACACAAATATGCAAACAACAACAATATTTAACACTGTTTGGTTTATTTGTTGCAGAATTCTCTGTCCCAGATGGAGACTTTACTTCAATACCTGATTATGTTGCTCTGTTTTGGATTTGTGAATTCTGTTGAGAGAGGATTTGTCTATTGTCCAGCTTACCCGTGCGCTTGTGAGTCTGAGGATGGAGGTCTCATCATTAACTGTCGGAACCTATACCTCTCATCTCTCCCAAAGTTTCTGTCCTTTGAAGGACGCATAAAGGAACTATCACTTAGGTACGTATAGACATTTAGATAGAGAGAACTATTTCATTTCCAAGAAGCACAGCGAGGACCATAATTTAATTCTTTCATTAGACTATAAACTAAAGCTACTTGTCTGTTCCCTCAGCTGCACACCTGGGAGGGAACTAGGCTATCCCACTACAGATAGATAGATGGATGGGATGGATGGATGGATGGATGGATGGATGGATGGATGGATGGATGGATGAGGAGAGAGAGAGAGTTCATGTTCATTACAAAAACGTATCTATCTATTTGACTGCCTTTTGTGTTTGTACATTGAATTAACACAATACACAACATTTATTTTAATATATACACACTGCATTTTACGAAACAACTGTCTAGTGATGTCAATATCTATCTGAGGTCGACAACTGCATTTTTTATGAGGACATATTCAAGTTTTCTTGTGAGAGTTAACAATGTAGATTCTTCTTCAGCGATCTCTGGTCATGTACTTAGTTTACTGTGGACCACAAACTGGAAAGTCAGCTTCGGGTATATCGGGTTTCCCAAAGCTAGTTTTTAGGTCTACGGGGCGTGACCACATGTTGCTTCTCAGCTCACACAGGAGAGGGCAGTCTTGCTGGAAATGCTCCAGTGTCTGTTCCGCCTGCTGACACTGGCAAAGAGCTGTCTGACTTATTCCTAGTCTATGTACGTGTCTGTTGAGTCTGCAGTTCCCGGTACGTAGACGATATATAAAGACCTGGTCTGTTCTGCTTAGGTCTTTAAGGGAGTTTTTTCCATAATCATATCCGACTGGTTCTCCATTACATCAGGTGTTAGACAAGGTTGTGTCCTCTCACCATTACTCTTTATTGCAAATATGGATAAAATAACTCAAGAGTCAAATTCAGATAATGATGAAATAAATGAACTGCTTTTGCAGATGATCAGTGCCTGATACATCAAAATGAACAAGATCTACAACATCATATTGACACCTTGAACAAAAATTGTATAAATCATGACATGAAAATCAACAACACTAAAACAGAAATAAGGAATATCGGAAGAAAACATAATAATCTAGACATTCATGTCAATGGCACTAAAATAAACCAAGTGAAAGAATTCAAATGCTTAGGAAGCATATTCACAGAAGACGGAAGACTAGATAGAGAGATAGAGGCTAAAGTGCATAAAGCAAATGCTGTAACCTACCAGCTAGCCCCATTGTTAAGGCACCCAAAAATTTCACAGGCAGCTAAGCAACAGATGATCAACAGCATTTTTATACCTACTTTGTGTTTCCAGAGCCAAACATGGACATTGAGCAAAGCGCAGTCACAGAAAATAACTACATGTGAAATGCGTTGCCTGCGAAAAGTTGCCAACACAAGAAAAGACAGAATCACCAAAATCAGCATAAGAAAGAAACCGTGCTTGAATTACATAGAGAAACAAAGAATGAAGTGGTTTGGCCACTTAATAAGGATGCATCCAAACTCCACAGTATACAGAGTCTTCTACAACAGAACATCGGGAAAGAAGGCAAGAGGAAGACCACGGAAAAGATGGTTAGATGGCGTAGCAGAATCCTGTGAAAGGTCAAAAATAACAATCACACAAGCCACCAGAACAGCGCAAGACAAAAACAGAAAACCACGACACTGGGCAACAACCCGGTAGCAGTGTAACGACACAAGAAGAAAACCACGACACTGGGCAACAACCCGGTAGCAGTGTGACGACACAAGAAGAAAACCACGACACTGGGCAACAACCCGGTATCAGTGTGACGACACAAGAAGAAAACCACGACACTGGGCAACAACCCGGTAGCAGTGTGACGACACAAGAAGAAAACCACGACACTGGGCAACAACCCGGTATCAGTGTGACGACACAAGAAGAAAACCATGACACTGGGCAACAACCCGGTATCAGTGTGACGACACAAGAAGAAAACCATGACACTGGGCAACAACCCGGTAGCAGTGTGAAGACACAAGAAGAAAACCACGATACTGGGCAACAACCCGGTAGCAGTGTGACGACACAAGAAGAAAACCACGACACTGGGCAACAACCCGGTAGCAGTGTGACGACACAAGAAGAAAACCACGACACTGGGCAACAACCCGGTAGCAGTGTGACGACACAAGAAGAAAACCACGACACTGGGCAACAACCCGGTAGCAGTGTGACGACACAAGAAGAAAACCATGACACTGGGCAACAACCCGGTAGCAGTGTGACGACACAAGAAGAAGATATCCAGTGTTTGTCTTAAAATCTACTGCAGATTTTCTCTTTATGGGGTGAAGATTAAAATACATTTCATTTGTTGTAATATTGTTATGTTCATATTATGTAGCAGTTTTACTATTGTTGCTCCCCTTGCGAGCTCGGCAACACACGGAGGGTTCATTTAACATAAGAACGAGCATTACGTGAGTTGTGGTAGGACGTGTTGCTCACTTAACATAAGAACGAGCATTACGTGAGTTGTGGTAGGACGTGTTGCTCATTCAACATAAGAACGAGCATTACGTGAGTTGTGGTAGGACGTGTTGCTCATTAAAACAAGACAAATAAGTATTAACTCGTAGCATTCAGTTATTATAGCTTTTTTCCAAATACAAAGAACAGGCTTGCTGTAGCAATGCTAGCATGGAAGTCACATCTACTGTATGCCTGGTCAGCACATGCACACAACATTCAACAAGTCACATCTACTGTATGCCTGGTCAGCACATGCACACAACATTCAACAAGTCACATCTACTGTATGCCTGGTCAGCACATGCACACAACATTCAACAAATCACATCTACTGTATGCCTGGTCAGCACATGCACACAACATTCAACAAGTCACATCTATTGTATGCCTGGTCAGCACATGCACACAACATTCAACAAGTCATATCTACTGTATGCCTGGTCAGCACATGCACACAACATTCAACATTGACAATTCAGCATTGCTCCAGTGTGGCACTGTACATGAGAACACTGACCAAACATACTCCAGACTTGTACTTTTGACAACGACACGCCGAGTACTTTTGACATTGATTTATAGGACCATCATCATTGCACTTCGGTGAGTAACCATGTGTGCTCCGTTCTCTTTCTTACACAGGAAGATCTCAGTGGTAGTGTGCGAACTCCGTAGCAGCAGCCAGGTTCCCCGATGTAATTTAGACAATGTTGAAAATATTGTGAAGGATTTTTAAATTTGTTAATTTTTTTATTTTTAAAATGAATAAGGTCGGGTAGCGGCTTTTCAGTCTGCTCTTCTCAATGTTTAACTGCTAAGTATTCTCTTCTCAATGTTTAACTACTAAGTATTCTTTTCTCAATGTTTAACTGCTAAGTATTCTTTTACATGCTCAACTTGAACATGGACCGAAGTTTTATTGTCCGTCTCCGATAGGACTAGGAACTCGATCTCACCTACATTGAGATCAAGGATATCTGAAAAAATACACCGATGGCTTCACGAGGGAGCGAACCGAGTACTTTTGAAACGAGAGGCGAGCACATAACCTCAAAGGCCCTGAGATTTTCACCAACTCAAAAAATGTGTCATCTCCTATTCAATTAGAACTGGGGGTTAAAGTAGGGAATCGACAGTACAAATTTGAAGCCTTAGTGTTTGATGATTGAATCAAATCTACTACAATTGCGATTACCGATTCCCCACTTACAGCAGCGTACTATCACTGCGCGACATATTCCTCACTAGCAACGTACTGTGCGCGATGTAACTAAACATGTAAGTTATTGATACTTCTATATATTATCATTGTCTTTGCTCCACAGACACAACAGCATCAAGAGCCTGCCAGCCCGAGGATTCTTGAGTCTGCATGTGGATAAACTAGACTTGCTGGAGAATGCAGTATCATCTATCCACAAGGATGCCTTCAGTGGACTAGAAGATTCTCTGAGATGGTTGTCGATCCAACTCTACGCAGTGGACGGGTTTCCAACAGTTGCACTTTCGCGCCTTTACCGTTTACGCCATTTGATGATTGTCGGCTGCAAACAACAAGAACTTGCAGCTTCTTTGTTTATGAGTCTGACAAAGTTGGAGGAACTCCATTTGATTGGCTGTAGAATAACAAATATCCTACCAGGCACATTCAACCCACTGTCCCATCTCAACACACTTGTCCTGGCACAAAATGCGCTTCACTTCCATAACATCCCAGAAATAAATTTACTAGAAAAATTAGTTTACCTCGATTTGTCTTTCAACGATATTCAATTTTTGGAAAATATGGCTTTCTCTTGGTTGTCAAAACTCCGTACTTTAAAATTAGGCGCCAACAAATTACGCCATATTGCTAGTCAGGCATTCTATAACTTAGATTTTTGCCTGGAGGACCTTGACTTAAGTGAGAATAGTTTAACGCAGCAAGATCTCGGCTCCTTAGCAAACTTGAAAAAAGTGCGAAGTCTAGATTTGAGCTCCAATAACATTTTCAATCTTTCTGGCGAATATTTCGCTTCTATGAGATATCTTACACATTTGAATATAGCACGCAACAATCTGGAGATTGTCAACAGAAGAAGTTTCCAAGGTCTGGTATCTGTTACTAAGTTGGTGATGAGTAACAACCCCTTGCGTGTGTTAGAAAATGGAACATTTTTAGAGTTGAACGAGCTAGAGATTTTAAGCATTAACAACACTGTTCTTGGAGGGACATTTCGTTTACAGACGCTAGCAGGTTTGTCGACATCGCTAATGCATCTTAATGTTGGTAATTCTTCCATCATTTCAAGAGATCTTCAGGCATTCTCACACTTAACTAATCTTACGTCTTTAGATCTCAGCCGCAACTACATTACTGACCTAGATTTGAATGTTATCAGAAAAGTGGGTAAACTTCAGTTTTTGAATTTATCATATAACAACATTTCAATGTTCGTGGATGCACGCATTCGAAGTTTTGATTCGAGTCTTAAAGTTCTAGATCTTTCATGGAATAAAATCCAGACTATCAAGAATTGTTCTTTCTTTGCATTCAAAGAATTAATTGATATTAGACTCGACGGAAACCCTCTCTTCTGCAATTGTAGCCTGTCCTGGTTGTTCAGGTGGATTCAGATGAGCAAATCCAACCAAAACCAAGATAATAATGAATGGAAATGCAGTTCTCCGGGCTCGCTTATGGGAGCTTTTTTGTTCGAGTTGGAATTTTCCGATTTCAAGTGTTCGAATTCTTCATTCTTCGGAGATGTATGTCTGACTTCAGAAACGTTGTTATGGATACCAGTAACGTTGCCATCGATACCAGTAACTACGACCGAAACAACTATCTCTCAGCTTTCAGTTACTACGTCAGAATGTGATACGATTTGTCTTAATATTACGAGACCAGACATTGACTCTGTTTATGTAGAGTGGTTAGCAGAAGACATTGAGCACATTTTTGGGTTTAATCTGATCGTAATTCGACAAAATGATTCTTTCGAACTGCAGTCTGCAGCAGTATCAGCAAACACAACAAATTACACACTCCAGCTTGGTAACGCCACTAAACAGGAAGTATGTGTGGTTGCTATGAAGAAAGATCTTCAACCATTGGCTAAGAAATGTGATGGTGTGCCAACATTTGTCACCAAAAGAGAGGAAGGAACTAGAAAAGAGCAGCTTAACTTAATACACAATTCATTTATTCCTCTTCTGTTCGTTTACATTTCTGGCAGTTTCTCATTTGCTTTTATCTTGGCATGTCTAATTGTATATGCTCGCCGGAAGCGGAAGCGACCAAAACGAGTCAAACCTATGTGTGTTGCGTATCCGGCATGGCTGGATCACCGAACTTCAGCGGCCAGCACATCCCTAACACACGAGCCTCACTTTCTAAACACACTTTTTGTCGACAACAACAGGATCCCAGATTCAAGAACAGTGTCTAACTATGGAACGATATCTGACAGCAGACTCGGGGCAAACTTGCCACTTGATTCCCCCATCAGCTTGTCCAGCAGAAGAGCGTCTGGCATTGACAACGCGGGAATCAGCTGTGCTTTATCAGGACCAACTGAAGTCGGAGACGATTTTTTCTTTCATTTCTAACATAGTGTAATCGATATAATGTAAGACTGCAGTAAACATAGTGTAATCGATATAATGTAATCGATATAATGGAAGACTGCAGTAAACATAGTGTAATCGATATAATGTAAGACTGCAGTAAACATAATGTAATCGATATAATGGAAGACTTCAGTAAACATAGTGTAATCAATATAATGGAAGACTTCAGTAAACATAGTGTAATCGATATAATTTAAGACTTCAGTAAACATAGTGTAATCGATATAATGTAAGACTGCAGTAAACATAATGTAATCGATATAATGGAAGACTTCAGTAAACATAGTGTAATCAATATAATGGAAGACTTCAGTAAACATAGTGTAATCAATATAATGGAATACTTCAGTAAACATAGTATAATCGATATAATGTAAGACTGCAGTAAACATAATGTAATCGATATAATGGAAGACTTCAGTAAACATAGTGTAATCGATATAATGGAAGACTTCAGTAAACATAGTGTAATCGATATAATGGAAGACTGCAGTAAACATAGTGTAATCGATATAATGGAAGACTTCAGTAAACATAATGTAATCGATATAATGTAAGACTTCAGTAAACATAATGTAATCGATATAATGTAAGACTGCAGTAAACATAATGTAATCGATATAATGGAAGACTTCAGTAAACATAGTGTAATCGATATAATGGAAGACTGCAGTAAACATAATGTAATCGATATAATGTAAGACTGCAGTAAACATAATGTAATCGATATAATGTAAGACTGCAGTAAACATAATGTAATCGATATAATGGAAGACTGCAGTAAACATAGTGTACTCATTTTTACTACTATAGTCTGTCCATTAATTAGTGAGCACGTTTGAAATTGATTTTCTCGAAAACTACCTGTTGGATCTCAGTGATTTTTTGCATGCAGCCTTAGAATATCCATGACGCTAGAGAAATATTTTTTTCCAAGAAAATTTGATGTAGTTTGAAATATTTCTTTTTCAGGTTATATTAAAATCAACCTCACCGGATTGTACACAATAGTAACAGATCTACGGTACACAGACGCGTTGTTCTAAAAATACATTATGGTAACATAGAAATATCGTGAGTATACAACAATTTCACGAAATCCCGTGCACCTAACCCAGTCGACTTTGAAAGCGGAAAGCATATGACGTTATAATTGGGATACCATTGTATAGTTATAGGCGTATCTCGCTATTTGTATGAAGCTATTGTATCATATTTGTTGGCTTATCAAAACTGACATTGATATCACATTCATAATGAGTCTGAAGTGCACATTTATAACAATACAGAAGGTTACAGTTTTACTATACCAAAACTTCCGTAGGGAATCTAAGAGAGGTCATCTATATTGCGATATTCATAACCCTGAGAAACGAGCGCAACTGGCGCTTGGTCTGAATAGAGAATCCTTTTCCGATGGATTAAACAGGACACAAAGTGCACTAATGTCAAGCAAGGACGGAAAAGAACAATTGACGACTTTGACATAGATGTCATAAGACGGGAGCTCTTGAAAATGTTTGCGACAAATCAACTTGTTACTCTCAGAAAACTGAAATTAAAACTGCAATCAGATTGCAGCATAGACATTTCTAAAAGTACTCTATGAAAATTGTAAGAGCCGCCGGCTTCACCTTCAGAAAACTATAGGCGGCAGGAATATTATTTGTGAAAAGCCACATTTAATTGCTGCCCGAAGTAAATACCTGAGGCAGATCCGTGAGCGCGGAGGCAAGGCTATGATATTGTATATTTGGACGAATCCTGGGTCAATGCTCACCACACCAATGCTAAAGAATGGCAATCAGTAGGCGGTGAACAAAAAAGAAAAATACCAAGCAGCAAAGGCCAGCGTATTATACTAACACATGCAGGAAGCAGTGAAGAAGGTCTTGTCCATGACGCTGGACTTATTTTTCAATCAAAAAGTACCGACGGTAGGGACTACCACACATAAATGAATGGACATATTTTCAGGCACTGGATGGAGAAAGATCTACTTCCAATTCTAAACAGACCATCATGCTTGGTAATGGATAATGCATCCTATCACAACGCAGTATCAGCGGAAGACAAAGTACCAACTGCATCAAATACAAAAGATCAAATTAGGACTTGGCTTGCTAAGGAAAATGTCAGCTTCGATGATACATATTTGAAACCCGAGTTGTTGCACCTGGTGAGGATGACAAATAAGACAAAGGTGTTTCATATTGACAAAATCATTGCGGAATACGGCCACACGTCTTTGCGACTACCTCCATATCATGCTCAATCCGATAGAGCTTGTCTGGGCTAAAGTAAAAGGGCAAGTTGCCGAACAGAACAGGACGTTTAAAATGTGTGATGTTGAAGTTCTGACACGTGAGTCCTTCTCAATGATAGACATGCAGTTCTGGAAGAAGTGTGTTGAACATGTGCTCCGAGATGAAGACGAGTACTGGCACCGAGATGGATTACAATTTGTCCAGCCAGTAACAATTATCAACCTCATGGAATCGTCAGATTCGGGATGATACAAATCATATTTTGATTACAGACTGAGAAATAGCAACGTATACATTTCCATATCCAAATGCGTCTACCATCATACAATTTGTGGTGAAGTTAAGACACCCTGGGGTCTAATGGTGACCGAAGGGAGGACTAACTGTTGCATATTGTATCCAAGTTCACGATTGCACATAAAGGGCAACACAATTAATTACTTGACCTATCAAGTTAATATGGAGATACACCTATGAATAGAATTGACATGGACAAATTCTAGGATACTGTAAAATCTAAAATTTGAGCCCCGTATTTGCAATTGTCATTAAAGATCAAAGGAATTCGCCGATGTGCAAAATCCGTAGCATCTATGGACATCTGGTTAGCTTTATTTTAGCGTCATGGATATTCTAAGGCTGCATGCAAAAATCACTGAGATCCAACAGGTAGTTTTCGAGAAAATGAATTTAAACGTGCTCACGAATTAATGGACAGACTATAAGATGTTTATACAGAATTGGAAAGAGTGGGAGACAGATAGTATGATAAGGGAAACAGACAGTATAAGGGACAGATACATGTAGTATGGGAGACATATAGTATGGGAGATCCGCCCGTATGGTGCCGGGACCCGCAGGGGAAGCAAAGAATAGTACCACTGCAACCTACAAGGCATGTCGTAAGAGGCGATTGATGTAGGATCTATGGAAGCTACATTAGTAAATAAAAAGCATCGCAGAAATCAGCTGTGCTGACCTACTTGTAGGCGCATAACTGGCACAACGTACATCGCTCTTAGACTCGGATTACATATAAATCACACAGATTGGTTAACAAGTGGTCGATATGGAGCATTCGAAGAAGAATTGGAGATCAACAGATAGTATGGGAGACAGATAGTATGGGAGATAGATAGTATGGGAGATAGATAGTATGGGAGATAGATAGATAGTATGGGAGACAGACAGTATGGGAGATAGATAGATAGTATGGGAGACAGATAGTATGGGAGATAGATAGATAGTATGGGAGACAGATAGTATGGGAGATAGATAGTATGGGAGATAGATAGTATGGGAGATAGATAGATAGTATGGGAGACAGATAGTATGGGAGATAGATAGATAGTATGGGAGACAGATAGTATGGGAGATAGATAGTATGGGAGACAGATAGTATGGGAGATAGATAGATAGTATGGGAGACAGACAGTATGGGAGATAGATAGATAGTATGGGAGATAGATAGTATGGGAGACAGACAGTATGGGAGATAGATAGATAGTATGGGAGACAGACAGTATGGGAGATAGATAGATAGTATGGGAGATAGATAGATAGTATGGGAGACAGACAGTATGGGAGATAGATAGATAGTATGGGAGATAGATAGATAGTATGGGAGATAGATAGTATGGGAGATAGATAGATAGTATGGGAGACAGACAGTATGGGAGATAGATAGTATGGGAGACAGCAAACAGAAGACAGAGAATATATTTCTGTATGTATGGAACTATAAGAAAAATGACCTGTCTATGGTTGAAGTCAATAGAGTAATGAAGTCGCGCACTAATTCTCCAGCACTGTTCAATATGACGAGTTGATGTGCGCTGGTGAAAGCTGAAGTTAAAGTTTATAAACATTTTATATTATAATGTATTGTGGCATTTTTTCACAAGTGTTTATGTTAATTATCCATGATTCATGTCAATAGTAACACATTGGCTATACATAACATTGTAGGTAAGACATATTCTTTTATATACGTTTTTGTTATAGTATAGTACGTCTTTTGTAAATATTTGTGAAGCCGGCTTTGGTGTAGACAATCTGATACGCATACATGATATTCACATTCCATGTTTCTGTTACCAAACACATGATTAAACCACAAACCTTTATTTCTTACGGGACCCATGCAAGCTTTTATATAAGAACACGACCAGCTAGATCTCCTAGTTAATAGGTACCGTAAGAAATAACGGTTTGTCGTTCGAATCATGTGCTTGGTAACGTGTTCTTGCCCGGAAGCCATTAATATTTATTTACTGTCTAATTATTGATCATGTTTTTGTTTGGCTCCAGTGCTTCCCCCTTGGGGTTTATTAAAACTTTTTATTCTCTTGTAAACGTTGCAATGTATCTGATTTGTGTCTTGTTACAAGGGAAGACGCTTAGTATTCTCTTGTAAACGTTGCAATGTATCTGATTTGTGTCTTGGTACAAGGGAAGACGCTTAATGGCAAGAGAGAACAATCAATTCAATCTTCCACCTGGAGATAGACAATGGACAAGGGAAGACTGCAGTAAACTATGTACCAATACAAGGGAAGACTGCAGTAAAACTATACCAATACAAGGAAAGACTGCAGTAAAACTATGTAGCAAAGACAAGGAAAGACTGCAGTAAACTATGTACCAATACAAGGGAAGACTGTAGTTAAACTATACCAATACAAGGAAAGACTGCAGTAAAACTATGTAGCAAAGACAAGGACAGACTGCAGTAAACTATGTACCAATACAAGGGAAGACTGCAGTAAAAACTATACCAATACAAGGGAAGACTGCAGTAAAACTATGTAGCAAAGACAAGGAAAGACTGCAGTAAACTATGTACCAATACAAGGGAAGACTGTAGTTAAACTATACCAATACAAGGAAAGACTGCAGTAAAACTATGTAGCAAAGACAAGGACAGACTGCAGTAAACTATGTACCAATACAAGGGAAGACTGCAGTAAAAACTATACCAATACAAGGGAAGACTGCAATAAAAACTATGTACAAATATAAGGGAAGACTACAGTAAAACTATGTACCAATACAAAGGAAGACTGCAGTAAAAACTATGTACAAATACAAGGGAAGACTGCAGTAAAAACTATGTACCAAAGACAAAGCATGTAAAAACGAAGTAAGGTAATTTTACAAAATCAAAGTCGTTTCGACCAAACGGCATTTATCAAGCAACGGATACAGAACAAACGGAGTGAATACTATTACACCAGCAGACATCGCAGACACAGTCAGATGATAAACCACTAATTGTCATAAAACGTGTCACATGTTCATGCTAGGGCTGTCCTGACTACGTAGCCACTACCATCGATCCGCCAGGAATCCCCTAGACTACAAGCTATTATGTAAGACAGAAGAATGTATTTGAATTGACAACCATCTATGCTTCATTTCTTTGATGTCCTTCAATACAGTTGACTCATTCTTGTATCTCATGTTTTGTACTTGACAAAGACTTCCTGTTGGAAATGAAGACTGTATTAAAATATACCTGTAAATTTGTACCGTTTTTGTCGTATATACATTTATTGTTGTAGTTTAGGGGCTTCTTCTTCTTCTTCTGCGATCAACTTTTGCTATGCGACTACTCCGGTATGTGTCATAAACAGGGCGGTGCGCTTGAGGTCTTCACCGGCTCCCCATAGTTTGTCTGGTAGTGTTGTTTCTGTTGGCCAGATCTCCAATCTCTCACTACTTAGACTAGGGCAGTCTTGCAAGATGTGCTCCGGGGACTGCTTTGGTGCTCCACAGGTGCAGGCTGCCGAGTCCCTGAGACCCATTCTGTGGAGGTGTGCTCTGAGACTGCATTGTCCCGTTCTAAGTCTGAAGACTGTGGTCTGTGCTTTTCTGTTTAGTGTATTTATACTGTCGTGCTCTGGCCTGTATCCTCCATTTGTTTTTCTCCAGATCATTTTCCTGGATTGTTTCAGGAGAGTCTTTGCTTCTGTAAAACTTTGTGTTGGGTGATGTTGTGTTAGGCTCCCCAGCCTTTGCGAGTTTGTCAGCCTTTTCGTTTCCTGGTATGCCACAGTGAGCTGGTATCCACTGTAAGACCAGTTCGGATTTTTTTGACAAGCTGATATTTTGCCGTATGTCCTGAATGAGCTTGTCTTGTCTGGGACATGAGATAGCCTGGAGAACGGATCTTGAATCGCTAAAGACTGCAATATTGTTTGCTGACACTTGCTGGTCGTTGAGAATCTGTATGGCTGCAAGAAGGGCTGTTGCCTCTGCTCTAAAGTTGGTGCATGTTTCTCCTGCTGCCAGAGAGTGTGTTTCTGTGTTTCCTTGAGGGTGAGTGATGTAGATTCCGCTGCCTCCTTTTCTGGTAGCATCTGTAGCTGAGCCATCTGTGAGCACATGTGTCTTTCTCTAGATTTAGGGAGGCAGTTTTTTCATGCCAACTGTCTCTCATGCTTTTCTTCTTTTCTTTGGTAAATATTGCCTTTGTCTTGTTGTGTAGGGTAACATTTTCATATGTGGGGTCTGTTTCCATGTTTTCTCTTTTGAAGCTGAGTTCAGCGTGAAACTCTTCCAGTTTAGGGGACCAATAGGGTCGGTAGTCTTCCCTTCTTCCTCTTGGTATACTTATTTTTGCTGCATCTAGAGCCCAGTTGTTGAATGTTTGGAGTTTGCGGTTTAGGGCTATTTTCTTTATTTTCATGTTCTTAATGGCTTCTTCTAGGTGTGAGAAGATATTCCAATTTGCTTTCTTATAGTTCCAGCTGGGGTGAGTGTTCCCTTTGGGGTGTTCCTCTGTCCTTTCATGAGGATTATTATGGGTTTATGGTCACTGATCACCAGTTGATTGCACACACTTCGACTTGTGAATTTTTCAACATCTTCAGTCGCTATTGCTAGGTCTGGGTTGCTGGCTGTTCTCCAAGGTCGAGAGTAGTATGAGTGTGGGTCATCAGGTTTGTTTAGAAAAACAAGACTGTTTTTGATGATGAAGTCTTCTACTTCCTCTCCTTTTACATTTAGGTCAGAGTACCCCCAGCTTGGAGAATGGCTGTTGAAATCTCCAACTATTATCCAGTTTTCTGTGTTTGGTTGTATGTTGTTTAGGTGAATAAATTTGTTTGGTGGTGAATATATGTTGCAAATTGTGATTTCCTTGTCATTGGTTTTTAGGCAGATGGTTATCGCCTATGTGTCGGTTGATTGGGAGCGATGCGTTTCCCAGGCTGAGAACCTGTTTTTGATGGTAGTCATGACTCCCCCCTTGGGTCGGTCTTCCCTATCTTGCCGGAAGATTTCATAACCTCTAATAGAGAATCTGTGCGTGCTGGTAAGATGTGTTTCTTGGATGCAGAACACATCGATGTCATGCTCCTTCAGGAAGTTTTGCAGCTCTATTTTTTTGTTTCTGACGCCTTCCGCGTTCCACTGCATTATTTTCAAATCTTGACCCGTGTGTTTACTCTCGTCTTCTCTGGTCGATCTGAGATTGTGAGGAATTGTGGTTGCTGTTGTGTTTGGAGGATGGGGGCCCGGTGTTGAACCTACCTGTTTTCTACCTGTAAATATGACACCGTACTGGAGTAGTGTTGGTTGCATAGTTTCGGTTGTAGTGCGTAGATGCACGTTTTTTTATTCCCGTGCCGCTTGGGCATGCATCTTCCGACTTCGACGGTTGAGATTTCATTTCTAGAATCCTCCTACCATTGGCAGATTGCCTTTCTAGGTTTAAGGGTTCTACCTATCCCAGACCGCCGTATTTAACACATAGCGAAAGCGGCGTGTCGGTAGCGATCGCAATTCTGATCGGTCACCACCGTACTTCCCGAGTCGCTTAACTACACCACAAACATATCCATGAATAACACAATATATCCTGCGTCCAAATGAAGGAAAAGTAGTAATCCAGGCCACAGAAGCAAGATGAAGTGATCAAAATTTATTGCTGACGCTAACCGATACGTTCGCTCAGCGCCATTTGTAAACCGGAAGTCCAGTTTAGGGGCTAGCACTCGGTTAATGAGAGGAAGGACTCAGTTAATGAGAGGAAGGACTCAGTTAATGAGAGGAAGGACTGAGTTAATGAGAGGAAGGACTCAGTTAATGAGAAGAAGGACTCAGTTAATGAGAGGAAGGACTCAGTTAATGAGAGGACGGAAGCCGTTAGCGCTCTGCGCAAGTGACGTGCCGTAGATACTTCAGTATTCGAGGCTAGCTTGGTCTTCTAAAAAAGTATCAGTGTGTACACAGTACGCGTTTGGACTACAGGTTCCTTGATCCTTTACTTGGTGATCTAAATTACCAGTACCTCTGAAGTTGGAGTATGGCGAGGGACATTGACGACTAGGAGAGCATGTCTTTCACAATATCCAGACAATTCAAGGGTGCCATATTATATGTCATACTATACCTACATTCAAGAGTGCCATATTGTATGTCATACTACACCTACATTCAAGAGTGCCATATTATACACCATACTACACCTACATTCAAGAGTGCCATATTGTATGCCATACTACACCTACATTCAAGGGTGCCATATTGTAGCCCATACTACACCTACATTCAAGGGTGCCATATTGTATGCCATACTACACCTACATTCAAGGGTCATATTGTAGCATACTACATCTACATTCAAGGGTGCCATATTGTATGCCATACTACATTCAAGGGTGCCATATTGTATGCCATACTACACTATACCATCAAGGGTGCCATATTGTATGCCATACTAATTGGTGCCATATTGTATGCCATACTACATTCAAGGGTGCCATATTGTATGCCATACTACATTCAAGGGTGCCATATTGTATGCCATACTACATTCAAGGGTGCCATATTGATGCCTACTACGCTACATTCAAGGGTGCCATATTGTATGCCATACTACATTCAAGGGTGCCATATTGTATGCCATACTACTTCAAGGTGCCAATTGTAGCCATAACTTCAAGGTGCCATATTGTATGCCTATACTACATTCAAGGGTGCCATATTGTATGCCATACTACATTCAAGGGTGCCATATTGTATGCCATACTACATTCAAGGGTGCCATATTGTATGCCATACTACATTCAAGGGTGCCATATTGTATGCCATACTACATTCAAGGGTGCCATATTGTATGCCATACTACATTCAAGGGTGCCATATTGTATGCCATACTACATTCAAGGGTGCCATATTGTATGCCATACTACATTCAAGGGTGCCATATTGTATGCCATACTACATTCAAGGGTGCCATATTGTATGCCAATAACGTGGCTACATTCACCCTACTACTACATTCAAGGGTGCCATATTGTATGTCATACTACATTCAAGGGTGCCATATTGTATGCCATACTACATTCAAGGGTGCCATATTGTATGCCATACTACATTCAAGGGTGCCATATTGTATGCCATACTACATTCAAGGGTGCCATATTGTATGCCATACTATACCTCAGTTCAAAGCGCAACAGACAAAAATATATTTTGGCAAACTACAAAGGTGTTCAGTTTACACAGCGAGATGTCAAGGGTGCAATTTGATGGTTCTTGTTACTCTCTGGTTCTCATTCTGCCACTAATATGTCCAATCCTACTCCATCAATTGCAGTGTCTTCATCATTGAACAAGATAACATGGGACGCAAGTCTGCCTGTTTTCTCACTACCGCAACAATCTACATGTCAAAAACTGTATATTCATGTAAGATACCGGAGTCGACGTTCATCATCAAATATCTTGTCATGAGCAGAACTTCGCCACTCTAATATTCCTACAGAATTTATCTCTCCCATAGGTCAGATGACACTCTAATATTCCTTCAGAATTTCTCTCTCTCATAGACCAGATGACACTAATATTCCTTCAGAATTTCTCTCTCATAGACCAGATGACACTCTAATATTCCTACAAATTTACTCTCCCATAGGCCAGATGACACTAATATTCCTTCAGAATTTCTCTCTCTCATAGACCAGATGACACTCTAATATTCCTTCAGAATTTCTCTCTCCCATAGGCCAGATGACACTAATATTCCTTCAGAATTTCTCTCTCTCATAGACCAGATGACACTCTAATATTCCTTCAGAATTTCTCTCTCTCATAGACCAGATGACACTAATATTCCTTCAGAATTTCTCTCTCTCATAGACCAGATGACACTCTAACATTCCTTCATAATTTCTCTCTCTCATAGACCAGATGACACTCTAATATTCCTTCAGAATTTCTCTCTCTCATAGGCCAGATGACACTCTAATATTCCTTCAGAATTTCTCTCTCCCATAGACCAGATGACACTCTAATATTCCTTCAGAATTTCTCTCTCCCATAGACCAGATGACCTACCTCTGTAGCCGTCATCTCCATGGTCTTCTTATTCTCCTCCTCTTTGCATGGATGAGTCCTTCAATAATGGTCTTTACCAACTCTTCTGGTCTCCTTTGTCCAAAATAGTTTAATTTTCTCGTTAGTATTTAAAACATCAACCAACTTCTTTGATTTTGACTTCTTTCTGTGTATATATATTTGTTCTCTGTCCATGATATATGGAAGACTCTTCTGTAACACTTATATTCAAAAGTACATATATGTTTTTCCACTGTCTTGTTAAATGTTCATGCTTCACACGCATACGTTGCCACTGGGAATATGCATGCTCTTAGTATTCTAATCTTTATTTTCCTATCAGATCTATTCCATACTGTTTATAGTTATTTCATTTTTAGTAAGGTTATGTAAAATGAATTTCATTGTTTGTAAATTCAAGCTGAAACTCTGAGTTTTTGTTGTGGACACATATGATCAATAAATAGAGAGTGAACAAGTATTAGGGACTTCTAGGAAAGAATAGAGAGTGAACAAGTATTAGGGACTTCTAGGAAAGAATAGAGAGTGAACAAGTACTAGGGACTTCTAGGAAAAATAAATTACCAAACACAGGATTCAAACCACAAACTATTACTTCTTATGGCATCCATGCTTAGCCCTACAGACAAGCATTTTTAAGAACACAACCAGCTGTGGTTCATATCGCGTGTTTGGTAATTTATATTTTCTCATAGCCCCTAATACTTGTTCACTGACTATTTATTAATCATATTCATTGGCTCTAGTGTTTCCCCTGGAGTTCTTAAATCTCCTTATTCTCTTGTTACATGTGAGAAACATGCCCACAAACAAACATCAAAGACAGACTCAGGCAGTGACCTGCTCCGAAACAACACCTACACAAGATAACAACAGATATCATTAACACTCATTGATATATCAGACACTGTTGATATTTATTTCTCATACACACTGTTTAACCCACATGTTAACAGAACAGAACAATAAAATGTGAAAACTGTTACAATAAATATATTCAAACTTGCAATTAAAAAAACAAAATAATGAAACTTCCCCAAAATGTGTGCACGTTATAAAAACTGCAAATATGGCCTTATATTTATTGCATAAAATATACTTAACACTGTCACTTTCTTACCACAGGCCAACATATTTATATTGTAATGTATACTCAACTAGCCTGTATACTAGCTTTGTGTCCAATTACAAAGTACTGCAAGCCAGTATATCGGATCAGAAGGATGAATGAGTTAAAGATATTCTCATCAAAGAGTATCCTATAAATAGATGATATTGAATGTAGGTCATAGAAATCTCTATCCATAAAAAGCTGAGAGTCGTTTACGATTGAACAAAAAAAATCATAATCTGATTATCTGGAGGAGTGTCTGGCCGAATGGATTAGAGTGTGGTCCATGCGGGAGACCTGTGTTCAATTCACAGTAAGGCCAAGGGTTTTTCTGTTGGGGCATAAAAGAAAAATCTGAACCGTAACAGTTTCACGGTGACTGCACTATCCATGCAGCCCTTAAATTCCTCAGGCTCACGTTTCCCATGTCCTACCTGCCATAAAAAGTGGTATTACAGCCAGTAACGAGTTAAAAAAAAACAACTGAATATCAAACTGAAACCCCTAGTCTAGAAAGCAAATGTACTAATAACTGTGCCACACAACGACTATCTAAACAAGCATAACGTACAAACTAGCTAACATAAATAACAAAACACTTTAGTTTAGTTATAAAACCAGCAAAGAGCATTACACTAATGAATACTTTAAAAAAAATTCCCATAGCTTTATCAGATATGAAGTGCCTGTCACTTCATATTTTAGACCCTAGTGTTCAGGAGGTAGGGGAGGGGGGGGGGCAAGTCCATTCATCACATGTGGAACATCAAGTATGGGATTAAACCCAGAGCCCTCTCGAGTGTGAGTAGATAGGCGAACGCGTAAGCTAATACGTTCCACATGTAGACTGAAATGAAAATTGTGACACATCCTTTACAGAACTTTACCATCAACCATAGTAAACAAGTCGTTGATTTTCTAGGCATAACTTATACGTTCAGTATTTTGTCTTTGATTTCTGAATGGTGAGGTCTATTTTTACCATGCGTAAAAATCCACACGAACAAATTTGCCGTCTAACTGTCGTGCAGAGTTCAGGCACGTTTGGGTTGTGATCGAATTCACTATACACTAGCTGTCATAAATAAAAACCAATTTACAAGGAAACTTGACTGGTCATAAAATATGAGAAAAACCCAGACCACATCCCTACATTTATTAATGACATCCTTGACAAATTCAAAATGATAACATTTACAATAACAATTGCAGTAACAGTTTAAATAATAACTATAATACAAACATGAATTCTATCTGCCAGATATGTGTTGGAATCTTCAGGTAACACTACTATCACACCAGGTGTGTGTGTGTGTGTGTGTGTGTGAACAAAAACATCTTCAGGTGAACAGCTTCATAATCACCATCCAGGTGTGTAGAATAAACCTTTAGGTAACACTAATATCATGTCCAGGTGTGAAAAAAACCTCAACATGTAAAAGTCATACCAAGTGTGCCCTGAACACTCTGCAGGTGACACCATAGTACATACTCATACAGGTGTAGTCACCATCCAGGTAACACTGCTATCATACAGATGTAGACACCCTCCAGGTGACACCACTATCATACAGGTGTATGACACCCATCCAGGTAACACTACTATCATACCAGGTGTATGCCACCCATCCAGGTAACACTACTATCATACCAGGTGTAGGACACCCATCCAGGTAACACTACTATCATACCAGGTGTATGCCACCCATCCAGGTAACACTACCATCATACCAGGTGTAGGACACCCATCCAGGTAACACTACCATCATACAAGGTGTAGGACACCCATCCAGGTAACACTACTATCATACAAGGTGTATGCCACCCATCCAGGTAACACTACTATCATACCAGGTGTATGACACCATCCAGGAAACACTACCATCATACCAGGTGTATGCCACCATCCAGGTAACACTATCATAAAGGTGTATGACACCCATTCAGGTAACACTACTATCATAACAGGTGTATGACACCCATCCAGGTAACACTATCATAACCAGACACATGTACAATGACACCATCATGATACCCCAAACAACTTGCCTCCAGATACTGTCAGACGACGCATCAATCATACAAACTTGCAACCATACTAAGTGATGAGTGACACATCCAGCATAAAACAATAATAAGTCTACCAGGTGTAGGACACCCATCCAGGTAACAGTATCATCATACCAGGTGTAGGACACCCATCCAGGTAACACTACCATCATACCAGGTGTATGCCACCCATCCAGGTAACACTATCATACAAGGTGTAGGACACCCATCCAGGTAACACTACTATCATACCAGGTGTATGACACCCATCCAGGTAACACTATCATACCAGGTGTATGACACCCATCCAGGTAACACTATCATACAAGGTGTAGGACACCCATCCAGGTAACACTACCATCATACAAGGTGTAGGACACCCATCCAGGTAACACTACTATCATACCAGGTGTAGGACACCCATCCAGGTAACAGTATCATCATACCAGGTGTAGGACACCCATCCAGGTAACACTGCTATCATACAAGGTGTATGTCACCCATCCAGGTAACACTACTATCATACCAGGTGTATGACACCCATCCATGTAACACTACTATCATACCAGGTGTATGACACTCATCCAGGTAACACTACTATCATACAAGGTGTATGACACCCCTCCAGGTGACACCACTATCATAACAGGTGTATGACACCCATCCAGGTAACACTACTATCAACCAAACAACAATGATCACAAATGTATCACCATCATGATTACCCTCCCACTAACAACTTGCCTCCAGATACTGCCTAACTTTGACGTGAATCAATCATACAAACTTGCAACCTTACTCAAGTCAAGCAAATTGAGTTGCACAAAAATGAAAGACAAAATAAAAACAAGAATAAATAAAGTCTACAATAGATAATAACAAGTTTAGTTGGACAAATCATCACAATCAATTAATCAACACATTTCTTGGATTATTTATTTTACATGGGAGGGTGGTGGGTAAGGAGGGGGAGTTAAATAAATATGTCAAGTAAACATTGGCACAAGAAAACATAAATAAAAAATAACAGATTTATTTTCTTATTTCTGAAAGAAAACATTATTTTCTTATTTTCTTACTCCTTCTTTGAATATCACTTATTTTAGTCTGAGATTTCTGACATGGTCAGGATGTCTCTTTGTGAAGAATTTGCTGTGCGTTATAAAGGTTCTGGGTTCAAATCTGGACTGAGTCATATGTGTAATTTGTTCAGGAGATCCCTAGAATTGTTGCTGGAGCTACAGAGTTTGTGCTTTATACAGCACTCTATGTAGATGGCTAACTATTTCTGCTGAAAGGGACAGAGTCATAAGGGGAAACCTGGTGCAATAAAGTCAGTTCCCATTTTTTAATATAGTTCGTTGTTGTCTGTTTCAGTTCCATCATACAGTTTTTCTTTCAAGGTGGAGGGTGTGTGTCACATGATTTTAATATAGTTCGTTGTTGTCTGTTTCAGTTCCATCATACAGTTTTTCTTTCAAGGTGGAGGGTGTGTGTCACATTATTTTCCTAAGGTCTGTCCGCAGTGTACAGTTTTAAAGGACATATTCTGCCATCAAATCTGCCCTTCCACAATGGCAGATTTCAAACTTGAATTTGGCGTACAAGTGATGCCTAATTTTACTGTGGTCTGTTTGGAGTCGAAAAATGATTTCACTGCTTTTTTCTGAACAGTTGGTCTCCACAGTTGGTTTTCTAGGGGTTTTTTTCTTCATTTCTGTGTTGTATTGTACTTTTATCTTTCTTGCAACTGTTCAGAGAATCTTCTTGTGGCAACTTTCTTTCCTCTTTGTCCAGACAAACAGCTTTTTTTAAACTTCAAGATCACAATGTCTAAGAAAATAAGGGTCTCAAGATGAAGTATTGGCTTCACTGCATCAGGTTTTAACCGGAATGGCTCCAACCCTCTCTGCAGAAATGACAAGCTGTGTGGAGACTACAATGTTCCACGGTCATCAGTAGCAGGTTCATTTTGTGAAGCTGTGCCAAGCCTAAAGATCTTTGCCTGCTAATTTCTGCTGAGCCCCCAAGTATACTGTCTTGATCTAACGTGTAGGTTTTGTTTCCTTCTCTCCATCCTGTTTTCATGAATTGTTTCATAAGTGCCATTATTTTTTGAATCTCTGGGATAGGTGATGCTGCTCCAGGATTCTTCCAATCATTGTCAGCTAATCTACCTTCTAATCTCCAGGGATACAACAGCGGGATCCACTGTTCCAGTTATTGTCAGCTAATCTACCTTCTAATCTCCAGGGATACAACAGCGGGATCCACTGTTCCAGTTATTGTCAGCTAATCTACCTTCTAATCTCTGGGGATACAACAGCGGGATTCACTGTTCCAGTTATTGTCAGCTAATCTACCTTCTAATCTCTGGGGATACAACAGCAGGATTCACTGTTCCAGTTATTGTCAGAAATCAAGCTGTTCTAAAATTTCCAGGTCATCAGTAGCAGGTTCATTTAGTACTGTCAAGCTAAGATCTGCCTCTAATTCTCTGAGCCATATACTGTCGTTGATCTAACTTTTCCGTCCCTCTGTTCAGAATTGCTAATTGCCTTCTAAGTCTAAGGGATACTACGTCCAGGATTGTTCCAATCATTTCAGCTAATCTACCTTCTAATCTCCAGTTATACAGACAGCGGGATCCACTGTTCCAGTTATTGTCAGCTAATCTACCTTCTAATCTCAGGGATACAACAGCGGATCACTGTTCAGTATTGTCGACAACAATCCATACCTTCTATTTCTCGGATGGGGTCATCAAACATGGAAAACAATGTTCAGATGCAAACAGACTAACTACATAAAACAGAGAGAACATGAGACTAATTTGTTTTAAACAGCAGGACACTGGAAATTCAATTTAAACAGACAACACTGGAAAAATTCCCAAATTAAAACAGAACAGGACACTGTGAAATTAACTTATTACAGAACATACACTAAATTCACTATACAGAACAGACACTGAAAATTCAACTTATTACAGAACAGGACACTGGAAAATTATTTAAAACAGACAGGACACTGGAAAATTCAACTTTACAGAACATGGGCACTGGAAAATTCAACATACAAACAGACACTGAAAATTAACATTACAGAACAGGACTGAAATTCATTTAAAAACAGAACATGACACTGGAAAATTCAACTTATTACAGAACAGGACACTGGAAAATTCAACTTAAAAAACAGAACAGGACACTGGAAAATTCAACTTTAAAAAACAGAACATGACACTGGAAAATTCAACTTATTACAGAACATGACATTAGAATATTAAATTTAAAAAACACAACCACAACATGACACTAAAAAAATGTAAAAAACATATTTGACGAAACTGATGACAAGCAAGGTATCAATGCATCAACAACATCAAATTGGAATTCACAAAACCAGCCTGTACTTCATCACCATGACCGTACATTCATCAACAATATATAATGAATGTAACAGCAACCACCACAGCATGGGAGACAAGATATTACAATTTGGAATGCAACAGTTTATAAGTAAATCACATGTAACTGAGGTCATGTCTAAGGAAAATCATAACAAAAAAGTGGCTGGACATACAAGTAATATGAAGATTGTCAGGTCTTGAAGTGGGTCAGGGACATGTAACATTGTCAAAATGTTATCATGAATCACCTGGACCTGTGCTATATAAGGTAGGTCACAATGACTTGTGGTGGTAACCTTTCTTAAGTGACTATATGATAATGTGACAATGAACTGATGACCTGAAGGTCATGGATTGACTTCACTGCATCGGGTTTCCCCATATAACTCAGTCCCTGTCAGCAGAAATGGCATGCCAGCTGCCGAAAGTATTGCACAAACTCCAGTTCCAACAAATATTCCTAGAAATACCCCCCAAAAATGCAACCATGTGCCGAACGTCATCTGGATTCAAACCTACAACATTGAGAATGTGGCAAGAGTTAACTCTAACAGCCTGAAGTAGTACCATATCTCTTGTAGAATATCGCTTTCATCACAGCCCACCTAAAAAACTCTCATCTCTAGCAAGTTTTCTCTTCTTCAGAGAGTCATGTTCAAGGTTCTTATGTCCTGCTGCCACCTTTCATCATGGTTGACAGCTGCCTGACTCCAGCAATGATGCCTTCTATGTAATTTTCTCCACACACTGGACATTTAACGTGGTCAAAATATTTCATCTTCCTGGACAAGATGTTATTTATGAGCCAATGTTCCTTGATATGCAGGTCAAAATATTTCATCTTCCTGGACAAGATGTTATTTATGAGCCAATGCTCCTTGACACGCAGGTCTTGTACAATATGTAGATATGTTCAATACCATAATAATATGTTTGCACACATCCCTGAACATTAGTTAACCAATAGTTCTCTTCCCACCTCCATCAGCTCTCCATAAGAGATATTCAAGGATATGCCTGTCTTTCATATTATGACCACATATGTAACTCCGTTATCAATATTTATTTCAATATTAAGATCTGTCTCAAATTATCATTCTTATTCACTCTTTTGTCTAATCCTGTTTTGCATCACAGCTTCATGATAAAAAGAGATTTCTAGTGCAGGTCTTTGTATGTACTTCATAAAACAGTTCCATTATTTTTGACTGTTTATTTGATCCTTAGCTGTTACAGTTCCTTCTAACACTACTCTGTCATGCACACATTTTAGAAGCTAGCACTATAATCACAAGAGAGCTGCAGTAGTGTAGTTGGTAGTGACCTCGCTTCTTAGGTGCATGGTCCAGGTTAAATTCCACAGTGGGTATGATATATCTTTCCAACTGTAACAGCTCTCAGGTCGACCTAGATACCACGTGGGAGGACAAATAGTTCCTTTACTTACTTTTACTATAATCACTTCCCTGTGCTGCCAACATCACTAACGACTTTCATTAGACCAACACTCTAACATATTCACTGTGCCGCCAACACCACTAACAACTTCATTAGTCCAACGCTAACATATTCACTGTGCTGTGCAGACACCTGCACCACTATACTAAGACACAAATTTATTGTTTAACAGGAAACATTAACACCCGAGACTGCATGAAACTCAAGTTGGGCATCTTCTTCAAAATATGAACTGTTTCAGGGCTCAAGATTTCGTTGGTTGCTGGTCGAACCGTTGGTGTGGACTTCTTGAGAATCTCTTCAAGTGGATGCAATGCTGCAGGTACCGACTCCTGACTGTCTGCCTTGAACACTGTCAACAAAAATATTAATGTCAATGTTAGATTTTTTTTTTAAAAACCAGAACAAAATTAAAATCGTCATAAAACATACACAAATAAAATAAAATTGTTGGAAAAAACACAGAAAATAAATGCATGCAGATTAAAATGACAATACTACAAGCTTGCTCAAATTGAAAGTTAACATCAACACAAGATGCTGTTTGGGAAGTGGATGCACAAAGTAAAATGATGTATACAATATTTAATAATAATAATAATAATAGCCGACCATCGCAAGTGATGATGACAACAATCTCAGACGTGTGCTGCTGCATCTCTCTGGTGTGTGTGGAGGTGACTGTAGAGTCCAATCCTAGAACAGAAT
This sequence comes from Arion vulgaris, assembly GCA_020796225.1. Lineage (NCBI taxonomy): Eukaryota > Metazoa > Mollusca > Gastropoda > Stylommatophora > Arionidae > Arion > Arion vulgaris. The sequence continues at coordinate 46,347,128 of CM036754.1, forward strand.
CCCCCACCACAGGTGGGAGCATCACATGATCAAGGTTAGACATGTGTGTTCTGCCTTCAAAGAGCTGTTTTCTGTGCCTCAACGTAGTAGTAGTGATGAGGAGAGTCAAATGTTGTTCTAAAGGTAGTAGTAGTGATGAGGTGTATGTTGTTCTAAAGATAGTAGTAGTGATGAGGAGAGTCAAATGTTGTTCTAAAGATAGTAGTAGTGATGAGGTGAGTCAAATGTTGTTCTAAAGGTAGTAGTAGTGATGGGGTTATGTTGTTCTAAAGGTAGTAGTAGTGATGAGAGTCAAATGTTGTTCTAAAGGTAGTAGTAGTGATGAGGTGTATGTTGTTCTAAAGGTAGTAGTAGTGATGACGAGTCAAATGTTGTTCTAAAGGTAGTAGTAGTGATGAGGAGTCAAATGTTGTTCTAAAGGTAGTAGTAGTGATGAGGTGTATGTTGTTCTAAAGGTAGTAGTAGTGATGAGGTGAGTCAAATGTTGTTCTAAAGATAGTGTAGGATGCAAGAGTCAAATGTTGTTCTAAAGGTAGTAGTAGTGATGAGGTGAGTCAAATGTTGTTCTAAAGGTAGTAGTAGTGATGAGGAGAGTCAAATGTTGTTCTAAAGTTAGTAGTAGTGATGAGGAGAGTCAAATGTTGTTCTAAAGGTAGTAGTAGTGATGAGGTGTATGTTGTTCTAAAGATAGTAGTAGTGATGAGGAGAGTCAAATGTTGTTCTAAAGGTAGTAGTAGTGATGAGGAGAGTCAAATGTTGTTCTAAAGATAGTAGTAGTGATGAGGTGAGTCAAATGTTGTTCTAAAGGTAGTAGTAGTGATGAGGTGAGTCAAATGTTGTTCTAAAGGTAGTAGTAGTGATGAGGTGAGTCAAATGTTGTTCTAAAGGTAGTAGTAGTGATGACAAGAGTCAAATGTTGTTCTAAAGGTAGTAGTAGTGATGAGGTGAGTCAAATGTTGTTCTAAAGGTAGTAGTAGTGATGAGGAGAGTCAAATGTTGTTCTAAAGGTAGTAGTGGGTGATGAGGAGAGTCAAATGTTGTTCTAAAGGTAGTAGTAGTGATGAGGAGAGTCAAATGTTGTTCTAAAGGTAGTAGTAGTGATGAGGAGAGTCAAATGTTGTTCTAAAGGTAGTAGTAGTGATGAGGTGTATGTTGTTCTAAAGGTAGTAGTAGTGATGAGAGTAAATGTTGTTCTAAAGGTAGTAGTAGTGATGACGAGTCAAATGTTGTTCTAAAGGTAGTAGTAGTGATGACGGAGGTCAAATGTGTGATTTCTAAAGATAGTAGTAGTGATGAGGTGTATGTTGTTCTAAAGGTAGTAGTAGTGATGAGGAGAGTCAAATGTTGTTCTAAAGGTAGTAGTAGTGATGAGTTATGTTGTTCTAAAGGTAGTAGTAGTGATGACAGAGTCAAATGTTGTTCTAAAGGTAGTAGTAGTGATGAGGAGTCAAATGTTGTTCTAAAGGTAGTAGTGGTGATGAGAAGAGTCAAATGTTGTTCTAAAGGTAAGGCAGTGATTGGGATAAGTTGCAGGATTAGTGGAGCTGACACTAATAGACCCTGCCTCACCTCTCGGTGACTCCTGGAAAAAGACAGTGGTTCTGGTCTGGATAAGAGGGCAGGTATCGAGGGAGAGCTACTGGTAGTGGTAGTAGTGCATGAACGGAAAAGAAATGCAGGTACAAAAATTATGAATAAAATGCGCGCATCTACTGGTCGATGTCCGTAGAAACAAAGCTCAAGTTTTGCAGAAACGTAAGAAAACAGCAGAGTGCAATACGTCAGCGAACGAATCCTAACTCCCTCAGAGTAAATGACCGCACCAAAATTAAAGGGATACTACCAGCTTTCCTTACCACCAGCTTTCCTTACTACCAGTGTGTCCCTGACCATTCTAGCGTGATTACTCTGACTTTAAAAATACTTGTTTAGTTTAGTCATGGGATTATCATCACAACACATCAAACCAATTAGTTCATAAGTGCTCCGATCTCCTCCTCAGTATATCTCTCAGTTTAGTCATGGATTCATCACAGCATCAAACCAATCAGTCATAAGTGTCGTCTCTCCTCAGGTCTCCGTGCAACTAATACATTGGTTCTTGTTGGTTACTATTCTTCTTTGGCTACCAGCATAGTGCTCTAGTCTAGTTATGGTTGTAGATTCACCACTATTACTTGAATCATTTATATGTTCTCTTTCCCTTAGAGAATTCAGAAAATCAGCCTGGTCCATTGCTCGCCCGTTGTGTACAGCAAAAACACATGCAAGCTTACTTGTTTTAAGGCCGATGGATTGTCTTCATTGCACCGGGTTTTACCCCATATGGCTCAGTCCCTCTCCGCAGAAATAGCACGCCACCTGCCGAGAGTATTGCACAGAGCACAAACTCCGTAGCTTCTGCAAGAATCCTAGAGGTCTCTGGAAAAAATGCACTTGTGAACAGAGTGGTAGGTCTGGATTCAAACCGACAACCTTCAACTGAAAAAGGCATGGGCTTAGCCAACTTGTAAGTAAAGGAGCAGTGTCTTCTTTAGTCTAACCACGCAAACCAATAATTTGTTGGGGACCATGCTGGCCTCGAACCCCGGAATCTTGTTCACCAGGGCAGAGTGTTATCAACTTTGTTATCCACATCCTCGATGAGATGTATGAGACTGTAGATGAGATGTATGAGACTATAGATGAGATGTATGAGACTATAGATGAGATGTAAGAGACTGTAGATTAGATGTAAGAGACTGTAGGGTGAGGATGTAAGAGAGTAGATGAGATGTAAGAGACTATAGATGAGATGTAAGAGACTGTAGATGAGAGGTAAGAGATAGAATGAGATGTATGAGACTATAGATGAGATGTATGAGACTATAGATGAGATGTATGAGACTGTAGATGAGATGTAAGAGACAGTAGATGAGATGTATGAGACTGTAGATGAGATGTAAGAGACAGTAGATGAGATGTAAGAGACAGTAGATGAGATGTAAGAGACTATAGATGAGATGTAAGAGACAGTAGATGAGATGTATGAGACTGTAGATGAGATGTAATGAAACTGTAGATGAGATGTATGAGACTATAGATGAGATGTATGAGACTGTAGATGAGATGTAAGAGATAGTAGATGAGATGTAAGTGGAGACGTAGATGAGATGTAAGAGACAGTAGATGAGATGTAAGAGACAGTAGATGAGATGTAATGAGACTATAGACTGAGATGTATGAGACTGTAGATGAGATGTAAGAGACTAGTAGATGAGATGTATGAGACTGTAGATGAGATGTAAGAGACAGTAGATGAGATGTAAGAGACAGTAGATGAGATGTATGAGACTGTAGATGAGATGTATGAGACTATAAATGAGATGTAAGAGATAGTAGATGAGATGAAAGAGATAGTAGATGAGATGTAAGAGACTGTAGATGAGATGTATGAGACTGTAGATGAGATGTATGAGACTGTAGATGAGATGTATGAGATAGTAGATGAGATGTAAGAGACAGTAGATGAGATGTAAGAGACAGTAGATGAGATGTAAGAGACAGTAGATGAGATGTAAGAGACTGTAGATGAGATGTATGAGACAGTAGATGAGATGTATGAGACTGTAGATGAGATGTATGAGACTGTAGATGAGATGTAAGAGACAGTAGATGAGATGTAAGAGACAGTAGATGAGATGTAAGAGACAGTAGATGAGATGTAAGAGACAGTAGATGAGATGTAAGAGACAGTAGATGAGATGTAAGAGACAGTAGATGAGATGTAAGAGACAGTAGATGAGATGTAAGAGACAGTAGATGAGATGTAAGAGACAGTAGATGAGATGTAAGAGACAGTAGATGAGATGTAAGAGATAGAGATGAGATGTAGAGAGACTGTAGATGAGATGTAAGAGATAGTAGATGAGATGTAAGAGATAGTAGATGAGATGTATGAGACTATAGATGAGATGTAAGAGACAGTAGATGAGATGTAGAGATGTAGATGAGATGTGTAGACTGTAGATATGTAGAGTAGATGATGTATGAGACTGTAGATGAGATGTAAGAGATAGTAGATGAGATGTAAGAGATAGTAGATGAGATGTATGAGACTATAGATGAGATGTAAGAGACAGTAGATGAGATGTATGAGACTGTAGATGAGATGTAAGAGATAGTAGATGAGATGTATGAGACTGTAGATGAGATGTATGAGACTGTAGATGAGATGTATGAGACTGTAGATGAGATGTATGAGATAGATGAGATGATGAGACTGTAGATGAGATGTATGAGACTGCACGTCTTGATTTGTTTAAACACTCTGAAACAGCTACAAACATTATGGGATTCAATAAGTCAGTTTAAATCTAGCTCAGAGTATTCATGAAATGCCTAAGACATCAATAGGTCATTTTTAATCTACATCAGAGCATGCATGAAATGCATAAGATTTCAACAGACAAAAGCAATGAAATGATACATGTTTGTCATATACTACCATGCTCCTCATGCAACAGTATATAAATGACCATAGAAAGGAAGTACTTTATAATAGCAATAAACTCAACAGATTCTAAGTAGATAAACAAGACATGCTTCAAGTCTATAAATCGAACATGTTCTAAGATTATAAACTGTATGATCTAGATTGATAAACTGAATGGGTGATATAGATTTATAAATGTGATATGTTCTATGTTGATATATTTCTTCTTCTTTGTGTTCGTTCTTTACGACAATTTTATTCACTCTTTGTGATATGTTTGATCATTGCCAAAAACGTGTATACGTTGCACATTGGTTTGGTAGGCCCCTAAACGCATAGACTTCTGCACGTTTAGGACATGTGCATCCGATTTCAGCAAAACCTCCTTAGTCGTCTCTTACGACATGCTGGCAGGTAACAGTGGTTCTATTCTTTACACCCCAAATTTGGTCCCCGGTAACCACTCGGGTGGTTGATATATTAGACATTTATGTTTATAAATTAAACACATTCTGTTCTATAAATAAATTAAACATACTCGAAGACTATATATGGTAAATAAATAGGAGAGCTAGCTGGTTGGGCTCTAAAAAAACCGCTCGTCTGCAGGGCTAGAAAACGAATGCCTTAAGAAATAAAGGTTTGTGCTTCAAACATTCTGTTTGGTAAATAATTTTTTCATTAGGTCCTTAATACTTGTTCACTGTCGATTTATTTACCATATTCATTGGCTTCGGTGCTTCACCTGGGATTCCTTATTCACAAAACTAAATATGGGAAATATTCCTCGATTTATTTCTAAATAGATTGATCAAGTTCTAAAATTATAAATTGAACATGTTCTACAACTATAAATTGAACATATTTTACAACTATAAATTGAACATGTCCTACAAATATAAATTGAACATATTCAATAGATATAAACATAAGATAAACAATTAGTACCAACAAATACTAACAGAAGTGAGACCAGAAACAATGCACAAATGTAACAATAAAATCAACAATCAATATTATTGATAAATCTATCCATTGTATCGCATAGTTAATATAATGTCACAGGTGTGTGATGTGTAGGAGACCTCAAGGTAGCTAAATTTATTGATTGGACCATCATTATTGCACTTCGATGAGTAAACAAGTGTGCTCCTAACAAGTGTGCTCCTAGAACTTTCTGGTGAAAATATTTTGTAGGAATTTTATTTTTGAAATATTTTTAATGAATTTTGCCTGGTGAGCTGATCTCCAGCCTGCTCTTCTTGATCTTGAACTGCCAAAGGTTCTTTTATGTGCTCAACTTGAACATGGGACCAACGTTTTATCATCTTGTCTCTGACAGGACTAGGAACTCGATCTCACCTACACTGAGATCATATATCTCTGTAAAAATATCCTGATGGCTGCTCCACAAGGGAGCAAACTGAGTAGCTTTGGAATGATAGGTAAGTCACTAACCTCTATGTCCCACAGAGACCTCCTAGTTAGTTAAATAAGCAATGTTACTTATGCTTTTCTCCAATTAGTATTAGCTTATATTTGTACATATAGTAGAAGAAACATCAGCTTTTAAAAGTCTCAATAAAATATGCAACTCCAAGTTATATAATCATCATCATCAAGGTGCGTATCCTTTATAGGACGTTGCTCTCTTTGCAGCACATCTGAAATTCACTCTGTCTCTTGCCAGTTCACCCACTTCGTCGATGGTCATGTTCATGGTTTCTTTAATATCTTGTAGCCATCTTCTTCTTGGTCTGCCTCTGTCTCCTGGGACCCTGCCCTCTAGTATTGTTCTTTCCAGGCTATCGTGACGCTTGATGTGACCAAAGTATGTAATTTTTCTGTATAGTATGTTGTTTATCAGCCAATTCTCTTTAACATTTAGTTCTTTCAGGGCATCAGTGTTCTTTCTTTTTCTGTCCATGATATTCGTAGGATCTTTCTGTAGCATTTAGTTTTGAAGTTATATAGTATTAAAACTAAATTACCAATTTTCAATTCAAATGTTGTATCAATCCTAACATATGTCAGCGAGAGTTGGAAAATGACTAAAGATATAGAAAGCGTTGAATGATCATAATCAACAAATAGCTTATCCTGAGCAAAACTTCACCACTCTAACAGTTCGAAATTTCTCTCTCTCATAGGCCAGATGTCCCACTTCTGCAGCACCCATGTTCAAATCATCAGTTACATCCTGAATCCATCTTCTATGTGGTCTTCCTTTTCTCTTCTTTGCCGAGATGCCTACTTCCATAATGGTTTTCTACAACCCGTCATGTCTTTTTAAATGTCCAAAATATTTTAATTTTCTCTTTCGTATTTGTAACATCAGCCAGTTTTCTTTGATTTTGAGTACTTTCTGAATAGATCTATTTGTTCTCTTCTCTGTCCAAGATATACGGAGGACTATTCTGTAACAATTATAACTTCAAATTGTGGATACCAAAATGAAATGCTAATCTTGAAACAAATTCAAATTAGGAATCTTAAACAAGTAAAAAATATGATCAACTTCAGGCAACAAAGAAATAAAAATGCAATAATAAATTAAATAGGGAATGCAGGATGCAACAATGTATGGTTAAGCAAAATTATTAAATTAATTTTTTTAAATCCCCAAAAATGATAAACAGAAAACCCGCAAAAATATTGGAAAATATCAAGAATTATGTAAACAAGGAGAAGAGTATTCCACATCCAAGGAAGGTGTAAGAACCTATTACAATCAAAGAAAAAAAAAAGGTAAATTGTTCAATCATTCATTGTACATTTGAGTATCATCTTTATTGCACATGTCAATGATCTCCTCCTAAGCATATATTTCAGTGCGCTTAGACTTAACAACTCCAGTTCTGTGTTGGTTGAATAAAAAAACAATGCTTTGATCAGTTAGAATTTCATCAGAGACTTTACTTTTATTCTGGAAAATTTCCTTCATTAAAAAATGCTTCTTGCCATGTGTCAGGTCATGCCCAGAAGAAGAGAGGAAGAAATCAAAATAAAAGTCATATCCAAGAAAGCACAAGAAGGTTATTGGATGCACAATAGAACAACATGAATATATTTGATTGTACATGCAAGATTATTTGCTAGAAAATTCAACCAAATATTACTTGTTAGTTTGTGTTCACATTCTTTCTTATCTTCAACATCACATACTGGTCTATGCAGGCATCAGTGTCAAGGTCATTTACAGATAGGAGTAAAAACTGTGATCTAGTAATACTAATGAAACAATCATGGCTGTCCATGTACATTTTTCAAGGGGAATAGAAGGGGTGTGTGTTGGGGAGGGAAGAAATATTGATTGGTAGATTACCAAGCGGAAATGGAGAAGACCAGATTCAGATCAGATTTCATGGCACAGTGTATAGAAATTGTAACTTTTTAGAAATGTTTAGATCATATAGCTAGTTAGCAACAGTCAATCACAATGTTTGATCAAAAACGTCATTTTTCAATGGGGGAAGAAACTATATAAGTTGCATTTCTATTTCTATAAGTTGTATTTATATTTCTATAAGTTTTATTTCTATTTCTATAAGTTGTATTTCTATATTCCACTTGTATAAGTTGCATGTCTATATTCCACTTGGGAATGGAAAGGAATAACAAGGAATAAAATGGTGTCAAATATGATATGTCAAAGGTTAAACTATCAGATTTGACTTGTACCCATTTCCTGCTTCATGTTACTGATATTACCAGAAGAAAATTGTAGATATGATACTGTTTCAGTTCAGAAATAGTCCAGCTGCAATAGTGTGTGACACAAAGTTGGAGCAGCTCAAATCTATTAGGAATTGTCAGTGATGTGATAGATTGGTACATTTCTACACTACATAGTCCATGTTTCTTCTTCTTCTGCTGCCATCTCACTAGATTGGGATTCTGAAGTCTCGAATAAAGGCTGCCGTCTGCGTCAGATTGTTAGCAATGTCGTACAGTTTGTCTTGGACACTGGTGTAAGTGGGCCACCTCTTTCTTCTCAGGTCTGCATACTAGTGGCAGTTCTGTAGGACATGTTCTGTCGTCATACTCGCTAAGTCACAGTGGCCCAGGCCATTGGTGCATATCTTGAATCTAGTGTACAGGTGATGTCTCCTTCTGTTGTGACCCATCCAGAGGCGAAGTATGACAATCTGCTCCCTTCTGGTCCATGTTTCAAAGTCAAACTAATTTTACTGCCCATAATGTCATAGGGTTTCAAGTGTTGAGATGCCTTACAATACTAAAACTTATTACGTGCATATCAGGTAAGCAATTTTCTTAATTGTTTACTTTTCTTTTACATAGAAACAAATTAGTATCTAGTTTTTTAAAAACTGTTTTGCTGATCTCACTCCTCTGATCCATAGTTTAGAAGAACTCACTGAATTATATATTTAAAACTCCTCTGGTACATCATAGTTTAGAAGAACTCACTGGATTATTATATTAATACTCCTCTGGTACATCATAGTTTAGAAGAACTCACTGGATTATTATATTAATACTCCTCTGGTACATCATAGTTTAGAAGAACTCACTGAATTATTATATTAATACTCCTCTGGTACATCATAGTTTAGAAGAACTCACTGAATTATTATATTAATACTCCTCTGGTACATCATAGTTTAGAAGAACTCACTGAATTATTATATAATACTCTCTGTACATCATAGTTAGAAGAACTCACTGAATTATTATATTAATCTCCTCTGGTACATCATAGTTTAGAAGAACTCACTGAATTATTATATTAATACTCCTCTGGTACACCATAGTTTAGAAGAACTCACTGAATTATTATATTAAGACTCTCTGGTACACATAGTTTAGAAGAACTCACTGAATTATTATATTAATACTCCTCTGGTACACCATAGTTTAGAAGAACTCACTGAATTATTATATTAATACTCCTCTGGTACATCATAGTTTAGAAGAACTCACTGAATTATTATATTAATACTCCTCTGGTACATCATAGTTTAGAAGAACTCACTGAATTATTATATTAAGACTCCTCTGGTACACCATAGTTTAGAAGAACTCACTGGATTATTATATTAATATTCCTCTGGTACATCATAGTTTAGAAGAACTCACTGGATTATTATATTAATCCATTTTTGTTCTTGTTTCAAGATTCTCTGTAACATAATCTGTGATTGGTCAAAACATGAGACAAAGGGAGAAAACTGACATAATTATGAACTGGAGTTATCCCATTTAACCAAAACAAAATTAGAACACCCAGGAAGAAAATAAATAATTAAAAATTAACCAAAATGAAATGAAATAATAAAAAATGTCCAAAAACTGAAAAAAATGCATAACATAGCAGATCTTACCCCAGTCCCATTCGTCTGCTTTGTGAATTTATAAGTTTCAAAGAAGACCAGTTAGACATATGTACAAGAGTTATCATTATATATATATGACGAAGATTTATAAGTTTCAAAGAAGACCAGTTAGACATATGTACAAGAGTTATCATTATATATATATGACGAAGATTTATAAGTTTCAAAGAAGACCAGTTAGACATATGTACAAGAATTATCAATATATATATATGACAAAGCAGAAATATATGGAGAATTATTCTAGCATATCAAACAAGGCATGGACAATCTACAACAAAACAAAAACAACTTAGATTAAAACATTCTGAGGTCATCACAGTTTCAATATATTTGATAAAGTATTGATTAGTTGAACTTGTTCTCCAACAACTATTCACAACACATGTTTCATTCATTTCCACAGCCAATAAAATGATATCTGTTCAGTATGATTTATCTTTCATCTAATAACTTTATATGTTATAATCATTCAACAGTCTCTCTTGATGTGATTAATATATGTGTGGTGATTCAAAGAAGAGATTACAAACTTCTCTTTTTAATAATTACAGACTATAAACATTTCTCTTTATTCTAATTCACTGACTAAATATGTCTCTTTATAACAATTACAGACTAAACATGTCTCTTTATAATAATTACAGACTAAACATGTCTCTTTATAATAATTACAGACTAAACATGTCTCTTTATAATAATTACAGACTAAACATGTCTCTTTATAATAATTACAGACTAAACATGTCTTTTTATAATAATTAGACTAAACATTTCTCTTTATAATAATTACAGACTCAACATTTCTCTTTATAATAATTACAGACTAAACATGTCTCTTTATAATAATTAGACTAAACATGTCTCTTTATAATAATTAGACTAAACATTTCTCTTTATAATAAATTATTGAATACATATTTCTGATTATAGTTTGTAAAGAATCCTGTGCTCTGTAAGGAACATATAAATAACAAACTGAAGGATAATAACTACTAGACATTGAGAATAATAATTGAAGATAAAACATTTAGCTAAACAGAACTTTAACAAGGCAGAGTCAGCTAGGCACAATAAAGTCTAGCTTTGAATCACAACTCTTGATCTAATGGGAATAAGGAAACTAATTCACATTGACTTCTCAATAAAATTCACATCAGCTAAGTAATTCACACTAACATGCGAACACAATTAGAAAAATGAAGAAATTCACATGAACCACTCAACAAAAATCATAACAACTAAGTGTAATTCACTCTAACATGCAAACACAACTGGAAAAATTAACAAATCCACACTGACTTCCTCACAAAATTCACTCTAACATGCGAACACAACCAGAAAAACTAAGAAATTCACACTGACTTCTCAACAAAATTCACATCAACTAAGTGATTCACTCTAACATGCAAACACAAATGAAAAAAATTGCAATGCCTTCTGAACAAAAATCACATCAACTAATTCACATTGACTTTGGTAAACACACAAAAATGAATCAACTAATTAAAAAAACAACTGACTTTCTTGAACACAACAAAACTCAACTACTGTAACAAAACACTTTGACAAATTAATAAGTTAGTCAACATAAGGGGGGTGGGTAAAATCGAAATAAAGAAAACAATTAGCAAATATAAACAAGCAATATGATGAGACCATTTGTTCCGTCAAATACTTCCCCTGTCTCAAATCAAATTAGAAAGTTATAGCAGCACATTGATCAAGTATATTGAAGAGAGAGAGATCAAGGGAAATAACTAGAAGAGTGATCATCAAGGGAAATAACTAGGAGAGAGATAATCAATGGAAATTAATATGTGTACATCCATCAGTTTGGGACAGACAAAAGGCCTGCTAGGGAAGGTAATGGTCGGGCAAAACTCCAGAAAAAAAACCCAGAAAGATGATGTTGGAAATTATCCTCCATAGTACATTCATACAGAGATGTTGATTGATATGACTTTTGCTAACATAGCGAACATACAGAGATGTCATCTATGAACTTATCACCAGTCTTTGATCTAACATAATGTTTGTGACAAGGTATAGGGAATATGTGGTCTGATGACCTTATCGCCGTCTTTGAACTACCAGAATTGTATCTCAAGAGATTGCCGCTCTTCTGTTTAAAATATCCAAGTTTCACAGTGCAGTATTTATTGCTTTGAGATATCTTCATTTGATCAAATAGCATTTAATTCATGTCTGTATTTATTTACAGTGAGTGTCTGTAGCTCAAGCGGTAGTGAGCTCGATCACAAACCCAAGTGTACCTGGTTCAAACCCCAACAGTGGGCAAGTTTGGAAGCAAATTTGTTTCTGTGGGATTTTTACAAAAGGTAAAAACAGACCTCACCATTCAGAAAGCAATGACAAACTACTGAACGTATAAGTGGTGCCTAGAAAATCAACTGCTCGTTTACTGTGGTTGATGGCTACGTCCTGTAAAGATTATGCTACAATTTTCATTCATTTATTTGACTTGAACCCAATAGGGAAATATGAATTAGACCCCAAGCTTGCTAGGATCATAGAGGTGCCATGGAGGAGACATCTGTATAGTAAGCATGTAACTGTTCCCTATCATCAACTCTATAAACAAATGTGGAGAAGTTGTGCCATGAGCAACTCTTATGTTGCCAAGAAGGAAAAGAAGGGTCTAAAGTCAAAGAATTGACTAGATTGCACCGGAATTTACCCCCAATGGCTCGACCTTTCTCTACAGAAATGGCATGTCATCCGCAAAGAGTATTGCACAAAGCATGAACTCTGTAGGTCCTGCAACACTCCTAGGAGTCTCTGGAAAAAAATGCACTCGTGAACAGAACAGCGCAATCTGGATTCTAACTCAAGACATTCGGGACGCAAGGCCTCAACCCCTTAAACGCTTGGAAAAGAAGGGTATGAATGTCTAACAATATCTGGAAAGGAAAATAACCACATAAAAAAAAGCAATACAAAACAAGTGAATCATTATGAGTGTACTAAAGAAAATGTAGCAAAAGATGAATGACATCGAATGAGTCTCAGACTCATGTTGGTAGAGGAACTAGCAGGAATAAATATATTTTCTTATTTTTGTTCCCTTGTCAATTAAGTCTATACACAATTTCTTCCCTCTTTCATTGAAGTCTATCTTCTCTTTTATTTGTCCCATCATGCAAATTTTGTTTGTCTCTGAAAATTAATGGAGATGTTTTATTTTATTGTTTCACAACTACAGTCTCTGCTTCCATGTCTCTTTTTCTATATATTTCTTTGTTTTTTTTACATTTTTCATTATTTATCTATATTCCATTAACACACTAACTACCAAATGCAGTAGCATGTGTCTGTCTGTTTATGTACCACGGACTGCGCCATGATTTGCTAGTTAATATACAGGGTGTTCAAGATAAAACAAGCGGTGTCAAGGAAGTCAAAAATGAGAAGGTTCAATTATGATGTAGTATAGGTCAAGTGAGTGAGTCTTTTTGTGATGGTGTGTAATTATGGTGCAGGAAAGGGCAATGAACAAATGTGACGAAAGGATAAGCTAGTCAGAACCAGTTTAAATAGTAAATAGACAAAAACTCAAAGCCTACCTGGCAACTTTTGATTTGTCAATGGAGCTGCTTTTATCTTGAACACCATGTCTATACCTAATTACTCCCTACCAGTTTCTATATGCCCCCTATAAAAAAATGTTAAGTATTCAGGTAAACACAACACATTTCTAAACACAATGCAAAAATCAACAAACATCAGGAGGGCAGACAACTCACCTGATGTCTTTTCAAAAGTCACTTCCTGAATGACAAGAAAATCTAAGTCTAGCGTGTTGCTGGTGCGAAGTAAAGAGAAGAAAAGACTAGACTAAGAGATATATAAGCACAAATATTCGTTTTTATTGGCCAGCTTACTCAGTAGTAGATCATCAAATTTATGTGGACACCAAGTTACTATTTTCACAGCACAATTACAAAATATTTTGGTAACTTTTGTAAAGTACGACGGAGAACAAATTATTTCCAATGAACAAACAAATTATTTATTTCTGATTCAAAGATGTTACAAAAACGTATTTATAATATAGCAAATAAAAACGTATTTTGGGGTAAAACTTTTGATTTAAGAAAAGTTCTATTATGGAAAAATTTGTAATAGTTACAAAAATGATTTATAATGCACACTAATAAAAGAAATATGGGGTATAACAAAAATATATTGCCACAAAATCTATTTTTTTCTATGTCTAATTATTCATTTTGCCGTTCAGAAATCAATGGAAAACTATTGAACATATAAGTGGTTCCTAGAAAATTGACGACTCATTGACTGTGGTTGATGGCAAAGTCATGTAAAGGATATCCCACGATTTTCCATTATTGATAATATAATTTTCTTTCAAAATAAAAAACCGAAAATAAGTGAAGCTTGATCAGGAGAATTGTACACAGAAACTTGTCTCATTATTTGCGTGTGAGGTACACAAGATATGATGAATGTTGCAACCATATTGTTTACTAGAATTAGTGAAGAGTTAGTTAAATGATAGCAATAAAGAAGGACATAAATGAGGGGCAGTAGTGATATTTGAGTGAACAAACATCTTAGATTATTCAAATAGAAAAGAGAGGATTCATTGTGTGTCTTATTTATAGTGTCTTATAACATCAAACACACAAATAACACTGTAAGGGACAACTTAGGGGATGGGGGGGAGGTAAGCGCTTCTCCATCAAGAGGTGAGATAAAGTGATGACCCCATAAAATGTGAATAATCAAAGTCGACGACCAGATTGAGAGAGATTGGTATCAATATTGGTACAGACCAAAAAGAACTGCATACCAAATATGCAAAAATATCAAACTGGTGTGTTGGGCCGCTGGATGCTGCTGGATTTGTTGAGGCAGAGATCGAAGCACCTATGGACATGTTCGAATGCTATGATGATAGTCCTCATATAACTGATAACTGGACACTGCTGTATTTGTTGAGGCAGAGATCGAAGCACCTATGAACATGTTCAGAATGCTATGATGATAGTCCTAATATAATTGATAACCTCATGTTTGTTAATGAGAACAAGTATCATGTACAGAGTCAGCTGATGTTATGGTTACTGAACCAATGTCATATCACTCCGGGCAGACCAATAGGTGCTCAGCCCTCCCTCCCTCCCCAACAGATCTCAAATGGAATGCACACTGATGGCTTCCGTGGCTCGCTGGTCAAACATACTTATCTCTCTGCACCTCAAGTTTTACTTGCACAACATGTCATTTCAAACTCCTTAAATCACTGGATAGATTGAACATCAATTTTAGTGTCCTCATCCAACAGGTGGTCACCTACTAGAGACCAAAAATGTCCCCTTATCCATTCTGAACTTCCTGACAATCAATGCTGTCGATCCAAGCCTATCTGCTCTCTTATTAATATGAACACCCCCACGATAAGGACAGTGGATCCACATTAGCATCTGAAAATCTCTACAGACAACACCCACTCATACAGCAACTTTCCCATTAGAACCTTCTAATGCATCAACTGAGAGTCAGATACAACAACCATGCCTTACCCTTATTCCTCTCCGCTCCTTGTGGAGCATAGGGCATCAACAATTGTTTGCCATTTTTCCCAATCTCTGGTTGTTTTCTTTATGATCTCCCAGGATAGTCAAGCAATCTTCAGTTCCTCAAGAAGACTTTGTCTCCAGGTCTGTTTAGGATGTTCTTTTATCCATTTTCCTTGCGGGTACCACTCAAGTGCTTGTCTAGTACCACTTGACTGTGTCTTCCTTAGGGTGTACTCGACCCAAAACCATTTTCTCCACTCAACCTGGGTCATCATGGGTTCCTGTCCTGTTCTTATCCACAGGTCTGTGTTTACACCTCTCTCATACTATCTCAGTCTGAGAATCTGCCGAAGACATCGATTGACAAAGGTCTGAATCTTATTAGATACAACAACAGCTCCAGCAAACTGAGCCCCAGAGAACAACTGGAGGGCAGCAGTTATGGCTGATATAGACAAACCCATCATTTGCATCTGCAACCTTTGGACTTAAACCCTTTTATCTAAATAATAGTGCTCAATATGGAGTACTGTTGGGTGATAATCAAGTTACATAGCTGAACAACTTGTTTTGTCTATTGTCTTTACCCAGGTGGATGATAGAATTGGTTGCCCACTCTTGACGTAAAGCGTAGGGTGGAGCTTAAATATGCGTTACAGGGCCAGATGTGTCGCCTTGTGTTATATCCGTGTTTATTTAGTGTGATATTGTCTATCCATCTTTTCTTGGTCTTCCCTTGGCTCTAGTACCTGATCTCTTTTTATTGTATGCTGTTATTGGTGGTTGGTTGTATTCCATTCTCATTAAATGTCTGAACCACTGCATTTGCTGTCTTTCGATGTATTCAGTGCATAAAGTTATGCCTACTTCGCTTCTGATGTCCTTGTTTCATAGTCTTATCTTTCCTGGTGACCAACATCTCCTTCCTCAAGCATTTCATTTCACATGTGGTTTTGTTGTTTTTTAATATGCTCTAGTACTAGTGTTATTTTTACAATATTTCTAATAGTCTAGTTTTTGTTACTCCCATTATTTTCCTGCAGACATTTTATCACCACACACAAGTGTCAAGATTAAGCAGTCACAAAAGTGTCATGATAACGTACACACAACAAGCATGTCATAATCATGTGATTAAAAAGTGTCAAATTGATCAATACAGTGTCAAGATAAACAAATCCCAAAATGTCATGATAAAAATAAATGGACAAAAAAGCACAGACAACATAAGCAGACAAATGATGTGTGTGTGCGGACAAAGCTGTGAGGGAAAAATGGCAAAGCAAAATAAAGCAACGCTGAGGATATGTGATGAAGCATGGTGATAAAGCTGCTACTGTAAAACTTATAAACAAAACTCCCCACCACCAACACCAGGTCTAGATACAGATGTATGGCAACCAAATACACACATCATCATCCCAACAACAGCAATGTACAGATTTAATCATTTCATTTGATCACAAGAAGCCACACAATCTGTATTGTAGATCAGGGAGTTTGAAAATGTTACATATGACACCTGTCGTATGTGTGTGTGTGTGTGTGTGTGTGGTAGAGTGAGGGGATGTGCTCCAAAAGTCATCAGTTGTAGGATGTGTGAAGACTAGATAAGATTGGATGAGCAAACACAGAGTAATCAGGTTGACAAGCTGTGTTATTAATCCTTTTTGAGGGAAATAAGTTTGACCAAGTGTTTTTTTAATTGGAAATGTCAAGTTTAGTCCAGTATTTGGTAGGAAATGTCAAGTTTAGTCCAGTATTTGATAGGAACTGTCAAGTTTAGTCAAGTATTTGGTAGGAACTGTCAAGTTTATGCAAATATTTGGTAGGAACTGTCAAGTTTATGCAAGTATTTGGTAGGAACTGTCAAGTTTATTCAAGTATTTGGTAGGAACTGTCAAGTTTATTCAAGTATTTGGTAGGAACTGTCAAGTTTAGTGACATGTTTTGGTGTGAAACGTGAATCTTATGTATTGATGAGAAACACTTCAGAAACATGAAATTCATTGTTTACAAGTAAAACCATCCAAGTGTGACAAAGATATGTGAAATAGTCACCTTCTGATGGTGTGATGTGTGTGTGATGTGTGTGTGACGTTAGATAATAATGTGATAAAGTTCATTTTTAGAGACAAAATAAGCAACTAATAAATACAAAAATTGAAATTGGCCAAAAAAATCTGTGGATAAAACGCATCTGGTGAAATCATAAGACTGTTAGAATAATATTCATATTATGATGATGAGTTGTGTTATTGTTCCTGGAATACAACATTGACAGATGTCAGTGTGTGAATACAACATTGACAGATGTCAGTGTGTGAATCTCTACCAACTGATGAGCAGTTTCATTATTAAAACTAAGGGACTGGCAGTGCCTGCATTTGAACCATATATATTCAGTGTTTAAACACAGTGTACTACATAACTGTGGTGTTACATAACTGTGGTGTTACATAGACTTCCGATTTCATCCAGCAGAGGAAATGTGGACCTGATTGTCTGTGCTAGAGAAAATAGTATTGTGTATTTGGGTCTTTCTGTTTTGGGGATTAGGTTAACAGTACTTCATGTTAGGGATTAAAAACGGATTATGTAAGAAGTTGTGTTGGGGATTATGTAAGGGAGTTGTGTTGTGGATCCAGTTAGAGATTGGAGATTAAGTTAGAGATTTTCATTTGGAGATTAGGTTATAGTTCATGTTGGAGATTAGGTTATAGTTCATGTTGGAGATTAGGTTATAGTTCATGTTGAAGATTAGGTTATAGTTCATGTTGGAGATTAGATTATAGTTCATGTTGGAGATTAGGTTATAGTTCATGTTGGAGATTAGGTTACTAGTTCATGTTGAGATTAGGTTATAGTTCATGTTGGAGATTAGGTTATAGTTCATGTTGGAGATTAGGTTATAGTTCATGTTGGAGATTAGGTTATAGTTCATGTTGAAGATTAGGTTATAGTTCATGTTGGAGATTAGGTTATAGTTCATGTTGGAGATTAGGTTATAGTTCATGTTGGAGATTAGGTTATAGTTCATGTTGGAGATTAGGTTATAGTTCATGTTGAAGATTAGGTTATAGTTCATGTTGGAGATTAGGTTATAGTTCTTGTTGGAGATTAGGTTATAGTTCTTGTTGGAGATTAGGTTATAGTTCATGTTGGAGATTAGCTTACTAGTTCATGTTGGAGATTAGGTTATAGTTCATGTTGGAGATTAGGTTATAGTTCATGTTGGAGATTAGGTTATAGTTCATGTTGGAGATTAGCTTACTAGTTCATGTTGGAGATTAGGTTACTAGTTCATGTTGGAGATTAGTTTATAGTTCATGTTGGAGATTAGGTTATAGTTCATGTTGAAGATTAGGTTATAGTTCATGTTGGAGATTAGGTTATAGTTCATGTTGAAGATTAGGTTATAGTTCTTGTTGGAGATTAGGTTATAGTTCATGTTGGAGATTAGATTATAGTTCTTGTTGGAGATTAGGTTATAGTTCATGTTGGAGATTAGGTTATAGTTCATGTTGGAGATGAGGTTATAGTTCATGTAGGAGATTAGGTTATAGTCCATGTTGGAGATTCAGTTATAGTTCATGTTGGAGATTAGGTTATAGTTCTTGTTGGAGATTAGGTTATAGTTCATGTTAGAGATTAGGTTATAGTTCATGTTGGAGATTAGGTTATAGTTCATGTTGGAGATTAGCTTACTAGTTCATGTTGTAGATTAGGTTATAGTTCATGTTGGAGATTAGGTTATAGTTCATGTTGGAATTAGGTTACTAGTTCATGTTGGAGATTAGGTTATAGTTCTTGTTGGAGATTAGGTTATAGTTCATGTTGGAGATTAGGTTACTAGTTCATGTTGGAGATTAAGTTATAGTTCATGTTGGAGATTAGGTTACTAGTTCATGTTGGAGATTAGGTTATAGTTCATGTTGAGATTAGGTTACTAGTTCATGTTGGAGATTAGGTTATAGTTCATGTTGGAGATTAGGTTATAGTTCATGTTGGAGATTAGGTTATAGTTCATGTTGGAGATTAGGTTATAGTTCATGTTGGAGATTAGGTTATAGTTCATGTTGGAGATTAGGTTATAGTTCATGTTGGAGATTAGGTTATAGTTCATGTTGGAGATTAGGTTATAGTTCATGTTGGAGATTAGGTTATAGTTCTTGTTGGAGATTAGGTTACTAGTTCATGTTGGAGATTAGGTTATAGTTCATGTTGGAGATTAGGTTACTAGTTCATGTTGGAGATTAGGTTACTAGTTCATGTTGGAGATTAGGTTATAGTTCATGGTGGAGATTAAGTTATAGTTCATGGTGGAGATTAAGTTATAGTTCATGTTGGAGATTAGGTTATAGTTCATGTTGGAGATTAGGTTATAGTTCATGTTGGAGATTAGGTTATAGTTCATGTTGGAGATTAGGTTATAGTTCATGTTGGAGATTAGGTTATAGTTCATGTTGGAGATTAGGTTATAGTTCATGTTGAAGATTAGGTTATAGTTCATGTTGGAGATTAGGTTATAGTTCATGTTGGAGATTAGGTTATAGTTCATGTTGAAGATTAGGTTATAGTTCATGTAGGAGATTAGGTTACTAGTTCATGTTGGAGATTAGGTTATAGTTCATGTTGGAGATTAGGTTATAGTTCTTGTTGGAGATTAGGTTATAGTTCATGTTGGAGATTAGGTTATAGTTCATGTTGGAGATTAGTTATAGTTCATGTTGGAATTAGGTTACTAGTTCATGTTGGAGATTAGGTTATAGTTCATGTTGGAGATTAGGTTATAGTTCATGTTGGAGATTAGGTTATAGTTCATGATGGACATTAGGTTATAGTTCTTGTTGGAGATTAGGTTATAGTTCATGTTGGAGATTAGGTTACTAGTTCATGTTGGAGATTAGGTTATAGTTCATGTTGGAGATTAGGTTATAGTTCATGTTGGAGATTAGGTTATAGTTCATGTTGGAGATTAGGTTATAGTTCATGTTGAAGATTAGGTTATAGTTCATGTTGGAGATTAGGTTATAGTTCATGTTGGAGATTAGGTTATAGTTCATGTTGGAGATTAGTTATAGTTCATGTTGGAGATTAGGTTATAGTTCATGTTGAAGATTAGGTTATAGTTCATGTTGGAGATTAGGTTATAGTTCATGTGGAGATTAGGTTATAGTTCATGTTGGAGATTAGGTTATAGTTCATGTTGGAGATTAGGTTATAGTTCTTGTTGGAGATTAGGTTATAGTTCATGTTGGAGATTAGTTATAGTTCATGTTGAGATTAGGTTATAGTTCATGTTGGAGATTAGGTTACTAGTTCATGTTGGAGATTAGGTTATAGTTCATTTTGGAGATTAGGTTATAGTTCATGTTGGAGATTAGGTTATAGTTCATGATGGACATTAGGTTATAGTTCTTGTTGGAGATTAGGTTATAGTTCATGTTGGAGATTAGGTTACTAGTTCATGTTGGAGATTAGGTTATAGTTCATGTTGGAGATTAGGTTACTAGTTCATGTTGGAGATTAGGTTACTAGTTCATGTTGGAGATTAGGTTACTAGTTCATGTTGGAGATTAGGTTATAGTTCATGTTGGAGATTAGGTTATAGTTCTTGTTGGAGATTAGGTTATAGTTCATGTTGGAGATTAGGTTATAGTTCATGTTGGAGATTAGGTTATAGTTCTTGTTGGAGATTAGGTTATAGTTCATGTTGGAGATTAGGTTATAGTTCTTGTTGGAGATTAGGTTATAGTTCATGTTGAGATTAGGTTACTAGTTCATGTTGGAGATTAGGTTATAGTCCATGTTGGAGATTCAGTTATAGTTCATGTTGAGTTAGGTTATAGTTCATGTGGAGAGTAGTTATAGTTCATGTTGGAGATTAGGTTATAGTTCATGTTGGAGATTAGGTTATAGTTCATGTTGGAGATTAGGTTATAGTTCATGTTGGAGATTAGGTTATAGTTCATGTTGGAGATTAGGTTATAGTTCATGTTGGAGATTATAGTTCATTTGGAGTTATAGTTCATGTTGAGATTAGGTTATAGTTCATGTTGGAGATTAGGTTATAGTTCATGTTGGAGATTAGGTTATAGTTCATGTTGAGCATTAGGTTATAGTTCATGTTGGAGATTAGGTTATAGTTCATGTTGGAGATTAGGTTACTAGTTCATGTTGGAGATTAGGTTATAGTTCATGTTGGAGATTAGGTTACTAGTTCATGTTTGAGATTAGGTTATAGTTCATGTTGGAGATTAGGTTATAGTTCATGTTGGAGATTAGGTTATAGTTCATGTTGGAGATTAGGTTATAGTCTATGTTGAGATTAGGTTATAGTTCATGTTGGAGATTAGGTTATAGTTCATGTTGGAGATTAGGTTATAGTTCATGTTGGAGATTAGGTTATAGTTCATGTTGGAGATTAGGTTACTAGTTCATGTTGGAGATTAGGTTATAGTTCATGTTGGAGATTAGGTTATAGTTCATGTTGGAGATTAGGTTATAGTTCATGTTGGAGATTAGGTTATAGTTCATGTTGGAGATTAGGTTATAGTTCATGTTGGAGATTAGGTTATAGTTCATGTTGGAGATTAGGTTATAGTTCATGTTGGAGATTAGGTTATAGTTCATGTTGGAGATTAGGTTATAGTTCATGTTGGAGATTAGGTTATAGTTCTGGTTGGAGATTAGGTTATAGTTCATGTTGGAGATTAGGTTATAGTTCATGTTGAAGATTAGGTTATAGTTCATGTTGGAGATTAGGTTATAGTTCATGTTGGAAATTAGGTTATAGTTCATGTTGGAGATTAGGTTATAGTTCATGTTGGAGATTAGGTTATAGTTCATGTTGGAGATTAGGTTATAGTTCATGTTGGAGATTAGGTTATAGTTCTGGTTGGAGATTAGGTTATAGTTCATGTTGGAGATTAGGTTACTAGTTCATGTTGGAGATTAGGTTATAGTTCATGTTGGAGATTAGGTTATAGTTCATGTTGGAGATTAGGTTATAGTTCATGTTGGAGATTAGGTTACTAGTTCATGTTGGAGATTAGGTTATAGTTCATGTTGGAGATTAGGTTATAGTTCTGGTTGGAGATTAGGTTATAGTTCATGTTGGAGATTAGGTTATAGTTCATGTTGGAGATTAGGTTACTAGTTCATGTTGGAGATTAGGTTATAGTTCATGTTGGAGATTAGGTTATGTCAACAATACCAAATCTGAGAATAGTATACTTTAAACAAGCATGAGATAACTACTAGTTCAGCGTAGAAAAGATTGGAGACTCAGACAGAATATTGAAAGCTCTGAGTATAATATATGATAGTGATGCTAATGGGCAACAAGATGGACCACTTCATGTACTAACTAAATAAGAAATATATAATATAATCAAACTAGCAGCACCTGGTTAACATTTCATAGAAAACACAAAAACATAGAAGAAATCAAACAAGGCAACCTGTCAAGGGGTTAGTCAACCCACTAGAACTCCAGTCAAAGTTCAGGTGGTATGTCCTGACAGAAAATATTGATCAGAATATAGAGCATGATCAGTGAGATTGATGATTAGGTGATGGGATGATAGGATATAGATGATCAGGTGAGACATGATATGGTGAAACATGACCAGGTGAGATATAGGATATGATAGACATGACCAGGTGAAAAATGGCCAGGTGAGATATAGAATATGATGACCACGTGAGACATGACCAGGTGAGATATAGAATATGATGACCAGGTGAGATATAGAATATGATGACCAGGTGAGATATAGAATATGATGACCAGGTGAGACATGACCAGGTGAGATATAGAATATGATGACCAGGTGAGACATGATCAGGTGAGATATAGAATATGATGACCAGGTGAGACGATTGACCAGGTGAGATATAGAATATGATGACCAGGTGAGACATGACCAGGTGAGATATAGAATATGATGACCAGGTGAGACATGACCAGGTGAGATATAGAATATGATGACCAGGTGAGACATGATCAGGTGAGATATAGAATATTACAGCCCACCCATTCATCCTTGTTTTGTACATCAACCCACTTAGTCTTGCGTGGCCCATCAATGAGATGAGGATTCAAACCCGGTCCCCCGGGAAGATTAGTTTGGAAGAGAAACTGAGGCACTAGTGAAAACTATCTGCTGACAACTGTATCCTTGGAGGCATCTCACATCCTTGTACAGACTGCTGAGCAATGGGAACTGGTCGCTGAAGAAGTACTTTGATATGAATCATCATCTTGGTCTCAGGAGACAATAAGTTTTGCATCATGTAGTTTGTTCTGTGCTTGTTCTGTTCTCTATACGTTTCTTGTGGCTGTAATGGCCTATTTTGGAGTGGCAATCCTTGTCACAGTTGCTGCAGGTAAAACTGGAGATGATAAGGTAAAACTGGAGATGATACATAGGATGGTCTCTCTGCCCCCTCCGCTTTCTTTTGCCTCCATGTGACAGTGTTTTTCTTCTTTTCTTAGTGAGCCATCCCTCACTTCCCTCACATGCTTGCTTGTCTTTGGCCAACTGCTCCCAATTATCTTTGTTTATGCTGCTTGAAGTTAGATCACACTTGCAGATGTCAATGAAGTGTAATAATGGGCGACCATACTATCTAGTACCAGTTGTGATTTGAATATATAGAATGATCTTTGGGATTCTACCATTGCTCTAAGGGACACATGTCCTAGACATCTCAGACGTCGATGATATAATGATCTATTAAAATTGAATCGCAAATTGAATGCAGAACCAACTACTAATATACCTGTGTTGTAGGATTCTGCTGATACTCAATCTTGCTACTCTCCAGGAGAGTGGGATGTGTCATTGTTATGATGCTCTTTTCCTTCTTCCTATCCAGAACTGTCCCTCCGCCTCGAATTGGTTCCAGTATTCCCAAGCCAGGGGCAAAGAACGGAACTGCCTGCTTCTTGTGGGTAAACAGCTGTGGATGAGTAAAGTAAAACAGCTGTGGATAGAAAGTAAGTGAAACAGCTGTCACAGAATGCTATATATGTCTTAGGAAACTATTTGCTATGATTGATCGATCAGGACCATCATCATTGCACTTCAGTGAGTAACCATGTGTGCTTCAATCTCTTTCTTACACAGGAAGATAGGAACATCATCATTGCACCTCAGTGAGTAACCATGTGTGCTCCAATCTTTTTCTTACACTGGAAGATAGGAACATCATCATTGCACTTCAGTGAGTAACCATGTGTGCTCCAATCTTTTTCTTACACTGGAAGATAGGAACATCATCATTGCACTTCAGTGAGTAACCATGTGTGCTCCAATCTTTTTCTTACACTGGAAGATAGGAACATCATTATTGCACTTCAGTGAGTAACCATGTGTGCTCCAATCTCTTTCTTACACAGGAAGATAGGAACATCATCATTGCACTTCAGTGAGTAACCATGTGTGATCCGATCTCTTTCTTACACAGGAAGATAGGAACATCATCATTGCACTTCAGTGAGTAACCATGTGTGCTCCATCTCTTTCTTACACTGGAAGATAGGAACATCATCATTGCACTTCAGTGAGTAACCATGTGTGATCCGATCTCTTTCTTACACAGGAAGATAGGAACATCATCATTGCACTTCAGTGAGTGACCATGTGTGCTCCCATCTCTTTCTTACACTGGAAGATCTCAAAGGCAGTGCACAAAATCCGCAGCACCAGCGAGGGTCCCCGATGTAATCTTTAGAATGGCAAAATTTTAAGTATTGATAAATTTTGCTCAAGTGCACTCATACAAATATCAAGCCCACTCTATTTTGTTTTCAAATGGACACAATTGTTTTTACATACTCAAGTTTTACATTGATCCTACATTTCATCATTCATTTCCAATAGGACTATGAACTTGATCTCACCTACATTGATATATGGGATTATAAAAAAAATAATAAAAACACTATATGTGTGAAACAAACTGTGTACTTGTGGGTGGTTAGGTGTGTAATGTGTACTTACATGACACAGAAACCCTCTCTCTGTGCTATATATGATGCCAATTGGCGCAATGTGCCAAATACAATGCAACAAAAAAATCATTAAAACACACAATAAAAATTGCTTAGATAAAATGTGAAAGAAAATACATGCAGCATCAATTAAGTATTTTTTTTGGTCCGCTATGAATTCAGACGTGGCCATGGGGCCTAAAATGGCATCTCAGACTGATTTTTGTGTGAAGATCCTTTCGTTTTCACTAGTGCCCCTCGTCATTCAGACAAACCCAATGTAGTTCCAATGGCATAATGTGTGCACACCGAGAATATTTGGCCCAAGCTGGCCTCGAACCCTGGAATTTCAATGGTATATGTTCACTAGCGGAGCATGTTATCAACTTCACTGTCGATGACTTCTTTGATATCAATCATCTGAGATCAAATGTGAAAGTTAATTTGTGATGTGTGAGATAAGGACTTACAATATTCTGAGTATCGATGTGAAGTGTAGCGAAGACTTCCTTGCTACAGTGAGAGGCATGCCAGGTGTACATGAGAGCATGACATGAGTCAACATCCTTGAGATGGGACCACAGTTTAACCTTGGCCTCTTTCCTGAAATGATGGTTACATAGACAAATATGGTATTATATAGTTCTATATAATTTTGTTATCTATAAACACGTTATTTCAGCAGACACATTCACCAAATGTGTGTGGAGATGGACCGTGTGTTTGTGTAAGCACAAAATGTGTGTGGAGATGGACCGTGTGTTTGTGTAAGCACAAAATGTGTGTGGAGATGGACCATGTGTTTGTGTAAGCACAAAATGTGTGTGGAGATGGACCATGTGTTTGTGTAAGCACAAAATGTGTGTGGAGATGGACCATGTGTTTGTGTAAGCACAAAATGTGTGTGGAGATGGACCATGTGTTTGTGTAAGCACAAAATGTGTGTGGAGATGGACCATGTGTTTGTGTAAGCACAAAATGTGTGTGGAGATGGACCATGTGTTTGTGTAAGCACAAAATGTGTGTGGAGATGGACCATGTGTTTGTGTAAGCACAAAATGTGTGTGGAGATGGACCATGTGTTTGTGTAAGCACAAAATGTGTGTGGAGATGGACCGTGTGTTTGTGTAAGCACAAAATGTGTGTGGAGATGGACCATGTGTTTGTGTAAGCACAAAATGTGTGTGGAGATGACCGTAGTTTGTGTAAGCACAAAATGTGTGTGGAGATGGACCTGTGTTTGTGTAAGCACAAAATGTGTGTGGAGATGGACCATGTGTTTGTGTAAGCACAAAATGTGTGTGGAGATGGACCATGTGTTTGTGTAAGCACAAAATGTGTGTGAGAGTGGACCATGTGTTTGTGTAAGCACAAAATGTGTGTGGAGATGGACTGTGTGTTTGTGTAAGCACAAAATGTGTGTGGAGATGGACCGTGTGTTTGTGTACGCACAAAATGTGTGTGGAGATGGACCGTGTTTTGTGTAAGCACAAAGTGTGTGGAGATGGACCGTGTGTTTGTGTAGCACAAAATGTGTAATGGACCATTTGTGAACAAATGTGTGTGAGATGGACCATGTATTTGTGTAAGCACAATGTGTGGATGGACCGTGTTTTGTAACACAAAATGTGTGGGAGTGGACCGTGTGTTTGTGTAAGACAGAAACTACTCTCTGAAATTTAGAATATTGCAGATCACACGGCAGACTATGATAACATGCACCTTCTTCTTCTTCTGTGTTTGTCCGCAATGAATTCAGGGCGCATGGTATGGCGCTTCTGACTAATTTTTATGCGAATGCCTACTTTCCTTATTATTAGTAGGACATAAAGCGGCGCGTGATGTTAACCACATCAAACATCCTGTGCCGACGGTCAATGAAAAATACTTCCCTAACAACAAATTACCCAATATACCTCAAGGTTTGAAAAGGGGTTCCTTTACTTTTGATTTACTTACTGGTCTACTGATATAAATTTACTTACTGGCCTACTGATATAAATTTACTTACTGGCCTACTGATATAAATTTACTTACTGGCCTACTGATATAAATGTACTTACTGGCCTACTGATATAAATTTACTTACTGGCCTACTGATATAAATTTACTTACTGGCCTACTGATATAAATTTACTTACTGGCCTACTGATATAAATTTACTTACTGGCCTACTGATATAAATTTACTTACTGGCCTACTGATATAAATTTACTTACTGGCCTACTGATATAAATTTACTTACTGGCCTACTGATATAAATTTACTTACTGCTACTGTATAAATTTCACTTTTACTTTGGCCTACTGATATAAATTTATTTTCTAACAGAAGGCAAAAAAAAACTTGTTAAGCATTGACTTAAAAGTAAGCAATGAAGCATCTAACAATCAACACAGCTCTGTGATCCCTCTGGACTGGAGGAGGCCTATTTACCACTACAACTACACGTAAGAATTGCAATAAGAGTTATATCATTATCTCTGTTGTATCATTGAGTTTGGGTCCATTAAGAAAGTCTTTTCCATCCTCTAGTGCTGGAGCAGTCCAATTCTAACTCCTGTTTGGAGTGGATAGAAAAATTACCAGACACTCCTGTTTCTCAACACTATATCAACATGGCATGGCTTGATTGATTGATAATACTGTCATTGTAGCACTCCGGTGAATAATCATTTGTACTCTGATCTCTTTCTTACACAGGAAGATCGCAGTTGCAGAGCACAAACTCCATAGCACCAGTGAGGGTCCCCGATGTAATTTAGAAAGTGAAAATATTTTGTAGGAATTTTATTTTTAATCTCTCTAGTGAATTTTGCCTACACAGTGACTTTCCAGTCTGCTCTTCTTGATTTTGAACTGCCAAGGGTTCTCTTACGTCCTCAACTTGAACACAGGACCTACACTTCATCGCCCGTCTCCGATAGGACTAGAAACTCAATCTCACCTACACTGAGATTAGGGATCTCTGGAAAAATATCCTGATGGTTCCACAAGGGAGTAAATTGAGTACCTTTGGAATGAGACATGAAACCCTAACTTCTATGCCACAGAGACCCCCGTAACTGGTGTGACTCTTTCCATACGCAGTTATTTCCTCAGTTGTACACAGTTAATTCAAAGGAGGCCAAACAAAAAAAGATTTTATCTTTAAAATCGTAACTACTCGTTAATAAATAAACATATATATATATTTTATACTAATAATTTGAAGAAAACTGGACAACCTATTAGAATATCAAGGTTAAAAAGTAGTAGAAGAAAAATAGTAGAAGTAAAACTAGAAAGACTTGTATCAGGGGAAACTACTTGAATGGCGCAGTGTGCTGCGATTGGCATGGAAAGAGTTAAAGGACAAGAGTTCAAGAGCCACTGGAACAGTAAAGAAGAAATAGAAAAACATTATTACTGCCGCATTTTATTGTTAATGTGAATCTTAATTTTAATGAGAAAACAAAACAATTAGAATAAACCACATTGACACATCTTGTGGCCCTATAAAACGTGGGCTGAGAACCTCTGCAATATGTGACACAAGCAAGACTTACTTGGCTGGATGCTGCACAACTGTCCATGTTTGCTGTTTGGCTTCAAGAGCATTAGATAGACCTAGATCCACAACAACGTCCAGTGGCAATGGACTCTCATCATCATATAATGAGTTGACTCCATGGTTATTTTCCTGAGAATGTCCATTATCTTTGATCTCATCCGTCTGCTGGCTCTCCGAGGTGGTGGCAACAGGTGACTCGGAAAAACTGTTAATCACAGCATTCCGTAGTTTCTGAGACTTGCTCTACAGAAATAAACCACAACATTAACTATGTGAATTTCTGAACATGTACTTTCCATTATCTTCTATAAACTGTGACAATGTACTTTCCATTAACTTCTATAAACTGTAACAATGTACTTTCCATTAACTTCTATAAACTATGGCAATGAATAAATCGGAAGAAGACTGGACGCTGAGCTTGCCGGTCATGCAATATATAAAAGAATAACATTAAGTAGTTTGGACATCTGACAAGACTGCCCTGATATCAACTACCACTGAAAAAGTATAACGAGTACAGACAAGAGGATGACCCCGCAAAAGATAGAGCGATGGCTTCAAGAACAGCCTTAAAAAAGGAATAACAGATTACAAAGTGCATTAGAACAAGCACACACAAGATCGCTACACCCCCTCCCAACACTTCTATAAAGTAAATGGTGGAAGAGAAGAAGATGACTATAAACTGTGAAAATGGTGAACACTGATCTTGGTTCACAACTTGTGGTATTCTTGATACAAGATCAGGCACTCCAAGCGCTTCAGTCCAGAAAATTTTCAGGTCTACTGACCCTACTATCAAAACTGTGCAACCAGCAGAGTCACCATGTAGTGGATACTGTATCACTACGAAGTACCGGGCAATAAGACAGTAGATCAACTGGCTAAGGAAGATGCTGCTGATAAGCAGCCAGGCCAACTGTACCAGCTATATATCATCAGAAGAAATAGATGACTAAATCAATCAAAAAGTTGTCAATACTAACGCAGGATGACTCACAAAATATGAGAAGATTAGAACAAGCTGTCATTCTGCACCTCAGAACAGGATACAAATGACTCAGCAGGCATATGTATATATAGTTCATGATTAATAATTCATCTATTTAGATAGGACACAATAACACCAGAAAAGACAGATTCACCAACATCAGCATAAGAAAGAAAGTTGGGACAGAACTTTTCTTGAATTATATTGAGAAACAAAGCATGAATAATAAGCTGGATAATATGCACACACTTTGGATGTGACTGTCCTACATGCAGTAGGGGACTAATGGAGATGCAACTTACTCACATTCTCAGCGCAACTCACAGATCACAAGAGTGGTTGACTTGTGATAAGAACCACAGAGATCACAAAGATGGTTAACTTGGTTGATAATAACAAACCACACAGATCACAAGAAGAGGTTAACTTGGTTGATAAGAACAAACCACAGAGATCACAAAGAATGGTTAACTTGGTTGATAAAAACAAAACACACAGATCACAAAGAGTGGTTAACTTGGTTGATAAGAACAAACCACAACACGAGATCACAAAAGAGTGGTTAACTTGGTTGATAAGAACAAACCACACAGATCACAAAGAGTGGTTAACTTGGTTGATAAGAACAAACCACACAGATCACAAAGAGTGGTTAACTTGGTTGATAAGAACAAACCACACAGATCACAAAGACTGGTTAAGACTGGAAAACAAACAAATGATACAAACAACAGAGCCAAATAAGAAGAATATAACAGAATCTAAAAACATTTATAAAACAGAAATGAATATAAAAATGTATAAAATACCTGTTCTGGATTTGCTGGCACTGTTACTTGAGTCTTGGGGACAGAACTATCGCTGCTAGAACTTACAGGAGTAGGAGCTGCTCCAAAGTCAGCCCAACCATCGTCATCCTCTGCTGCTGGTTCTGGTTTATCAAAGTCTCCAAAACTTTCAGAATTATTATTTAAAATGTGTGATGAATTTTTGAGCGGAGGATTCTGAGCTGAATCAAAGTCCCCAAAATCATCACTTCCATCAGAATCTGAAATATCTTTGCTGGCTTCTCCAATCTCTCGACTATTGCTACCAGCATCATCATCTATTATGGGAGGTCTATGTATATCAAAACTAAACTCATCACCATCTTCAACCTCACTTTCTGCAGTCTCACAGATACTGGTCCGGAAAGTAATCGGAGCTATTTCATGAGCGACATCATCATCATTATCACTCTGACCAGTAGAGAAAGTAAAGTTTCCAAACTCCTTCACTTCTTCTACTTCCTCGACAAAATTATCAAGGTCCTGATGATCACTGCTCACATTGTCATCTGAACTTTCAAGATCTGTGTTTGATGAATCTCCAGCTTCAGATTGTTTACTCCCGACAGTATCACACTCAACAATGTCTTCATTCACAACAATGCTGCTATTATCTCTATCATAATCTGTTTCTTTAAGTTCATCTTCATTCGCCTCTACACTGTCAACAGCGCTATCCTCAGGAACACTACAACCCAAGGCAGGTAACTCACTTTGATTTATCGCTGCTTCATCTAAAACATTAGCAGACGCAGAAAAATCTGTGAATGAACTAGAGTTATCTGTTACTTCCTTTCTCTGTGTTGGATTCAGGTGTTTATGATCTTTTGTACACATATCTTCATCAGCATCAGAACACATGTCTTCATAAGCATCACTATCCCCCTTGTCAGAAAAGTTTTCCACACAATACTGCACTTCTTTTATATTTGTAACAACCTCCGGTGTATCAACGCTAATGCTGAGGTTTTTGCTAACCAAGTTATCACTATCTGAAACTAAGCTATTATCAACTGATGTGATATTTTTATCAGGTTCTTCTCCAACTTCACGAGTTTTATCATCAGAACTAGACATACAAGCATATAAAGAGCTTGAGATGTGAATGTCGGTTTGATGTACGACAGCATTTTCCTGTGTGGGTGTGTCCACTTTCTCATTAACTGGGGATACATCAGATGTCTCACCTGGATGACAAGATGGAGACATATCAGCACTAAACACACCTGAATCAGCTGTTGAAGCACTGCTATAAATAGAGTCACTGTTTTTCAAATGAACTGAGCCTGCAGACTCACTGTCAGTGACAACTGTCTCAGAACATGTATCATGGCTTGAACTGTGAACTTCCTGATTAGAATGAACTGGTAATGTTAATATGTTCTGACTACTGTGTGTTTTATTGTTCTCTGGTGACAATTCATTTAATTCTTGTTTGTGAGCTGCTGACTTGTGACTGTCTTCTGTAGGAACAGTAGAATTAAACTGAGCAAAATCTTGAAACTCATCTTCGTCATCTACAACACAACTTTCTGAACCATTTTCTGTTTGAGATAACAAAGAATCTTGATGTGGACTAGATTTATTTTCTGTTTCCTCATGTGATACTCGTGGCGGAACAGTCTCCAGAGAATCTGCTGCGTCAAAATGTTCAAAATTGTCAGAATCTTCATTGTTTTCTATAACCTCATAGTCATTACCCAGAATCCTAGTTTCTGCAGAATCACGACAGTTCTCATTTCCTGATTGAATATTTCCCGATGTGATGCTATCAATGTTTGAAATATTTAAACCATCTCCATTTATCTCGCTATCACTTCTGATCGGTGATGCTTTACTGACACCATCACTGACAGATACTGATGTTTCAGAAGTGGACCAGTTAGCTTCAAAACTGGTATCACTAGTAACTGTTGTGGCAGATATGCTAGGAGCACTTGCAAAGTTTCCGTAGTCGTCATCATCATCATCAATGTCCCATTTGAAGCCTGCATCATCATCCAAGGAGGGGTGATGATGAAACAATTGGAATCACGTTTGACATATTTCTTGTTTTGCATCTAAATTGTTGATTTCAATGTTATCTGCAAAGACAAGAAACAAATATCAGAGGTAAAGTATATGAACATTACAAATATAAATTCTTGAAATTTGTCACTTCAGTCACTAGAGAAACTGTTCGGTAAGGACAGATAACATAAAATTTTGAAAATATATAGAAGCAGTATCTTGGGCATGATATTATACAGTAGTCAGTGCTGGAGAATGAACGAAAACATCATGAAGACATTCCAAAATAAACATTGAAGAAGAATTGTACAAATTTTCTGTTGAAATACAAAAGCACATGAAAAGCTTTTAAAACAAACAAAATGTGCATTGTTCAAGACCATCATTAAAAGATGGAGGCAGATGGGCATGTATAAAAGTAAAGTAAGGAACCCTTTCATACCTCGTGGTATATAGGTCAATACAGTGTTAGGCCTGTATTTTCATTGACCGTCGACACACGATGGGTGATGTGGTCAGCATCCCGCCTTTACTTTCCCAGAGCATGTCTGGTACCCAGTTGGGCTGGGTCGACCTGAGAGCCGCAGTGGTCTGGAAAATTCCACGCGCATTGCGGGAACTGTACCCAGACCACCAGCCTTGAGAAGCGAGTTCACTAACAACTACGCTACAGCGGCTCTCAGATGGACATGTATGTCGTATTGGAAACATGGAGAAGGACAGTAGAAAGAGAGTTGAAAGATTGTGAACACAATAAATTTGTGAAAAAAGAGTTCTAAAATCTCAAACACTGGGGTTAATTAACATGGTAAATAAGTAGATAGGTATATGAGCTTCTGAAAAAATATTTGCTAAACACTGAAATTGAATCACCTAGCTATGAAGTAGAGCGTTTTAAAGACCACAACTGCCCAACTCTACAAAAAAAAAACCTTCACTCTGCTGTGTCTTTCGAACAATGACTACACAACATGGAATGTGATGGAAAATCAGGTCAAATTCTAACAGTAATGTTAGAATTACTTCTATACTGGGTATGGCTTTTACCAGAAGCCTCATATAGTCATATACATGTCTACTCATTTACACATAAATTGGAGGCTCTTCAAAATAAAATCTCATTTGTGATATTTCATTGGCTTCATGCTGCTGGGATGATCCAACATCATACATTTACTATCATACATTTTGATGTCTATTCCAATGTTGCAAGACTACCCATTAGTCATTGTCGCCATTCACATTAGTCACCACTGATTAGCGTTGACTAGACTAGCGAAGCCTTTTTTCATGTCATACGACGTAAATTGTTCTTAAGTTAGAATAATAAATAATAGCCCATCCAATGATGAATCTCGTAGAGACTAAGTATCGCCTGTTCGGATGCACCAACTATGCGGAATTATTCCTCTAGCTCTGACGTGTTTTTGATGTTATAATATAAATAATTATTAACAATCTGATACCTTTCTGCGAAATACATTAAATAGGTAACGTCGGCAACACAACAGTAACTGTACTAACTGAGTAACAGGAAAGTTTAGGAAGGTATTATGCGTCGTGTCGTTGCACGGTTGCTAAATATTTATTTATATTACTAGTCTACTGTATACTATTGTATTACAATCACACTGAACAATGGTCAATCAACATATAAACAGTGATAAACTGTAGATGCAAATTTACACTGTTTACTTTTTATCTACATAGATGAATATAACTACTGCAATGTTTTAAATTAGCAAATAAAGATATCCATAATGATTAGAAAGATGAAACAACATTCAACAATTGGTTTAACCTCATTAATCATGTTTGATATTAGAATTGACCACTTCCTGTTGTCATGCGGCAACGCCCTCACATAAATTACAGGAAAGATTACTCTGTATGGAAGTGTCAACGTTCACGACCAACATTTGAGCAAATTACAAAAGACACCAACAACACTATGTCTATGCTATACTACAATAATAAAACGAACGGTACCACGCATCGGGCATATTCTCAGAGATAGCAACAACAGATCTCCCCTGCAACAATTTAAGTAGGCACTAAAAGAAAGCAGGAACATCAAGGGAAAGAACGCAAAGCGATCACCTGAGAGGACATAAGACAACAGCATGGGAGAATTACACAGTGGTCACATATTTATTTTAAAAATCACTCTGACTCCTACCTTATTCACCGTAATCGGCGTATAAATTATATATACATGGCATGCAGAAAATAATCAGTAATTGCGAGAAAAAAAAACAAGTAGACTATTTTTAAAAAATGCTAAACGTAAGTTATGGAACAATCAAGTCCAGATGGAAGAATGTATTTTGCATCTTTTGATCTATTTAAGACAGTATTTCGCATCTTTTAGCTTCATTTCAAGACACTAAGTGCATCAAAATAAACAAGATTATCACTAATAATGTTTCACTCGCCGCTAGTATATGTTTTCTAGACAATCACTTGAGTGGAACCCACAAGGAAAACGTAAAAAAGGACGTCCTAAACAGACTTGGAGTCTTCTTGAGAAACTGAGGGATGCTGGACTATCATGTGAAGCCATAAAGAGAACAGTCAGAGACCAGAAAAAGTGGAGAACAACTGTTGAAGCCCTATGTTCC
This sequence comes from Arion vulgaris, assembly GCA_020796225.1. Lineage (NCBI taxonomy): Eukaryota > Metazoa > Mollusca > Gastropoda > Stylommatophora > Arionidae > Arion > Arion vulgaris. Next base: position 46,382,531 of record CM036754.1, read on the forward strand.
ACGAGGAACGGATAAGAGTAAGTAGACCTAAGTAACTGTTTTACGAACATTTTATAGGTTAGTGATTTTTTTTACAAATTGAGTTTCTGAGTTAGAAATATTGTAAAATTTAATGTACGGTTTGTACTTTTTGGCTAGTATTTATTCTTTTATAACATATTACCTTATTTTTATTATTTTACATTCATGGTCCTACATTCATATATGCACGAAACCAAACTTTCAGTTGGGAACCATCGCTGGCCTCGAACCCTGGAATATCCATGTCATGTGAGTCACTAGTGCAGAGTGTTATCAACTTCGCTATCCTTGACACCTATTTGACACTCCAGTCGTTCACAAGATATTTCCACTGTTGCTGATCTGTCACTTTCCTACCTATCGTTTCTTACTTCGTCACAATCTTTCAGTTGTCTTTCTAGTCTTCCTCGTGTTTCATTTGAACGTGCATGTATTCTTGCCCCATCTACTGTTCATCAGAGAACTGTCCTCGTCTATGCTCCTCGTAGGTGTGATTTTAATATACCTCTAACACTGGGCACAGCACCGAAATCAGAGCCGTAAACGGCCACCAGATCATCCACTCTGAAGGACGCTAATGAATACTATTCCCATTCAATTAATTGGCCACGGCACCACCGGTATTTACACTGGAATAAAGATGATTCTCTGTAGACGTGAATTTATTATGATTCTACTCTTCTAATTCTATAAATGATGACACCAGCAGTCATTAAACGATTGTCAACTCATAATTTATTTTTATTTTGGTCACTTTACTAGGACCTCATATTATACAAACTAAACAACAACCATAATCACAATAAAATCAGTATCTCTAATAGTAATGAATGCCAGAGATTCTTCCTACATCTATTAACAATGTCTCTCCATTCTACTCATCTACCATACCAAAATAACGTGGTGGTAATTCCTAGCATGTCTTCCCAGTAATATATAGATCAGTACTGCCTCAATAAGAATCAATCAATCAAGTGCCGTGCCTGCCGGCATAGGCGATCATGTCTCTCCACAACTCTCTCTGCTTGGTGCATGTAATCAGTTCTGACGTCGATATTTTGTCGAATCATGATGTCAGGCCATCCAACATCTTCTCCCTCTGTCTTCCACGATCTCTCCTTCCCTGAATTTTACCTGTAGTCACCAAATGTTCTAAACCTCTCTTCGCATTATATGCCCAAAGTACCTTGATTGTCGGATTCTTATTCTTTTGATAAGGTTTCTTTGTGTGCAGGCCTGATCTAAAACCTCCACATTTGTTTTCTTTGCAGTCCATGGAATTTTCAACATTCTTCTGTAAAACCACATCTCTGTGGCTTCCAATCTTCTTCTTCTTCTTTGCGTTCGTTCTTTACGACCAATTTTAATCACTCTTTGTGATATGTTTGATCTTTGCCAAGAACGTGTATACGTTGCACATTGGTTTGGTAGGCCCCTAAACGCTTAGACTTCTACACGTTTAGGACATGTGCATCCGATTTCAGCCAAACCTCATTAGTCGCCTCTTACGACATGCGTGGCAGGTAACAGTGGTTCTATTCTTTACACCCAAAATTTAGGTCCCAGTAACCACTCGGGCGAGGCTTCCAATGATCGTATTAATTGTTTGTTCATTGTCCATGATTCGCTGCCATACATAATTATTGGTTCAATATAGCACTGGAGTACTCGTTTTTGCAGTGTCATTGGTAGTGAGTTCACGCATAGTGTGTTTTCATTTTAATAAAAGCTGCTTTCGTTTGAGATATTCTACTCTAATCTCTGTTGTACATCTTCCATCTGATGTTAGGAATGTTCCCAGATACTTGAATCGATGGACTTGTTTCAGTGTTGTGTTATTTATTTTGATATTACATGTTGGTGTTTCTTGTTTCTTGGAGACAACCATAACCTCTGTTTTCTTTATATTCATGCTTAATCCTTTCTTTTACTTTCTCTCACTAGTATGTCTACCAAGTCTTGCAGTTCTTGTTCATTTGTAGCCATGAGAATTGTGTCATCAGCGTATCTTAGGTTGCAGTGGCGGCTCGTCTATAAGGGCCAGTGGGGTCGGGCCCCACCAAAAATAATGTATAACGTGTATTTATTATTTTTAAAATTAAAATATAGCAATCTAAAACCATGATTTATCCGGAAACAAATGTCTGGCCCCACTAACAAAAATTATCACGAGCCGCCACTGTTAGGTTGTTTATATTATATCCACCGACTGTTATTCCTGTCTTTTCTTCTACAGATCTCATGATGTTTTCGCTATATAAGTTGAATAGGTCTGGTGAGAGTACGCACCCTTGCCGTACTCCTAACTGTATCGCCTGATAGATTCCAATCTTACTCTCTAGTCTAATGGCTGCGCTTTGTTGCCAGTACAAATTCTTGATCAGTCTAAGATCTTTACCATCAATATTTATACTTTCTAACATGCTGATTATTTCTCCAAGTTTTACTTTATCAAAAGCTTTTGAGTAGTCTATGAAACATAGGTATAAGTCCAACTTAATTCCTATTGATCTTTCCATTATTGTTCTTATTGTATATATTGCGTTGTTTGTTCCCTGCGTTCAACAAAGCCACATTGTTCTTCCTTAACTTCTGCTCTTATTTTAACTCGTACCATCTCATAATAATACTGAAAAGTAGTTTTGTTACGTGACTCATGATGCTGATTGTGCGGTGTTCTTCGCATTCTATTGTTCCTGCTTTCTTTGGTAGTGCTATAAAAATGGATTGTCGTAAATCTTTGGGTACATATCCAGTGTTGTAGATGTCATTGAATAATTTTGTTACAAAGCCTACGCCCAATTCACCTGTTGCTTCTATTTCTTCTGTTGTTATATTGTCTGGACCTGGGGTTTTGCCTTTTTTCGTGTGTCTTATGACGTTGATAACTTCTGATGGAAGTATTTGTGGTCCTTCATGGTTGTAATTGATGTTTATTTCTTGTCTGTTATCACTGTATAAGTCCTTAATGTATTCTGTCCATCTCTCTATTTTCTTGTCTGTTTCCATTAGGATATCTCCCTGTTTTGATTTTAAATATCCAGTAGTTGTGCATTTACGTCTGCCAAGTAAGTCGTCTACGTTTTCGTATATTGAAATATATATTTCGTATATATTCAATAAGAATAGAAACAAATAAGTCTCATCCACACCATGTGATTCCTTCCTTTCCTTTTCGTTCATTCTTCACGGCCCAATTTGATCATTCTTATTGTGATGTATAATTGGTCCACTGGCAAGAACGGAGTGATCTACGTCGGGACGATTGTGCGCCAATGGTGACTAGGCCCGCCCGTCCGATTTCAGCCAGCTTTTGATTTACTAGGGTGAGCTTTCCTAGGGTACGATCCTTTCTGCCGACTATGTCGGCCCGGATCTACGCCCTTTTCTATCAGCTTTGCCGTATATTTGGGCTTTGTGATCTACGCCAGGACAGTGAGTTACGCTGTTTTGCCCGTTCTGACTGAGAAATATTTCTCGGAGCTTGTAAGCTTGTCCTCGGACGGCGTCTTACACGTATAAAACACCGTGTAAAGTATCGGCCTTCGCCAATGTTCGGACCGGACTTCCTGTCTAATCCATACATTGTCGGCCTTGCTCTACCGCACATTTTTTAGTTTGATCCGGAGAAGGAACATTCTCAGCCTTTTCTAGACGCGTATTGGTACGTGGCAATTTGCAATTAACCTCGAAAGGCACCGGCATGGGGCCTAGTACAAACAATGTAGATTGTCGTTTCAGTCGGCGCTATCAACGTAACTGAGGATTTTGCGCTCGCCACCATCACCCACCCCAGTTATTCCGGGGATGTTAGTTACAACTGCAATCGTACCTTGCCCGGTTGCCCCAAGGCTGGCAGTTTCGTTAGGTATCACCAACCTCAGTTCTTCCGGGGATGTTAATTTTAATCGCACAGTACCTTGCACGGTTTTCCCAGGGCGGGTAGTTTCGTTATGCACTAAAACGCAACTTGTTCTTTTGCGCTCGGCAAACCTTGCCCAGTACATGTATCTGCACCAGGCCACCGATGCGGAGTCAGCTGCAATCTTCTCTCGTACCAACACGAGGGTAGACTTTTATTCGTTACGGGCCTGTCTTATTTATTCTTGTCGAGGGGCTGGCAATGCTTGCCCCCTCCTCAGGGCTTCGAGCTTCGCCCTACGTGGGCCCACATTTCGTCACTGGATGCACCTCTCATCCTTTCATTTATGTCATAGACATTTCGTTGCTTTTTCTTTGAGTTTGGGAACTTGTGCACTATTTTGTTGGGCATCGGCCAGGAGATATGTGCATTTTGTTAGTATGGACCTGTATTGCATTTCCGTATTTGCACAGCTACCACTATCAGTAGTTCTCCACGATCCCTGTCCCCCCTTATCCAGACCGGAACCAGGGTCTGTTTCTAGAGTCACCTTGTGGAGGTTGTGGGCAGGGTCTTGGTTAGCGCGCCCCTCGCCAACCCTGGCTCATGCTACCACCATGACCTCATGCGCCTTGATCGTGTCATCCTTCCTTTGCGTTCCCTGCCTAGACTGATGGACCAACTTTATCATGAATTTTACTGTTGTTTTTAGGGACTCCGTTCCTCCGTACAGCTTTTCGCGAAGCTCTGTGTGTTGTGGCTACGACTCTTTTCTTATACCTGCTTACCGAACCGTTGACAGTCTTGCAAGACATGTTCTGCCGTTATGTCTGCCATTTTGCAGGGACACAGGCTAGTTGTGCCAATTTTAAATTTATGGAACATGTGGGCTCTGAGCTTGTTGTGTCCGGTACGGAGGCGCAGTATGGCAACTTGTTCACTTCTAGAGAGACCATAGTATCCGTCACTGGCTGTGTGCTGAGGTTGGTCTTTTGCCCATTTGCTTCTATAGTGCGAACCGATGGTTGTTTTGACTTCCTCATAACCGATCTCGAGATCAGTCTGAGGTAGTCGCCCGCCCTCTTTGGCTAGCTTGTCGGCTGCTTCGTTTCCCTAACGTTGCAGTGTGACGGTATCCACTGGATGACGGTGCGTTTGAGTGAACTCGTTAGTTCAGCTAGGGACGTTTTGAGCTCATTCATCTCTGTTTTGCCAACGCATTTGAGTGCCGTGATGACCGATAGAGCATCGGTGAATATCACGACCTTGTTGCGTGTAGTGCTTCTTCTCTCCAAGATCATTTCGGCCGCCTCTTTGATTGCCTCTGCCTCTGCTCGGTAGTTATTCGAGTATTTGCCAGTTGCAATCGCTTTCTTGACCGTTACTTTCTTTGAGATTTAAGCACTATTCCCCTCCGCCATCGCTTATTGCGTTATTTGCCGATCCGTCCGTGTAGACGTGCGTCCACTCATTTTCAGGGTACTCTGATTCTATGTACTCTTCTGTTGCAATTTTTCTCTCGAGGTTTTTTTTGGACCCTTTTGTTCAGTATGCCTGGGATTGATTCCTTTAGTTCTGGCATTGTGGTCTTCCATGGCGGGCACTTGTCGATTGCCGGGATTGGTTTGGGTGTGCATTTGGAAAGGACTGGATGGTCTATGGTCAGTGCCTTAGAGATTCTAACGAAGTTAGATCTCTGTATTCTCCACTTTCCGAATTCATACATTCTTTCATGCATTGGATGAGATTTGAGCCGTTTGAGTTTTTCTGCAAGTACTACTACTTTTTTTGTCCCTGATCGTGTCATCCATTGAACCTCGACTTATTTAATGAGCCATTCGCAGTTTCATCGTGAGACAGTGTGAACTTAGACATGCATGGGTTAATCTTTGAGACAAGCATATGACTACTGGCAGGATCAACCAGATAGCTGTCATGAACGTGACTGGACCGACAATGCTCGGGGTAGGAGACAGCGCTCTGTGCAGAGCGGATCTCATCGTCCCCGGTGAAAATGCGAAATTGAAGCGAAATGACCGAGCCCTCGCTTCCCACCGTTTTGCCGGCAAGACTGCGCCTCGCCAAGAAAAGAACGACACCATATTTCTACCTGCGGACCCACAAGCTCGTTGCGAGAGCCGGGCCTTTAACGAGACCACCGTCGAGCGTTTAAAATTTTAGACCCGCTGTATCACATCGCGACCGAGAAACTTCGATATAGGGACACACACACACCACCAATAAGACCGAGCGAGCGAGTCTTAATAGCAGACGCTACTTTGTCCCTTATTCGCTGGGAGCCTCGTTCGCGTGAAGAAGCGAAGAGGCACGCGCAGCCGTTAGAGACTATGCACGCAATTGGTTGTCGACACTGGGGAACCGCGTTCGCTGACTGGCTCGCCCGTCCGGTTATTTTCAAAACGAGGAGGCACAGTTTGCAGACGCACAACCCAGATCATGTGATTCATGTACGCCCAGAATTCTGTGTATTGAATCAATCTTCTTCTTCTTCTTTTGCGTTCGTTCTTTACGACCAATTTTAATCACTCTTTGTGATATGTTTGATCTTTGCCAGAACGTGTATACGTTGAACATTGGTTTGAGTAGGCCCTAAACGCTTAGACTTCTACACGTTTAGGACACATGCAACCGATTTCAGCCAAACTTCCTAATCGCCTCTTAGGACATGCGTGGCAGGTAACAGTGGTTCTATTCTTTAAAGCTCAAATGTGGGCCCCTGTACCACTCGGGCGATTGGATCAATCAACTCGGTGTCATTTCTGTCGATCACTGTAATCTCGTTTCAAAATTATATGTTATGTCCAATACTTCTCTCAACACTATCTCCATATCTCATCTATCACAATTATATGTTATGTCCAATACTTCTCTCAAACATCTCCATTTATAAAAGTTTAGTTAATACTCAACACTATCTCCATATCCATCTATCACAATTATATGTTATGTCAATTTTCTCTCAACATATCTCAACCATCTATCATGACGATACAACATTCCATGAGTTTGTTCCGAATACCATCATGTCACAGAGCGCTAATATCTTCTAAGCTTTCTACTAAGATACCTCAAGTATTGCTACAGACCTTGTCACTGGCTTCTGTTCCTCCATCATAAGAATCTCTTGGACAGGAACACCATGAACTGTTCGATCTTCAAACAGCTCAATGTTCCTCGAATTTGTCAGTTTCAGCCATATTTATACTTCCTAACAATTTCGCCACAACAATGTCCAAAAGTTTCCAGAAATGTACTATTATGCTGAACTTGACCTCAGCCAAAGATATTTACAACTTAACCTAATTCCCGATGAATAAATATATTTTCTCTCCAAGACGACCTGATTACGCAATATTTCTGGCTTTCAGAAGGGTCCCGGATGTCTCAAACTGCTAATTGTGAGCGACAACTTTCACATACCAAGCTGCACTGTCCAAATTATTACGTATGTTTACACCACGTTTAGCTTCACAAAAGTTATTTTGCGAAAATAAAATTTATAACTGGATCATTTATTTTCTTCAAATATAGTACTCAAAATAGGGGCCACGTCACCTTGTTTACTAGATCCGTCCAACGAACAGCGTCATTCTTTCAAAACCCCTGGTCTGTTCTCTGTTACACTCCTACTGTTAGGAGAGTTTCTGTGGCTAAGTTGATGCTTTGCGTTTCGAATGTCGTGGGTTCAAATCCGTACATCGTCATTCTGTTTACGAATGCATTTTATTCCGGATTGTTGCCGGAGCTCAGATCAATACTTGAGGATCAAAACTACAAGTACATCTGAAGTCGGAAAAAACACGCCTGTATGGCGAGGGATACTGATAATAAGGAAGGCAGATATTCACGCACAAATCAGTCAGAAGCGCCATACCAGGCGCCACGACTACGACTGAATTCATAACAATCTGCTGTCTTGCAGGTCGGCTGGGGACAGCCAAAGGCTAACGGAGAGCGAACCCAGTAAACACTGGCTGAAACCGGACACATCGCCGAAGGATAAGCACCAGAGCTTCAAATGACGCTAAAGATGTGACGTACAAACCACACCAATGCTTAGGATGCATGAATCAGATTTCCACATGAATGAGATTTATGGGGATATCTTCTGGTACACCAGTCTAAGCGGTGATCGCGAAGAAGAAGAATTCATAGCTGGCGAACAAAGAAGATGCAGGAATTACGGATTTCGTATTTGTGCAATATTATCCACAGGTGGCGTACCATTTCCGCGGAGAGTTACTGAGCCACTTGGTGTCAAACCTGGTACGACGAAGTGAATCACTCTTTAGACGATCCTACTGTTATACGGCAGAGATCATACTATTATACGGCAGAGATCATACTGTTATACGGCAGAGATCATACTGTTATACGGCAGAGATCATACTGTTATACGGCAGAGATCATACTGTTATACGGCAGAGATCATACTATTATACGGCAGAGATCATACTATTATACGGCAGAGATCGTACTATTATACGGCAGATATCATACTGTTATACGGCAGAGATCATACTATTATACGGCAGAGATCATAATATTATACGGCAGAGATCATACTATTATACGGCAGAGATCATACTGTTATACGGCAGAGATCATACTATTATACGGCAGAGATCATACTATTATACGGCAGAGATCATACTATTATACGGCAGAGATCATACTGTTATACGGCAGAGATCATACTGTTATACGGCAGAGATCATACTGTTATACGGCAGAGATCATACTGTTATACGGCAGAGATCATACTGTTATACGGCAGAGATCATACTGTTATACGGCAGAGATCATACTATTATACGGCAGAGATCATACTATTATACGGCAGAGATCATACTGTTATACGGCAGAGATCATACTATTATACGGCAGAGATCATAATATTATACGGCAGAGATCATACTATTATACGGCAGAGATCATACTGTTATACGGTAGAGATCATACTATTATACGGCAGAGATCATACTATTATACGGCAGAGATCATACTATTATACGGCAGATATGTTCAATCTATCGTTGTCTGTCGATTGTTTCAGGTATTGGAGGTTATGCTTTCTCGGACATAATTCATCTCATACCGTTATACGTTACATAGGGTCTGCACGCAAGATACAGACGCGTACTGTATCTTTTCCTTTAGGCACGTTTCTTATTGACGATGGGTTCACATGCGAGTCCCGTAATCTTATCTATGCCATTATCTGTAAGCGGTGTAACAAGGCTTATATCGGCGAGACAGGCAAGAGGCTCAGTGACCGATTCGCCCAACACTTACGCGACATACGCCAATGCTCTGTGACCCCTGTAGTCACCCATTTCAATGACACTGGCCATTTAGGTGCTCACGATGTCCAGGTCACAGCCATCCGATCATGTTCCTCGGATGATCGCAGTCGATTTGCTCTGGAGAATCGGTTGATTTCTTGTATGGTACCTTGCGACCACGCGGCTCAACGTATTACATTCTTATGCTTCTTAGTACTTTCTCTTCCCATGCTTTGTAATCTATATGGGTATATGTTGCATGTATTCATGTTATATTCCATTCTTATGCTTCTTAGTACTTTCTCTTCCCTGCTTTGTAATCTATATGGGTATATGTTGCATGTATTCAAGTTATATATTTACTAGATGTTTCATTGTTTCTTTTCCTTTCTATTTCTAGTTTTTATGTGTGTTTTTGTGTTACATTTATTTCGTTATTCGTTTTTATTCCAGATTTTCCTTAGATACGTTTGTATTTGGTCGTCCATTTGTGTTTCATTTTAATTTGTCACTCCTGTTTGTTCGTTTGCTTGATAAAGGCCTTGTTGGTCGAAACGTTGCTGTATTTTGTCATTGTTTTGTAATTTGTAAAACTACAGTACTTTGTAATTACGTGTTTTATCCTGGGCAACTCGCTCAATCTCCTCCATGGAATTGAGACCGATATTTCTTGTCTATCTCTCTCAGCAAAGTTTGTTTCAAGGTCTCCGTATGTCGTCCTCTCGTTCTTGGACCCTTTGCATCCCACTTCAATGTCTGCTTTGATATTTGTTGATCAGTTCTTCGCATGGTGTGTCCAATATATCTCCATCTTATCTTTCTTATAACAGTTGTCACTAGTGGTTGACCAGACATTTCTCTGATTTCATCACTTCTCCTGAATTCGTTCCATTTTATTTTCATTATTTTTGGCAGACATCTATTTTCAAATGCATTCAACTTGCTTTCTATATCTTTAGTCATTTTCCAACCTCGCTGGCATATGTTAGGATTGATACAACATTTGAATTGATAATTCGTAATTTAGTTTTAATACTATATAATTTGCAGTTGCATATTTTATTTAGATCTCGACATACCCCCCAAAATTCATGAACGTAATTCCTATAAGGGACGTTCTTGTTCTTTCCGGGCTCCTGTTGTATAACGAGACTCCCCGTTGCGCATCCGTTGTATAAAGACACTAAAATAGATGTTGAATCGATACAGCGGCAAACAGTTTGAAGCCCGTTGTACAAGTAGAACTCTATGCCCGAGGGTAGATGGAGGAGTGTTTAACCAGCAGTACGGGAACCATCAGTTTGCATACTCTTCAATATCTGTTGGGGGAGATTGAGCACATAGTGTCTGCCCTGGAGTGACTCAGTTTAGTAACCAAACAGTCCTAAATATTTTAAAAGAAAAATACAGTTTCCGAACATGAGATTGTTTATATGAGCCAATGTTGTTTTATTTCAAAGATAATTTGAAAAAAAGAGATTGTTTATATGAGCAATGTTGTTTCATGTTCTCTGAAGATAATATGTTGAAACATGAGATTGTTTATATGAGCCAATGTTGTTTCATGTTCTCTGAAGATAATATGTTGAAACATGAGATTGTTTATATGGACAATGTTGTATGTTTCGAGATAATATGTTGAAACAACATTTCAGAACTACCAAAACATAGATAACAAATGAGACATATAAAGTTTGTGTAAATACCAAAACATATAAGACAAAAATGAGACATATAAAGTTTTTGTAAATGCAAAACATGGAGAAAAAAAATGAGACATATAAAGTTTGTGTAAATACAAAAACATATGAGAACAACAAATGAGACATATAAAGTTTGTGTAAATACCAAAAACATATAGAACAACAAATAGGGCATATAAAATTTGTGTAAATACCAAAAACATTGAGAACAACAAATGAGACATATAAAGTTTGTAAATCAAAAAAATATGATGACAAAAATGAAGAATATAAAGTTTGTGTAAAAACCAAAAACATATAGGAACAAAAATGAGACATATAAAATTTGTGTAAATACCAAAAACATATGACAACAAATGGGAATATAAAGTTTGTGTAAATACCAAAAACATATGATGACAACAAATGAGACATATAAAGTTTGTGTAAATACAAAAACATATGAGAACAACAAATGAGACATATAAAGTTTGTGTAAATACAAAAACATTAGAACAACAAATGAGACATATAAAGTTTTGTAAATACAAAACATATGAGAACAACAAATGAGACATATAAAGTTTGTGTAAATACCAAAAACATATAGAAGAAAAAATGGACATATAAAGTTTGTAAATCAAAACATATATTACAACAAATGAGACATATAAAAGTTTGTATAAATACCAAAACATATGACAATAAATGAGACATATAAAGTTTGTGAAATACAAACATATGATGACAAAAATGAGACATATAAAGTTTGTAAATCCCCAAAAGGCTAGTAGTTTCTCATCATCAGGTGCCAAATCTGGTAGGCAATCATGGATCTCCATAATCTCTGTCCCTGGTATTTGCTATCATCTCAGATGATGGCGCTCCTTCTATGCCATAAATAGACTGTCCAATATTTTCTTTCTTGTCTTTTCTGATTTTACCGTTGTTAAATGTTTTCTAAATCTCCCCCATGCACAGTCCCAAAAATGATGACGCCTCTTTCTTATATTGACAATACGTTAACTCTGTGTCTTGCCCTTCCAAAACCCCACATTCACGATTGTAGCAGTCCATGGGATTTCTCATCATTCCAGAGGAAGGGAGATCGTTAAAAACAAAATATCACACTGAGTCATTACATCACTACAACACACACACACAATGTTTTTTTTTTGTTTAATTGGTTTCGGTATATGATTTCCTGGTATCGATTTTATGATGATTTCCTGGGTATGCAGATTTCCTGGTATGCATGATTTCGGGATGCATGATTTCCTGGTTTGCATGATTTTTATGCATGATTTCCCGGTATGCATGATTTCGCTATTTTTTGCATGATTTCCTGGTATGCATGATTTCCTGGTAGCATGATTTTGGTAGCATTGATTTCGGTATGCATGATTTCCTGGTATGCATGATTTTAGGGTTTGGGATGCAGATTTCTGGTGCATGATTTCTGCATGTTTGGTATGCATGATTTCCTGGATAATTTTTGGTATGCTGATTTCCCGGTATGCATGATTTCCTGGTATGCATGATTTCCTGGTATGCATGATTTCCTGGTATGCATGATTTTCGGTATGCATGATTTCCTGATTATGCATGATTTCCTGGTATGTATGATTTCCTGGTATGCATGATTTCCCGGTATGGATTTCCTGGTATGCATGATTTCCTGGTATATGATTTCTGCATGATTTCCTGGTATGCATGATTTCCTGGTATGCATGATTTCCCATGGGGTTTGGATGCATGATTTCTGGTTGCATGATTTTCCCGGATGCATGATTTCCTGGTATGCATGATTTCCTGCTGTTGATGATTTCCTGGATGATTTCGGTAGCATGATTTTGTATGCAGATTTCCTGGTGTATGATTTCCCGGTATGCATGATTTCCCTTATGATTTCTAGTATGCTTTAAAGATTTCCTGGTATGCATGATTTCTGGTATGCATGATTTCCTGGTATGCATGATTTCTGGTATGCATGATTTCCTGGTATGCATGATTTCTGGTATGCAAAGATTTCCTGGTAGTATGATTTTTATATGATTTTTCCCGAGTGATTCCTGGATGCAGATTTCCCTGGTATGCATGATTTTTCCCGGTATGATGATTTTGGTATGATGATTTCCTGGTATGCATGATTTCCTGGTATGCATGATTTCCTGGTATGCATGATTTCTGGTATGCATGATTTCCTGGTATGCATGATTTCCTGGTTTGCATGATTTCTGGATGCAGATTTCGGTCATGATTTGGAGATTTCGTATGCATGATTTCTTTGGGATGATGATTTCCTGGTATGCGATGATTTCCTGGTATGCATGATTTCCTGGTATGCATGATTTCCTGCATGATTTCTGGGGATGCATGATTTCCTGGTATGCATGATTTCCCGGTATGCATGATTTCTGGTATGTGGATTTCCGGTATATGATTTCCTGGTATCATGATTTCCTGGAGCAGATTTCCATGCATGATTTCCCGGTATGCATGATTTCCTGGTATGCATGATTTCCTGGTATGCATGATTTTCTGGATGCACTGTTCCTGGTATCATGATTTCCTGGTATGCATGATTTCTGGTATGCATGATTTTGATGCATGATTTCGGTATGCATGATTTCCCGATGCATGATTTCCCGGTATGCATGATTTCCTGGTTTGTGCTATGATTTCCTGGTATACGGCATGGGTTTCCTGATGCATGATTTCAATGATTTCTGGTATGCATATTTTCCCGGGATCATGATTTTTGTATGCATGATTTCGGATCATGGGTTTTCCCGGTATGCATGATTTCCCGGTATGCATGATTTCGGGATGATGATTTGGTATGATGATTTCGGTATGCAAAGATTTTCTGGTTGCATGATTTCCTCCGGATGCATGATTTCCGGATGCATGATTTCGTATGCTGATTTCCTGGTTTCAAATGATTTCCGTATGCATGATTTCCTCGGGATGCATGATTTCCGGGCATGATTTTTCCCGGTGCATGATTTCCCGGGATGCATGATTTCCTATGCTGATTTCTTGTATGATTTCCTGGTATGATGATTTCTGGATGCATGATTTCCTGGGATGCATGATTTCGGTATGCATGATTTCGATGCATGATTTCGGACATATTTCAAAGATTTCCGGTATGCATGATTTCCTGGTATGCATGATTTCTGGTATGCATGATTTCCTGGATGCTGATTTCCTGGATGATTTCTGGGATGCATGATTTCCTGGTATTATGGTTCCTGGGGGGTATTTTATGATTTTCCCCGGTATGCATGATTCCTGGTATGCCCTGATTTTGGTATGCATGATTTCCCGGTATCATGATTTCCCATCATGATTTCCTGGTATGCATGATTTTCCCGGTATGATGATTTCCTGGGTATGATTTCATGCATGATTTCCTGGTATGCATGATTTCTGGTATCATGATTTTGGATGCATGATTTCCTGGTATGCATGGGTTTCTGGTATGCATATGATTTCCTGGTATGCATGATTTCCTGGTTTGGTTTCTTACATGATTTCTGGTATGCATGATTTCCTGGTATGCATGATTTCCCGGTATGCATGATTTCCTGGTAGCATGATTTCCTAGCATGACATGATTTCCCGGTATGCATGATTTCCGGCGTGCAGCATGATTTCTGGTATGCATGATTTCCGGTATGCAGTTGGGATGCATGATTTCTGGTATGCATGATTTCCCGGTATGCATGATTTCCTGGTATGCATGATTTCGGGGTTTCATGATTTCCTGGTATGCATGATTTCCCGGTATGCATGATTTCCCGGTCATGGATTTCGGTATGCATGATTTCTGGTATGCATGATTTCCGGTATGCATGATTTTCCCGGCATGATTTTTCCCGGTATGCATGATTTCCTGGTATGCATGATTTCCTGGTATGCATGATTTCTGGTATGCATGATTTGGTATGCATGATTTCCTGGTATGCATGATTTCGTATGCATGATTTCCTGGTATGCGATGATTTCCTGGTATGCATGATTTCCGGTATGCATGATTTTCCTGATATGCATGATTTCTGGGGATCATGATTTCCTGGTATGATGTTGGGATGCATGATTTTCCTGGTATGATGATTTCCTGGTATGCATGATTTGGTATGCATGATTTCCTGGTATGCATGATTTCCGGTATGCATGATTTCCGGTATGCATGATTTCCTGGTATGCATGATTTCCTGGTATGCATGATTTCCTGGTATGCGATTTCCTGGTATGCATGATTTTCCTGGTAAATTTTCATGATTTCCTGGTATGCATGATTTTCCCGGTATGCATGATTTCTGGTATGCATGATTTCCTGGTATGCATGATTTCGGGATCATGATTTCTGGTATGCATGATTTCCCGGTATGCCCTGATTTCCTGCGCCACGTATGCATGATTTCCGGGATGCCCGATTTCCTGGCTATGATTTTCCTGGTATGCATGATTTCCTGGATGCATGATTTCCGGTTGCATGATTTCCTGGTATGCAGCAGTTTCCTGGTATGCATGATTTCTGGTATGCTGATTTCCTGGTATGCATGATTTCAGGCCCTGATTTCTGGTGATGCATTTTGATTTCCCCGGTATGATGATTTCCTGGTATGATGATTTCTGGTATGATGATTTCTGGTATGCATGATTTCCTGGTATGCATGATTTCCCGGTATGCATGATTTCCTGGTATGCATGATTTCCTGGTATGCATGATTTCCTGGGATCATGATTTCCTGATGCATGATTTGGTATGCATGATTTCCTGGTATGCATGATTTCCTGGTATGCATGATTTGTATGCGGGTTTGGTATTTTGATTTCCTGGTATGCATGATTTCTGGTGATATTCCTGGTATGATGATTTCCTTGGTGATTTTAATGATTTCGGTATGCATGATTTCCTTTTGCATGATTTCCCGGTATGCATGATTTTTTGGTATGCATGATTTCCTGGGATGCATGATTTCCTGGTATGCATGATTTCCTGGTATGCATGATTTCCGGTATAATGATTTTTGGTATGCATGATTTCTGTATGCATGATTTCCTTATGATGATTTCAGTATCATGATTCATGTTGTATGATTTCCTGGTATGCATGATTTCCTGGTATGCATGATTTCCTGGACTGGGGATGGATTTCATTCTGATGCATGATTTCGGTATGCATATTTCCTGGTATGCATGATTTCGGTATGCATGATTTCTGGTAAAGCATGATTTCCTGGGATGCATGATTTCGGTATGCATGATTTCTGGTATGCATGATTTCCGGGCATGATTTGGGATGCATGATTTCCTGGTATGCATGATTTCCTGGTATGCATGATTTCGGTATGCATGATTTTGGTATCAATGATTTCCGTATGCATGATTTCCTGATGCATGATTTCCCGGTATGCATGATTTCCATGCTGATTTGTATGATTTCCTGGGATGCATGATTTCTGTATGGTATCTTGGCGATTTCCGGGTATGATTTCTGATCATGATTTCCTGGTATGCATGATTTCCGGGATGCATGATTTCGGTATGCATTGGGGATTTCCGGTATGCATGATTTCCCGGTATGCATGATTCGGTATGCATGATTTCTGGTATGCATGATTTCCCGGTATGCATTTGATTTTCGGTGATGCATGATTTCCTGGTATCATGATTTCCTGATGGATTTCTGCATATGATTTCGGTATGCATGATTTCCTGGTATGCATGATTTCTGATGCAATTTCATGATTTCTGGTATGCATGGGTTTTCCCGGTATGCATGATTTCCGGGCGCCCTGATTTCCTGATGCGATTCTGGTATGCATGATTTCCGGTATGCATGATTTCCATCATGATTTGGTATGCATGATTTCCTTTGGGATGCATTGGGTTTCCTGGTATGCACTTTATTTCTGGTATGCATGATTTCCCTGCATGATTTATGCATGATTTCCTGGTATGCATGATTTCCTGGTATGCATTTATTTCCCGGGCATGCGACTGATTTCCTGGTATGCATGATTTCCTGGTGGGATGATTTCCTGGATGCATGATTTCCTGGTATGATTTCGGTATGATGATTTCCTGGTATGCATGATTTCCTGGGTATTTTTCACTTTGCATGGCGATTTCCTGGTTATGATTTCTTTGGTATGCCATGATTTCGGGATGCATGATTTCGGGATGCATGATTTCCTTTGGTATGCATGATTTTGGGCATGATTTCCTGGTATGCATGATTTCCTGGTATGCAGATTTCCTGGTAGCATGATTTCCTGGTATGCATGATTTCCCGGTATGCAAAGATTTCCTGGTATGCATGATTTCCTGGTATGATTTCGATGCATGATTTCCTGGTATGCATGATTTCTGGGAGTATGATTTCTGGTATGTGATTTGGTATGCATGATTCTGGTTTCCATGATTTCCATATGATTTGGTATGCATGATTTCTGGTATGCATGATTTCCTGGTATGCAGATTTCCTGGTATGCATGATTTCTGGTATCATGATTTCTGGATGCATGATTTCCTGGTATGCATGATTTCCTGGTATGCATGATTTCGGGATGCATGATTTCCGGTAGCTTTGGTATGATTTCCTGGTATGCATGATTTCCTGGTATGCATGATTTCCTGGTATGCATGATTTCTGGTATGCATGATTTTTCCATATGCATGATTTCTGGTGCCCTGATTTCCTGGGATGCATGATTTCCTGGTATGCATGATTTCCCGGTGTTTTGGGAGTTTTCTGGTATGCATGATTTCCCGGTATGCATGATTTCTGGTATGCTGATTTTATGATGATTTCCCGGTATGATGATTTCTGGTATGCATGATTTCCTGGTTTTTGCTGATTTCCTGGTATGCATGATTTCCCGGTATGATGATTTCCTGGTATGCATGATTTCCCAGTTTGGATATTTTCATGATTTCCCGGTATGCATGATTTCTGGTATGCGTTTGGATGCATGATTTTGATGCATGATTTCCTGGTATGGCATGATTTCCTGGTATGCATGATTTCCTGGATGCATGATTTCCTGGTTGCATGATTTCCTGGTATGATGGGTTTCCCGGTATGCATGATTTCTGGTATGCATGATTTCTGGTATGCATGATTTCCTGTATGCATGATTTCCTGGTATGTATGATTTCTGTTCATGCATGATTTTGGTATGATGATTTCCTGGTATGCATGATTTCCCGGTTGCATGATTTCCCCGGTATGCATGGATTTCCTGGTATGCATGATTTCCGGTATGCATGATTTCCTGGTATGCATGATTTCTGGTATGATTTCCTGGTATGCATGATTTCGGTATGTTTGGCATGATTTCCTGGGCGCATGATTTCGGTATGCATGATTTCCGGTATGCATGGGTTTTCCCGGTATGCATGGATTTCCTGGTATGCATGATTTCCTGGTATCATGATTTCCCGGTGGCGATGATTTTTCCCGGTATGCATGATTTCCTGGTATGCATGATTTCCTGGTATGCATGATTTCCTGGTATGCATGATTTCCGGTTGATGATTTCAGCATGATTTCCCGGTATGCATGATTTCCTGGATGCATGATTTCCTCATGATTTTGTATGCATGATTTCCGGTATGTTGCACAGATTTCTGGTATGCATGATTTCCTGGTATGCATGATTTCGGTATGCATGATTTGGTATGCATGATTTCCTGGTATGCATGATTTCCTGGTATGCATATTCTTTTGCATGATTTCCTGGTATGCATGATTTTGGAAACAGATTTCGGTATGCATGATTTCCCGGTATGCATTTGTATGATTTCCTGGTATGCATTTCCTGGGATGCATTTTTATTTCTGGTATGCATGATTTCCTGGATGCATGATTTCCGGTATGCATGATTTCTCGATTTCGGTATGCATGATTTCCTGGTAGCATGATTTCTGGTATGCATGATTTCCCGGTATCATGATTTCTGGTATTATATTTCCTGTATGCATGATTTCCTGGTATGCATGATTTCCCGGTATGCGATTTCTGGTATGCAGATTTCCCGGTATCATGATTTCTGGTATGCATGATTTCCTGGTATGCATGATTTCTGGTATGCATGATTTCCTGGTATGATGATTTCCTGGTATGCATGATTTCCTGCAGTAGGCATGATTTCCTGGTATGCATGATTTCCTGGATGCAGATTTCCTGGTAGCATGATTTCCTGGTTCCCTGATTTCCCGGTATGCATGATTCCTGGTATGCATGATTTCCTGGTATGCATGATTTCCTGGTATGCATGATTTCCCGATGATGATTTCCTGGATTTCCTGGTATATGATTTCCTGGTTGATGATTTCTGTATGCATGATTTCTGGTTGCATGATTTCCTGGTATGCATGATTTCCTGGATCCATGATTTGGTATGCATGATTTCCTGGTATGCATGATTTCCTGGGTATGATGATTTCTGGTAGCATGATTCCTGGTATGCATGATTTGGTATGCGATTTCCTGGTATGCGATTTCTGTTGATTTCCTGGTATGCATGATTTCCTGGATGCATGATTTCCTGGTATCATGATTTCCTGGTATGCATGATTTCCTGGTATGCATGATTTCTGGTATGCATGATTTCCTGGATGCATGATTTCCCGGTATGCATGATTTCTGTATGGATTTCCCCTAGTTTCCTGGTATGCATGATTTCCTGGTATGCATGATTTCGTATGATGTTTTGGGATCGATTTCCTGGTATGCGATTCTGGTATGCATGATTTGTTCATGATTTGGTCATGATTTCCTGGTATGCATGATTTCTGGGTATGCATGATTTCCGGTTCATGATTTCCCGGTATCATGATTTCCTGGGTAATCATGATTTCCTGGTATGCATGATTTCCTGGTATGCATGATTTCCTGGTATGCATGATTTCCTGGTATGCATTTATTTCTGGTATGCAGGGTTTCCCTGTATGCATGATTTCCTGGTATGCATGATTTCTGGGAAATGATTTCCTGGTATGCGATTTTGCATGATTTCCTGGTATGCATGATTTCTGGTATGCATGATTTGGTATGCATGATTTCCTGGTTTTGGCATGATTTCCTGGTATGCATGATTTCTGGTATGCATGATTTCCCGGTATGCATGATTTCCTGGTATGCATGATTTCCTGGTATGCATGATTTCCTGGGATGCATGATTTCCTGGTGCGCTGATTTCCTGGGATGCATGATTCCTGGGATGCATGATTTCTGGTATATGATTTCCTGGTATGCATGATTTCTTGGATGCATGATTTTGGTATGCATGGGTTTCCCGGGCATGATTTCTGGTATGCATGATTTCTGGTATGCATGATTTCCTGGTATGCATGATTTCCTGGTAGCATGATTTCCTGGTATGCATGATTTCCTGCGGTATGCATGATTTCGGGAGCCCTGATTTCTGGTATCATGATTTTCTGAGCATGATTTGAGCATGATTTCCTGGTATGATGATTTCCTGGTAAAGCATGATTTCCTGGTATGCATGATTTCCTGGTATGGCTGATTTCATGTTGTTTGCAGCCATGATTTATGTATGATTTTTATGCATGATTTCCTGGTATGCATGATTTCCTGGATGCATGATTTCCCGGTATGCATGATTTCTGGTATGCATGATTTCCTGGTATGCATGATTTCCTGGTGTATGATTTCCTGGTTTGCATGATTTCCGGATGCATGATTTCCCGGTATGCATGATTTCCTGTATGCATGATTTCTATGCATGATTTCTATGGTATGCATGATTTCTGGTATGGGGATGTTTCTGGTATGCATGATTTCCCGGTATGCATGATTTCCTGGTTCATGATTTCGGTATGGCATTTCCTGTATGAGTTTGCACATGATTTCCGGTATTCGATGATTTCCTGGTATGCATGATTTCTGGTATGCATGATTTCCTGGTATGCGCGATTTCCCTGGTATGCATGATTTCCTGGATGCATGATTTCCCGGGATGCATGATTTCCTGGTATCATGATTTCCTGGTATGCATGAATTTCCTGGTAGCATGATTTCGGTTGCATGATTTCCCGGTATGCATGATTTTTCCTGGTATGCATTTGATTTGATTTGGTATGCATGATTTCCTGGTATGCATGATTTCCTGGGTTTGCATGTATGATTTCCTGGTATGCATGATTTCCCGTATGATGATTTCCATGATGATTTCCTGGTATGCATGATTTGGTATGCATGATTTCTGGTATATGATTTCCTGGTATGCATGATTTCCTTTGGGATGCATGATTTCCTGGTATCATGATTTCTGGTTAAAGCATGATTTCCTGGTATGCATGATTTTGGTTGCATGATTCTGGATGCATGATTTCCTGGTATGCTGATTTCCTGGTATGCATGATTTCCTGGTATTATGATTTCCTGGGGCGATTTCCTGGATGCATGATTTCCTGTATGCTGATTTCCCGGTATGCGGGATGATTTCTGCATCATGATTTCCTGGTATGCATGATTTCCTGGTATGCATGATTTTGGTATGCATGATTTCCTGGTATGCATGATTTTGGTATGCCCTGATTTCTTTTGGTTTCCTTTATGCATGATTTCCATGTGTTTCTGGCATTGATTTCCTGGTATGCATGATTTCTATGTGATTTCTGGCATGATTTTCCCGGTATGCATGATTTCCTGGTATGCATGATTTCCTGGTATGCATGATTTCCCGGTATGCATGATTTCCCCGGGGATGATTTCCTGGGGTATGCATGATTTCCTGGTATGCATGATTTCCGGTATGCATGATTTCCTGGTATGCATGATTTCGTATGGATGATTTTACATGATTCTAAATATGATTTCTATGAAAGATTTCCTGGTATGCCTGATTTCTGGTATGCATGATTTTGGTATGCATGATTTCCCGGTAGATGATTTTGGTATGCATGATTTCCGGGTATGCAAGTTTCCTGGTATTGATTTCACCTGATTTCCTGGTATGCATGATTTTATCTGATTCTGGTATGCATGATTTCCTGGTATGCATGATTCCTGGTATGCATGATTTCCTGGTATGCATGATTTCCTGGTATGCATGATTTCTGGTATGCATGATTTTTCCGGTGTGTGATTTCAGCATGATTTCCTGGTATGTGATTCCCGGTATGCATGATTTCCGAGCAATTTGATTCCTGGTATGCATGATTTCCTGGTATGCATGATTCCGATGCATGATTTGTCGCGATTCTGGTATGCATGATTTCCCGGTATGCATGATTTCCATGTATCCTATGATTTCCTGGTATGCATTGATTTTCGGCGCATGATTTCTGGTATGCATGATTTCCCGGTATGCCCTGATTTCTGGTATGCATGATTTCCCGGTATCATGATTTCTGGTATGCATGATTTCCTGTATGCATGTTTCCTGGTATGCGGATTTCCTGGTATGCATGTTTTCCCGGTATGCATGCAGTTTCCTGGTATGCATGATTTCCTGGTAGCATGATTTCGGTATATGATTTCCTGGTATGCATGATTTCCTGGGTATCGATTTCTGGTATGCATGATTTCTGGTATGATGATTTTTGCATGATTTCCCGGGATCCATGATTTCCTGGTATGCATGATTTTCCCGGTATGCATGATTTCCCGGGATAGATTTCTGGTATGCATGATTTCCTGGTATGCATGATTCCTGTAAACATGATTTCCTGGTGCATGATTTGGTATGTGATTTCTGGATGCATGATTTCCCGGTACATGATTTCCTGGTATGATGATTTCCTGGTATGCATGATTTCTGTATGTAGTTCAGATTTTCCTGGTATGCATGATTTCGGATTCTGGGCATGATTTCCTGGTATGCATGATTTCTGGTATATGATTCCTGGTATGCAGATTTGGTTCATGATTTCCTGGGATGCATGATTTCTGGTATGCATGATTTCCCGGATGCATGATTTTGGTATGCATGATTTCCCGGTATGCATGATTTCTGGTATGCATGATTTCTGGTATGATGATTTCCTGGTATGCATGATTTTGGTATGCATGATTTCCTGGTATGATGATTTCTGTATGCATGATTTTCCGGTATGCATGATTTCACGATGCATGATTTCCTGGTACATGATTTCCTGCATCATGATTTCCTGGGTATTTCATCAGTTTCCTGGTATGCATGATTTCCTGGTATGCGATTCTGTTGTCATGATTTCTGATAGCATGATTTTGGTATGCATGATTTCCTGGTATCATGATTTCTGGTTTTCATGATTTCTGGTATTAAAATTCATATGGTTTCTGGTATGCATGATTTCTTGGTATCATGATTCCTGGTACATGATTTTGTATGCAATGATTTCCTGGTATGCATGATTTCCTGGTATCATGATTTCCTGGTATGCATGATTTAATTGCATAGATTTTGGTATGCAATGTGATTTTCTGGTAAACATGATTTCCTGGTATCATGTTTCCTGGTATGCATGATTTCCTGGTATGCATGATTTCCCTTATATGATTTTCTGGTATGCCTGATTTAAAACCCTGTATGCATATTTCCCGGTATCATGATTTCTGTATGGGATGATTTCCTGGTATGCATGATTTCCTTGATTCATGATTTCGTATGCATTTTTATGCATGATTCCTGGTATGCATGATTTTCCTGGTATGTTTCCTGGTATGCATGATTTCCCGTATGAAGGGTTCCTGGTATGCATGTTTCTGGTAGCATGATTTCCTGGTATGGGATGATTTCCTGGTATGCATGATTTTGGTATCATGATTTCCTGGCAATCATGATTTCCCGGTATGCATGATTTCCTTTTGCATGATTTCCTGGTATGCATGATTTCCTGGTATGCATGATTTCTACATGATACATCATGATTCCTGGTGCCCACTGATTTCCTGGTATGCATGATTTCCTGGTATCATGGGTTTCCCGGTATGTGATTTCCTGGATGCATGATTTCTGGGTATCATGATTTCATTATGATTTCTTTTCATGATTTCCTGGTATGCATTTATTTCCCGGTATGCATGATTTCCTGGTATATGATTTCGGTATGCTGATTTCCTATCGACATATGATTTCCTGGTATGCATAAATTTTCCTGGTATCATGATTTCTGGTATATGTTTCTGGTATGCAAAGTTCCTGGTATGATGATTTCCGGTATGCTATGATTTCCTAGTATGCATGATTTCCTGGTATACATGATTTCTGGGATGATGATTTTGTATGATATTTGCAGTGAATTCCTGGTATATGATTTCCTGCGCCATGTTTTTATGCATTTCTGGTATGCATGATTTCCTGGTATGCATGATTTCCTGGTATGCAAGATTTCCTGGTATGCATGATTTCCTGGTATGCATGATTTCTGGTATGCATGATTTCCTGGTATGCATGATTTCTGTATCATGATTTCCTGGTATGCATGATTTTCATAAAATGATTTCTGTATGCATGTTTTTCCTGGTATCATGATTTCTGTATATTTCCGTATGCATGATTTCTGGTATGCATGATTTCCTGGTTCATGATTTCCTGTATGCATGATTTTCTGGTATGCCTGATTTCCCGGTATGCATGATTTCCTGTCATGTTTCTGGTATGCATGATTTCCTGGTATCTGATTTCCTGATGCATGATTTCCTGGTTATGATTTCCTGGTATGCATA
This sequence comes from Arion vulgaris, assembly GCA_020796225.1. Lineage (NCBI taxonomy): Eukaryota > Metazoa > Mollusca > Gastropoda > Stylommatophora > Arionidae > Arion > Arion vulgaris. The sequence goes on from CM036754.1 coordinate 46,407,101, forward strand.
TTTCGGTAGCATGATTTCGTATGCATGATTTCTATCTTTAAAATGATTTCCATGCATGATTTCCTGGGGATGACATTTCGGTATCAATTTCCTGGTATGCAGATTTCCTGGTAAAGCATGATTCGTATCATAGTTTCCTGGTATGCATGATTTCGGTATCATGATTTCTGGTAAACATGATTTTCTGGTATGCATGATTTCCTGGTATGCATGATTTCCTGGTATCATGATTTCCTGGTATCATGATTTCCCTGGTATGCATGATTTCTGGTATGCATGATTTCCTGGTATGCAGATTTCGGATGCATGATTTCCTGGTATGCATGATTTCCTGGTATGCATGATTTCTGTATCATGTTTCCTGATGCATGATTTATTAATATTTCTGGTATCATGATTCCTTATGCATGATTTCTGGTATGCATGATTTCCCTGGTATACATGATTTCCATGATGATTTCCTGGTATGCATGATTTCCTAGTTATTCATGATTTCCTGGTAGTCAATTTCCCGGTATGTATTTTGGTATGCATGATTTCTGGTATCATGATTCCTTTGATTTGTATGCAGATTTCTGTATGATGTTTCCTGGTAAAGATGATTTCTGGTATGCATGATTTCCTGGTTCATGATTCCTAGTATGGCATGATTTCCTGTATGATGATTTCCTGGTATGCATGATTTCGGATGCATGATTTCAAATATATATTCCTTTTGTGATTCCCGGTATCATGATTTCCTGGTATGCCAGATTCTGGTATGCATGATTTCTGGTATGCATGATTTTCTGGTATGCATGATTTCCCGTATGCATGATTTCCTGGTATGCATGATTTCCGGTATCATGATTTCTGGTATCATGATTTCGGTATGCATGATTTCTGGTATGCATATTTCTATGCATGATTTCCTGTATCATGTTTCCTGGTATGCATGATTTCCTGTATGCATGATTTCCTGGTATCCATGATTTCCTGGTATCCCTGATTTCCGGTATCATGATTTTTATAATTTCGGTACATGTGATTTTCCCGGATGATGATTTTCTTGGGTATGCATGATTTCCTGGCATGATGATTTTGTATGCATGTTTCCTGGTATCATGATTCCTGGGATGCATGATTTTCTGATCATGTTTCTAGGCCGGGTTTCCTGGTATGCATGATTTCCTGGATGCAAAGATTTCCTGGTATGCATGATTCCTGGTATGATGATTTCCTGGTATATGATTTCCTGTAGCATGATTTCCAGTGCATGTTTCTGGTATCATGATTTCCTGGATGCATGATTTCTGTTTGCATGATTTCCTGGATGCATGATTTCCCGTATATGATTTCCTGGTATAAAAGATTCCTGGTATCTGATTTTATGTTGTTTCCTGGTATGCATGATTTCCGGTATGCATGATTTCTGGTATGCATGATTTCCTGGTATATGATTTCCCGGTATCATGATTTCTGTATCATGATTTCCTGGTATGATGATTTCCCGGTTTTGATTTCCATGAGCATGATTTTAATATCATATTTCTTGGGTTTTATGATTTCCTGGATGTATGTGATTTCTGGTTTATGTTTCTGGTTCATGATTCCTGGTATGCATGATTTCCCGATATGATTTCCTAATTATGCATGATTTCCTGGTATGCATGATTTCTGGATGCATGATTTCCTGGTATGCATGATTTCCTGGTTTACACTGATTTCTGGTATGCAGATTCCTATATGTTTTATGCATGATTTCCTGGTATGCATGATTTCTGTATCATGTTTCCTGTATGCATGATTTCTGGTTGCATGTTTCTGATACTGATTTCCTGGTATCATGATTCCGTATGATTTCCTGGTATGCTGATTTTCCGGTATGCAGATTTCGTATGCATGATTTCCTGGTAGCATGATTTCCTGGTATGCATATTCCCCGGTATGCATGATTCCTGGTATGCCTGATTTCCTGGCTTGCATGATTTCCGGTAAAGCCCTGATTTCCTGGTGATGATTCTGGTTCATGATTTCCGGTATCATGATTTCCTGGTATACATGATTTCCTGATCATTTATTTCCTGGTATGCATGATTCCTGGTATCATGATTTCCTGGTATGCACATATTTCCTGTACCCTGATTTCCTGGTTCCCCTGCATGATTTCCTGGATCGCAGTTTCCTGGATGCAAATTTTTGGTATTTCATGATTCCGGTATGTATTTCTGGTATGCATGATTTCCTGGTATGCATGATTTCCTGGTACCCTGATTTCCTGGTATGCAGTTTCTGGTATGCATGATTTCGGTATGCATGATTTCCTGGTATGCATGATTTCCTGGTATCATGATTTCTGGATCATGTTTTTGGATGCATGATTTCCTGGTATGCATGATTTCTATGATTTCCTGGTATCATGATTTCCTGGTATGCATGATTTCCTGGTATGCATGATTCTGGTATCATGATTCCTGTTCATGATTTCCTGGTATGCATTGATTTCTTACATGATTTCCTGGTATGCAGATTTCCTCATGATTTCCTGGTAGCCCTGATTTCCTGGTTATGATTTCCTGGTATGCATGATTTCCGGTATGCATGATTTCCCGGTATCATATTTTGGTATCATGATTTCCGGTATGCATGTTTCCCTTTTGCATGATTTGGGATGCATGAAAATTTACTGGGAAACATGAAAAAAATGAATTTCAAATTTTTTTATACATAAGATAAATCACTTTGATAACATATTTCCTTTTTTATGCAGCATAAATACTGATGTAAACAATAAATTTCAAATGTTTTTTATAAGCGCATAGTATTATGATTTTAAATATCATATTCTACCCTCAGATGTCCTTTGGTGATAAATTTTTTCATTGTTATTCATGTGTCTTTTGGAAAGTCATATATCTTGTATGTTTTATCATAAGCATTTCACTTTGGAATGAAAATTAAACTCTAGTTTATACATGCATTTCACTTTGGTGTAAACATTTCTAAATATTTTTTTTTACATAGAGCATAAGTCACAATGATAAACATTCTATCAATTGTTTATCTAAAAGGGATAAAAACTTTGAATGATAAAATTAACTAAGTGATATATTCACTGGAAAATAAAAATTTAATTTCAAAATTTTTATAAAGATTTCCTTTTGGTATAAAAATATTTCTTTTTTTCTGATTCCTTTTGGAAAGTCAATTTTTATTTTCTGGTAAAAACTTTAAAGATTTCTTAAAAATGTTTTGTTCAGATTTCCTTTTGGTATCATATTTCTTTTTTTACTGGTTTTTTGGTAAAACATATTTCTTTTTTTAAAAAGCAGATTTCCTTTTGGTATCTTTTCTTTTTTTAACCCTAAAAAGGTTCCTTTTGGTGTCATATTTCTAGTTTTTCATGGATTCCTTTTGGTATCATATTTCTTATTTATGATTTCCTGGGAAATAAAAAAAAAACTATTTTTTGGATGAAATTTTCCTTTTGGTATAAACATATTTCTTTTTTTATACAGATTCCTTTTGGTATCATATTTCTTTTTTTAAAAAAGGGATGATTTTGGTATAAACATATTTCCTGTTTTTTCATAAAGAAAAATTTTTTGGAAAGTAAAAAATTTTTTGTTTTTTCATAAAAAAACCTTTTGGTATCATATTTTTGTTTTTTCTAAAAAAAATTTCCTTTTAATATAAAAATAAAATCAAAAATTTTTTTAAAACCATAAATCCTTAAAATAAAAATTTTTTATAAGCAGATTCCTTTTGGTGTCAATAAATTTCTTTTTTTAAAAAGAGATTTTTGGAAAGTAAACTATTTTATGTTTTCCTCTGAAGTTTTTCTGGGGAAAACAATTTTTGGTAAACATAAAAAAATTCCAAAACATGATTCGCCATACCCTTTATGCTATTTCCCCGGGTTGAAAGTTTTTTAAATTTTTCCCCCTTTTTTGCCCCTTTATTTTTGTTCATATTTTTCCTTGGGGGCTGATTTCTTTTTCCTTTTTCCCCCGGGGGTTTTTTAAAAACCCGGTTTCATTCCAAATGGTCCAGTTTCCATCCCAAAAGAATCCCGTTTTTCCCCGTCCTTATTTTCCTATTTCCCGTAGCATGTTTCCTGTGCCATTTTCTGGTAGCAAATTTGGTTTTCCTTTGGTTAACCCCTGTTTTTCCTATTTAAAAGAATCCCGTTTATTCCGGTAGCAACCGGTTTTCCCTTTCAAAAATACAATATTTTTGAATACCCTTTTTTTCCTTAATTGTTTCCCCCGTAGCAATTATTTCCTAAAAAGATCCTATTTCTTAACCCAAAAGAACTGGTTTCATATTTCCGGTAGCAATGTTTCCTGATGAAATCCTGTTTCCCTATCCCCGGAAGCAATATTTCCTGGGCAAAATTTCTTTTACAAACAAAGAATTCCTTTCCAAAAGAATCCGGTATCCCTGGAAAACCCCCTTTTACATGATTTCCCCGTTTTTATGATTTCCCGTTTCCCTATCCCAAATGTCCCTGTTTCCTTTAAAAATGAATTCCCCGGTTTTCCCTATTCCGGAAAAAAGCCTTCCGGTAGCCCCTGTTTCCTAGGGTCCGATTTCCTTAAGAAAGAATTTTGAAATTTTTGGTTTTTTTTCCCGTGTCAATTGGTTTCTGCCGAAGCCCTGAAAAATTTTTGGTAATTTGTTTCCTTTTACATGTTCCTAATTAGGCATGATTTTGGTTTTAATTTTATTCCCCGGGGGAAAGGGTTTCCCCTGGTTTTTTTTGCATGAAAATTTCTTTCTTGGTATTTAAACCCTTTTTTAAAATTTTTTTTAAAGGGGTTCCTGTTTTGAAAAATTTCTGTATTCCAATTTTTAAACATTTGGGTTTTTTGTTGCATTTTGATTTCTTTTTTAGGTCCTAGTTCTCATCATACACACAGATAGCAACTTCTGGTTCTCATCATACACGCAGATAGCAACTCCTAGTTCTCATCATACACGCAGATAGCAACTCCTAGTTCTCATCATACACGCAGATAGCAACTTCATGTTCTCATCATACACACAGATAGCAACTTCATGTTCTCATCATACAAACAGATAGCAACTTCATGTTCTCATCATACACACAGATAGCAACTCCTAGTTCTCATCATACACACAGATAGCAACTCCATGTTCTCATCATACACACAGATAGCAACTTCATGTTCTCATCATACACACAGATAGTAACTCCTAGTTCTCATCATACACACAGATAGCAACTCCATGTTCTCATCATACACACAGATAGCAACTCCTGGTTCTCATCATACACGCAGATAACAACTCCATGTTCTCATCATACACGCAGATAGCAACTCCATGTTCTCATCATACACGCAGATAGCAACTCCATGTTCTCATCATACACGCAGATAGCAACTTGAATTTGTAAAGTTTTTGTTTGCCTGCTGTCAATTCAGGTGTAGTCATGACATCTAAGACAGTACCTCTGAATAATTGTTGTGTGAAGGTTTGATTTCCTTATGACTAGTGTTCCTCACCATTCAGGCGAGTCGTACTCTGACTTCAGAGGTAGTTGTAATTTAGATTCCCAAGTAATGGATGTTGCATAACAAAATCTGTGACAAGTTTCTATGTTAAGCACCAGAAGACTATTTCATTACATTAGAATGTGCAGTGTTGAAAGCTCTGTTTTAGAAATTCATTTACTCTAATGTGCAGTGTTGAAAGCTCTGTTTTAGAAATTCATTTACTGTATTCTACAAAGAATACTACACAAATAGCATCAATGCAATCTTGAGATTAATTTTGATTGCATTTAGTGCATTACTTTGTGAGGTGGTTATTGAACAAGTGGTATTGTCAGATTGTTTATCATATTCAGTTTCAGTTTGGAATATCTTCATTACATTCTGGACATGTCCATAGGTGCTCCGATCTCCTTTGCAATATCATTAACAGCGTCCAGCTACTAACAGTACCAGTTTGATGTTGATTGATGAGTCTACTCATCATACATGTTGTGCTGTTCTTTTCTGACCACTCCAATCTTCAATCCAAGTTCTTGCCATCTAGCAGTTGACATGGAATGGTTTAAATATAAATTGTCTTTACAGCCACGCTCTATGAGGGCGTTCAGAATGTCCGCTCTATCCATGTCTTACCATATCCGCTCTATCCATGGCTTGTCATATCCGCTCTATCCATGTCTTATCATATCCGCTCTATCCATGTCTTATCATATCCGCTCTATCCATGTCTTATCATATCCGCTCTATCCATGGCTTACCATATCCGCTCTATCCATGGCTTACCATATCCGCTCTATCCATGTCTTATCATATCCGCTCTATCCATGTCTTATCATATCCGCTCTATCCATGTCTTATCATATCCGCTCTATCCATGGCTTATCATATCCGCTCTATCCATGGCTTATCATATCCACTCTATCCATGGCTTATCATATCCGCTCTATCCATGTCTTATCATATCCGCTCTATCCATGTCTTATCATATCCGCTCTATCCATGTCTTATCATATCCGCTCTATCCATGGCTTATCATATCCGCTCTATCCATGTCTTATCATATCCGCTCTATCCATGGCTTATCATATCCGCTCTATCCATGGCTTATCATATCCGCTCTATCCATGGCTTATCATATCCGCTCTATCCATGGCTTATCATATCCGCTCTATCCATGGCTTACATATCCGCTCATCATGGCTTACTATGCGCTTCTATCATATCCGCTCTATCCATGGCTTATCATATCCGCTCTATCCATGTCTTATCATACTGCAAGGTTAAACATTCTGCCATTATGATCTATATGCAGGTAATCAAACAATGAGGTTTCACATTACTGGATTGGAATAGTTTAAAACAAAAATTGAAGATTGCAAAGATGAATAAGACTAGCTGTGCTAAAAAAATCAAAGTTTATTTTCACATAAATCTTTCCTGATTTATAAGATGCATTTTCAATATATAAAAATCAATAAAGCAAGTAAAACATTTGTCATGTTCAACAAAATCTGAAAAGCAAAAGGATTAAATAATAAACAAAACTTAAAATACATAGAAGCAGTGTCCTGGGACTGTTACTGTACAGTAGTGAGTGCTAGTCACAACAGAGATGAAGTGTCTATGCAGAATGCTGGGTGTAACAAGAAGAGACCAGTTGAGAAATGAAGACATCAGGAAAAAGTGGGTACAACATCAGTACTAGACTTCATCAAGAAACAACAAATTAAATGGTTCGCCACGTAAGCAGATTACCAACAGACAGTGCACCTCAAAGAGCAATGCTGCTCCGATACAATGGGTACAAAGCAAAGGTCAGCCATGCAAAAGATGGACCTCAGAGATAACAGAGGCGACGAAAGAGACTATCTACGAAGCGCATACTAGGGCCCGTTTTAGAAATCTCTTCTTGACCTGATGCTGTGAGGCAAACAGGATTCGAGAAAGAAAGAAAAGAAAGTGAGTGCTGGAAAATGACCCACAACATTATAAACAAGTTGAAGACATTTCAAAACAAATTATTAAGAAAAGAATTCTTCAGAATTTTGGCTAAATACAATAACAAATGAAGAGCTTTTTAAACGAACAAACTGTGCATCATTGGAGATCAATCATCATTACAAGACAAAGATGGAGTGTGTATGTATGTCGCAAGACAGTAGAAACATTGGCTAGACCAGCTCTTCAACAGACAGCGGATGGGGAAAAAGGCGTGGACATCCAAAGGAAATATGGAGAAAAATTGTAGCCTGACAACTGGCAAAAAGGGAGGCCAAATATCTACAATGGAAAACCAATGTGTCAAATAGGACACGAAGAGGATATAGATATGTTCACAAGATAAATATATATATATTCTATATATATTAAATTCTGTACATTTTCTTTCAATCTACAAGTGCCAACTTTGTCACCCTAACAATCGTTGAAAATTGATCTCTCTCCTAGTCAGATGTTCTTTATACTGCATCCAACATGCTCAAATCATCAGTCACATCCTAAATCCATCTTCTCTGTGGTTTTTCCTCTACAGTAGAATAACAGGTGTATTCTTATTTGTACTGGCAAACCATGCAGGGAAAAGATAGGCTGTCCTCTCATCGGCAGAACTTGAGAAGACTGAACAGACATTAGTGTAGAGTGATAGATGTAGTGTTATATGTACTGGGAGTATAAAGGACTAAGCTGTACATCCTTCTTCTTTGCGATCAGTTTGATATGCTTATCTAAACCATGAGATGGGTTGCCTCTATGAAGCTGCATGTCTGAGTTCCAAGCTACATGCAACCTAGACACACATGTCCACAGAACTGAATTTTTTTAATTTGGATAAAATATGTTATCTGAAATTTGTAATAAAATTCATAACAAATCTGTAACAAAACTATAACTTTGTTGTACACACCTGGACATGTTGGAATGCAGTGCAACGAACATGCTGACTTTCTTGCAAACAATGCCCTGACTCAAGCTGACAGAAGTATGGACAGAGCTGATGTCATCAATGCAGTACACTTTCCTTTATGTGATATGGGCGAGTGCCAGACACTGGACAGATTGCAAGAATTAAGAGTTAAGTTTGGACATGTCAGACAGTGTCGTCTTCGTGGTAGATAGAGAAGATATATTAATCAACTTCTCATGGGTACAGTGAGCAAGTTGACTTTGAGATTGCTGCTGCAGCAGAGGACAGAGCATGCATGGGAATGCCCAATGTGCCATAACGTTGATCAAATAACATAACATAACCGTAACAAAATTATAAATTAAAAAAACGTCAGAACTGATGTTGTAACAATTTATTTATGTTCTGTTACTGTTTATTTTTTTAATGATCACATACCAGCACAGACAGACCCATAGGTGCTCAGCCTCCACAAGCAGATGTTGATGGGTATGCATGATGATGATGGTATCTCAAGGATTAACATATGAAAGTACATGTTTACTATAGCATCACATAAAACCATGTCTAACTATTTGTAATAATTGAAATGAATGAAGAGCAACATATGGAATATAATGATCTCCCCCATAGCATGCATTTCAGTGTGTTTAGACTAACAACCCGCATTCTTTGTTGACTGATGTGTCTACTGAGGTTTCTCTCATGGTTTTGCCATGTTGCCGCACCTATCGGTATGCATAACTTTCGCAACCGAGAATATCCTTGATCTTCTTTGTTGAAATATTTCGAGCGTACGTTTTCTCTTAGAGCTTTGATGATGTCACTTTTGTTTAGAGAAGTGTTCGTAGGTAGAGCCAGTTCTTGGAAAACTAGCTAGAATCAATGTTGGTCAATCAAGCATCCCATATGTTCACAGTTAATTCAGTTTGTTAAAGTGAGAGAAACTTTGATAGCCAGATATCCATTTCTAATTGGATGGATTTTAAAAATGATCTCACAAGATTTTCCGTCTACATATAAGTAAGTTTCAGTTTGGAATATCTTCACTGCACTCAGGACATGTCCGTAGGTGCTCTGATCTTCGCAATACCTCCAACAGCATCCAGTGACTCATTGTACCAGTTCAATTTTGAATGATGAGCCTACTCATATATCTGTTGTGCTTTTTTTTTCTGACCACTTGAACCTTCAATCGCAGCTCTTGTAATCTAGCAGTTGACGTGGATTGGTTTAAACGAAAATCCTCTTTGCGACCATACTCTATGAGAGCGTTCAGAATGTCAGCTCTATCCATTGGCTGACCCCTGATATGGTGGCAGATCCAGCTAATCTGTCTGCTCTCTCATTACCAACAAAACCCATGTGCTCCAGAACGAAGATGGAACCTGTCAGCTTTAACAGACCTGAACACCCAGCAATGGAACAAGTATGTATCATACAGTTAACCACAGTGTGCTTGAATATCTTATACAGAAAAGGGATGCAACTCTAGATTATAAACTCATGGAGAGACAACTCATCTTTCTGTTTGGACTAATGACGAAATGATTGCAGAAAATAATTGACAAATGTTTTATTCATCACGCCAAAAGACTGAATAGGCAAACTTCAGACCTACCAAACATTGGCATTCCCCTAAAGTCTGTGCCAGAGCAAACCCCTTGGAGAGAGGAGACTGAACCAGAAGTATGTATCCAGACAGAAGATAAAGGAATACTCGACAAGGATGAGCAGAACAGCATACAACGCAAGACAGTCACTCTCAGTTTACTTGATGAAGAATACCCACATGATCTCTGGGTCCGGGTATACACGGATTGGTCAGCAGAAAATGCAGTGAAGAATGGAGGAGCAGGAGTGTACATAGAATACCCAAACAATGTTATAGATGCAATTAAAGTACCAAGGGGAAATTCTGTCACAACTATGATGCAGAAATTCAGGCAATCAAGGTGGCAACTGAGAAACTGTTGAATACCAGACTTGATCCTCAACCTGTTGTATTTTTGAATGATGCAAAATCAGCACTCCAAGCACTTCAGTCCAGAAAATTGCCAGGTCTACAGACCCTACTGTCTAAACTGTCCAAACATCGCAGGATTGTCTTGCAGTGGATACCCACTCACTGTGGAATACCAGGAAATAAAACAGCAGACCGATTGGCCAAAGGATGGTGCTGCAGGAGAGCAATCGGATGTGCCAGTTACCTGCCACCAAAAGAAAAGGATGATTAAATCAATCAGAAAGCCACAAATACCAACACAAGACGATTACTATAATATGAGCAGATTGAACAAGTTGTCATTCTGCGCCTTAGAACAGGACACAATCGACTCCACAGCCACATGTATACAAAATTCAAGATTGGAAATTCAGCCATATGTACATGTGGACAGGCACACCAGACTACAGAGTACATACTTCAAGACTGCCCGAATATGATACACTGAGGCAAACTCACTGGCCTAACGAAACAATACTGGACAGAAAAATAGTTAGTGACACACAAAAAGAAAATAACTATTTACTACAATATAATCAGAATAATATAAAGTCATGGTTGAACAGGCATGCAGAATAATGAATGAAAAATTGTGGCATATTCCTTACAGAACGTCGCCATCAACCACAGTAAATGAGTCCTTGATTTTCTATGGCAACACCTATACATTTAGTAGTTTACTATTACTTTCTGAATGATGAGGTCTGTTTTTACAGTTCATAAAAATCCATGGGAAAAATTCGTTTTCAAACTGCCAGCCACGGAGTTTGAACCTGGTACTCTTGGGATGGGATCAAGCTCACTACTGCTAAGCCACAGACGCCCACAATGCAGAATAATACAAGAGTTAAACTCCTTATTAAGAAGACAATGAAATGGGACATAATTACTGAAACATCTCAAACACAATGCTGACTCAACAGTATCATCTGCATGATGCATAATAAATTACATAATTTTAAATATGGAAGGTTACAAGATCGGTGATTGATGGAAATAAATCATTGATTGTATTAGTTGACAAATATGGTAATACAACTTCAAGCAGGAATATATATATATATCTCTACGAATGCTGGTCACTCATCTTTCCGAAGTTGCCGTTTTCTTAACTCGGAATCTTCTACACTTGCCGTCTCTTGGGGGTTTACATCTCCAGCTTGTTCTACAGCATCGTTATCTTCTTCATCTCCGCTCTCAGCTTTCTTATCATTGTTTTCATCAACAGTGTCATCTATGAGGTCAGAATCATTCTAAAATAGATATATTTTTAGTCTTTGTAAATGGTATGCATGACACTATATACGAGAGGAAAAACATGTAAATGGTAGACAGATGCATGACACTGTGCAAGACGCAAAACATGTAAATGGTAGACAGATGCATGACACTATGTACGAGAGGCAAAACATGTAAATGGTAGACAGATGCATGACACTATGTGCAAGAGGAAAAACATGTAAATGGTAGACAGAGGCATGACACTATGTGCAAGAGGAAAAACATGTAAATGGTAGACAGATGCATGACACTATGTCTGAGCAAACATGTAAATGGTCAGACAGATGCATGCACTATGAGAGAGAAAATCATGTAATGGTAGACAATAGATATATTTGAGCATAAATGTAAAATGGTAGACAAGATGATGACACTATATACGAGAGGAAAACATGTAAATGGTAGACAGATGCATGACACTATGTGCAAGAGGCAAAACATGTAAATGGTAGACAGATGCATGACACTATGTCAGAGGCAAAACATGTAAATGGTAGACAGATGCATGACACTATGTGCAGAGGAAAACATGTAAATGGTAGACAGAGGCATGACATATGTGCAAGTAGAGGAAAACATGTAAATGGTAGACAGATGCATGACACTATGTACGAGAGGCAAAACACGTAAATGGTAGACAGATGCATGACACTATGTACGAGAGGAAAAACATGTAAAATGGTAGACAGATGTACGAGAGGAAAAACATGTAAATGGTAGACAAGATGCTGACACTATGTACGAGAGGAAAACATGTAAAAATAAAGTACTGTAGTTTTCCAGTCATCATCATCATCAGGTGCTGGCTGGCATAGACGATCATGAATCTTCACAAATCTCTGTCCCTGGTGTTTACTATCATCTCAGATGTTGACGCTCTTTCGTGTCATGAGGTCAGGCTGTTCAAAATTTTCTATCTCTGTCTTCCTCTGTATCGTCTCTCCTCAATTTTACCAGTTGTCACAATGTGTTATAAACATCCACTTTCTCATCACATATATGAAAAATGGTTAATTGTTTTCCCCCTTTTCTAGCTGAAAGATTGACTTCATTACACCAGATTGCTGGGTCTGTCTCCACAGAAGATTGACTTTATTACACCAGATTGCTGGGTCTGTCTCCACAGAAGATTGACTTTATTACACCAGATTGCTGGGTCTGTCTCCACAGAAGATTGACTTTATTGCACCAGATTGCTGGGTCTGTCTCCACAGAAGATTGACTTTATTGCACCAGATTGCTGGGTCTGTCTCCGCAGAAGATTGACTTTATTACACCAGATTGCTGGGTCTGTCTCCACAGAAGATTGACTTTATTACACCAGATTGCTGGGTCTGTCTCCGCAGAAGATTGACTTTATTACACCAGATTGCTGGGTCTGTCTCCGCAGAAGATTGACTTTATTACACCAGATTGCTGGGTCTGTCTCCACAGAAGATTGACTTTATTACACCAGATTGCTGGGTCTGTCTCCGCAGAAGATTGACTTTATTACACCAGATTGCTGGGTCTGTCTCCGCAGAAGATTGACTTTATTGCACCGGATTGCTGGGTCTATCTCCGCAGAAATGGTATGCTACCTGCCAAAAGTATTGCATAAAGCATGAACTTCATAGCTCGGCATTAATCCTAGGGGTCTCTGAAAAAAAAACAACAACTTGTGAACAGAACGGCACAGCCTGGATTCGAACCCACGACCATTGGAGCGCAAGTCAAAAGCTTAACCAGAGACCCTTAAATATATCTGTATACATGAGACATATCCAACAGACCCACACTTTGATGATGAAGTACACACAATTTGGATGTGCCTGTTTGACACGCTGTAGGTGCCTAGGAACAGAGGTGCAATGTACTAATGTTCTCAGTGTAAACAACACACAGATCACAAAGAGTGGTTAACTTTGCTGTTAAGAACAAACGCAAAGAGGAAGAAACACACACACACACACACACATAAACAAAAGTTGGTCATAAATAAACAATAGGGTAGAAATCTTACCGCTGCTATATTTTTGGGATTGAAGGCAATGTGCTGCGGTGGCAGTGGTATGTACTTGGCAGGGAAGAAATTGTCACAACAGAGAACCAAGAGCTGATAGAAAATAACATCAATATATTTTAGTCATCAAACATCATCAAAATGATACTCAGTAATAATATACTATAGTGCGTTTCAAAACGTTCGGTCAACGATTGACCTCAAATATCTCCATATTCATTGCATGGATGAACGTGATTTTTGCATGTGGTGTTGTATTTCCGATGTCCCAACGATTGTCTAAAATTCAATGTTGCAGGTAGTGTACTTTTCTTGCAACGGCGAATTCCTTTGATCTTTTCAAACCTAGTAATTATCTGGTGCTGGAATAAAATAATTTACCGTAAATTTTAAAAATCACATATTTTCGGCATAGGCGTATGTACAATTCAAATTTTGGAGGGTGAGATAACTCATATTATATAAATCATATAAAGTGTTTACTCACTTTGATGAGCCTAACATTTTGTAATACACCTATGCTCTGAAAACACAAACGGTAAATTGTAACTTAACACCGGAAGGATCCTTATACATTTTTTTAAAGTGCGATAAAGCGATTAAAATCGGGAAAACCATGTGAAAAACCTGCAAGTCGTGGAACTTGCAACATCTCACAAATATGAAGGGTAATACTTCTCATTATATGGTTGGCTAAGGAGATGGTCACTTTATATACTTTACATAAAGAAAATTTTAAACCATACGTTTGTTATTGAGTAAAAAAATATCAACCTCGGGACATTACGATCATTAGATCATATGCAAAGTTACATCAATTACGGTCAAGCGGTTGCAGAGATATTAAATTTTCCCACGGAAAATCATTGTGAAACGACTATAGATACTACAATATGTTAGCATGAAGTTATCTAGTTACTTTATCTAACTTACCAAGCCCAGTAGAAGTTACTTTATCTAACTTACCAAGCCCAGTAGAAGTTACTTTATCTAACTTACCAAGCCCAGTAGAAGTTTAACTTACCAAGCCCAGTAGAAGTTACTTTATCTAACTTACCAAGCCCAGTAAAAGTTTAACTTACCAAGCCCAGTAGAAGTTACTTTATCTAACTTACCAAGCCCAGTAGAAGTTACTTTATCTAACTTACCAAGCCCAGTAGAAGCTACTTTATCTAACTTACCAAGCCCAGTAGAAGTTTAACTTACCAAGCCCAGTAGAATTACATTTCAACTTACGAGCCCAGTAGAATTACTTATCTAACTTACCAAGCCAGTAGAAATTACATTATCTAACTTACCAAGTCCAGTAGAAGTTACTTTATCTAACTTACCAAGCCCACTAGAAGTCCCTTTATACCTACACAAAAAAGAAATGTTTGACTTACCAAGCCCAGTAGACGTCCCTCCATATCTACACAAAAGATAAATGTTTGACTTACGAAACCCACTAGAAGTCACTTCATAACTACATAAAAGAGAAATGCGTTGACTTACCAAGCCCAGCAGAAGGCCAGTGATGATGGTGAGAACAGCAAAAATCACGTAACATAGCCACTCTGGTATGCCATACACTTCAGTCAGTGTACTGTAGACTCCCTAAACATAAATAAATCAACTATTTTAATAACAAGCATTCAAGAAACATCAACATTCATCCATTTTCCCAAGAAAGATCCACATTCACACATTGTCTCAGGTAACATCAACATTAATCCATTGTCCCAAGAAACATCAACATTCACCAATTGTCCCAAGAAACATCCGCATTCACACATTGTCTCAGGTAACATCAACATTCATCCATTGTCCAAAGAAACATCAACATCCACCCATTGTCCCAAGAAACATCAACATTCACTCATTGTCCCAATTTTAAAAAATCAACATCCACACATTGTCCCAAGAAAAAAAAAAAATATCAACATTCACCCATTGTTTCAAGAAACACCAACGCTCACCCACTGTCAAAAAAAAAAATCAACATTCACCCATTGTCACCAAAAAAAATAAAAATTTTTAAAAATTTCCACATTCACGCATTGTCCCAAGAAACATCAACATTTACCCATTAAAAAAATCAACATTCATCCATTGTCCCAAGAAGCATCAACATTCATCCATTGTCCCAAGAAACATCAACATTCCCCCATTGTCCCAAAGAAACATCCACATTCACCCATTGTCCCAAGAAAGGAAAAAAGAAGAAGAAAAAAAAGAAGAAAAAACCCAAACATCCACCCATTGTCACAAGAAACATCACCATTGTCACAGAAACATCCATCCCCATTGTCACAAGAAAACATCCACATTCACCCATTGTCACAAGAAAACATCCACATCCACCCATTGTCCCAAGAAACATCAACATTCACAAATTGTCCCAAGAAACATCCACATTCACCAGGCTGTGTGTTGCCGGTGCTGGCAAGGGGAGCAAAGAATAGTAACACTGTGACCTACAAGGCATGTCATAAGAAACGACTGAGGTAAGGTCTAGTAGGAAGCTACCAAGTAAATAACAAACATGGTAGAAATTGTATGTGCTGGTCTACTGGTAGGTGCATAACTGGCACAACGTACAATCACTCTTAGGCTCAGATCACATACACATCACAAAGAGTGGTTTAACAAGTGTTTGATATGAAGCGTTTGAAGTAGAAGAAATGCATTCAACTTGCTTTCTATGTCTTTCGTCATTTTCTGACTTGTCCTTGGAAATATCTTCAACACACATACACATCTTTAACAACTTGCTTTCTATGTCTTTCGTCATTTTCTGACTTGTCCTTGGAAATATCTTCAACACACATACACATCTTTAACACTTGCTTCATGTTATTCTACTGTCTGAATATTTCAACACACATACATTTTAACGCAGACACACAAGACATCTTTACACCAGCATTTGAACACACATACATATTAAACATACATATCTTGACAATATGTACATATAGACTCACCCTGAAAAACATAGCAGCTTTGAAGAATGTACCAAGCAAACCCATTCTGAAAATTATATTTATATTTTATGAGCATGTTTGTTGATCCGATCACAAGAAGGTGACTAGGAATTTACAACTTCAACGTTCATTCTATATAAACTATTTGTTAAACCACTATTTGTGGTCTGCATGTGATTTGTGCCTTAAAATGTGAGTAGGTTGTGCCAGTTTGGCTCCAACAGAAAAATGTAATTATCAAATATGAAAAGTAAAAATAATTGACATTTCGACCATAAGTCTTTATCAAGACACCACATACAAACATGAAATACTAAATTAAATACCAAAACATAAATCCTAAGGAAAAATAGAATACAAATATAAAATAATTGGTACAAGCTGGTTGAGGATTCTATCATGTTCATGGACTATAAGAGAATGGCGACAAGAAGAATACATGTTAACCCTTGGAACCTTGGCTCCCGATATTTCAGGATTGTATGTAAACATTGCATATCCCGAGATCCTGAAATATAGGTCTGAGACGATTTTATCATTATTTTTTGGTATTCGATAATAAATTGTGTACAAATGTGACTTCAAACACAACACAAGTGTTTCACATGGTTTAGCAAGATGGCGGACGCTATTGTGGGATTTTCTTTGGGGTACTGATAAGGTAATTAGTTAAGTATTTTCATGTTGAAAAGATGTTCTGAAAATTTCGGAAATGGTCACTTCAAAAGTATAACAACAGAGCAAGGTGTTGAATTTGTTTTGAATGATTCTGAAGATAAATTAGACTTAGAATGTGATTATTCTGATACGGATATAGAAAGTGAGTTAGGCGATCATTTAGAAAATGAAGAATAGTTTTAATCGATTCTCTCTCTCTCTCTCTCTCGATCACCGCTTAGACTGATGTACCAGATTTCCCATAAATTCTATTCATGTGGAAATCTGATTCATGCAGCCTTAGTATGGGTGTGTTTCATCACATCTTTAGCGCCATTTGGAGCTCTGGTGCTTATCCTTCGGCGATGTGTCCGGTTTTAGCCAGCGTTTACTGGGTTCGCTCTCCGTCAGCCTTGGGCTGTCCCCAGTCAACCTGCAAGGCAGAAAGTTGCTATTTTCTTTTAGGGTAGCTACCCTTAGACAACTTTTCCTCCCGGGTTGTTGAGCGTCATCTGTCTAGGTTACCAGTCTTCTTGACTACCTGGTTTGCCTGCCGTCCAGTTTTGTGTACGGTTTGCTCCGCTAGACTTTGATTGTACCCAATCGAACTACAAGGCAGAAGTGGATTTTTTAATCGATTGATATTCAAGCTATATGTTCAATCTGGAGAATAATCTACACATACAGGCGTATTCCGCCGTGCCCACATATTATATCAATTAGATTTTAAAGTTTTGTATTTTGCATATTGATAATAAGCAGGAATAACGGAGATGATGGGATAAGTCAATAACAAATTATAGAACACTATAGTGTGCTAAATTATTGTGTTTTAATGTAACTGATATGGGTTGTTTTTGCTCAGGAGAGTGGGTTTTTAAGGTACAGGTGGCCAGGGCTCAAGTACTTACTGCAGGGAACTGGGATCTCTGTACCAGGCTACAGGCTCTATGCTGTTCCATTTTTTGTCATCAATGAGTTCAATGAGATCTGTAGTTTTCCTACTTCCAGAGTAATGTCTGAACATGCCATCTTTAACACTAGGGAGTAGTCATACAAAACATATTACAGATGGATTTCTATTTTCACTAGCAGTCACAGAAACATCAATATACATGTCTTGGTGCTCAGTGTCTACACATTCCTCACAAGATGTGATGTTTTGAGCTCATCAATCTGAGTGATTTATGGCCTAAAACATTACTGGGTTAAAGGTCAAATTAAAAATTATTACTGTGTGAATATCTGTGGCTTAGCGGTAGTAAGCCCAATCACAACCTAAGATTACTTGGTTTAAACTCCGAGGCAGGCAGTTTGGAAGCCC
Source organism: Arion vulgaris (assembly GCA_020796225.1). Lineage (NCBI taxonomy): Eukaryota > Metazoa > Mollusca > Gastropoda > Stylommatophora > Arionidae > Arion > Arion vulgaris. The sequence goes on from CM036754.1 coordinate 46,425,742, forward strand.
AATTTGTTCCCATGGTTTTTTACGACCGGTAAAATAGACCTCCCGTTCAGTTTGCAATTGCAAAATACTGAACGTATAAGTGTTGTCTAGAAAATCAACGATTGGAGTTTACTGTGGTTGATGGAGATATCCTTTACAGGATATGCCAGAATTTTCATTTGCATGTTTAAACGTTCAAACTCCTTCAACGATGTCTGGTCATGCGTTTAATCCACTGTAGACCATAAACTCAGCAGTCAGGTTTCTCCAACATTTAGTGTTCTGGTTGACTGGGTGTGGCCATATGTTGCTTGCCAGGTCATCCAGGAGAAGAAAGTCTTGCAGGACATATTTTGGTGTCTGTTCCGCCTGTTCACACATAACCGGTTGTGGTCTTATTTCCTATAATTTTTACCTGAGTCCGCCGAACGTATGAGCTGTGCATCAGTCAGTTTTCTTTGATTTGGAGTTCCTACTGATAGATCTATTTGTTCTCTTCTCTGCCCAAGATATACGGATGATCTTCTGTAGCACTTACATTCAAAAAGAACATATATACTTTTCTACTACCGTGTTACATGTCCATGTTTCCCACCCATACATTGTTACTGGGAATATTATTATATTCCTCGCATACATGTCTCCATACAGATCTAGCCTGGGCAACTCATTCAATCTCTTCTATGGAACCGAGTCTGATATGTCTCGCCACTATCAGTAAATTTCTTGTCAACATTTTCCTAGAGCGTCCTTTCTTTATTGAACCATTGCTTCCCACATCATTATCTATTTTGTGATTCTATGATCATTTTGTTCTCAGAATATGCCCAACATATCTCCATCTTCTCTTTCTTATAACAGTTGTTACTAGTGGTTGATCACTTCTGAATTCATCCCATTTTATCATCATTATTTTCGAATACAACTATTTTCAAATGATTAAACTTACTTTGTATATCTTTAGTCATTTTCCAACTCTACATGGCAGATTGATACAACATTGGAAATGAAAAGTCGTAATTAAGTTTTCAAACGGTATAACTTGCAGTTACATATTTGATTTAGACTGATTAACCTACTTACTGGTAGAGTGTTGGCAATGATGTAACCAGGAAACGTCCACTGAGACCTACAAGAAAGATTTAAGATGGGTATTCACAGAAAGGCACACATTTAAAAAATAGACATCATTACATGGCATCAGATACATGTATTTTTGCAATTTGTAAAATTTATCAGACAATCTGATTAGGGTATGAGTTAACTGTGACAGTCTTATCCTACCACCTATCAAATCTGACACCATGCTACAGTATCCTACCACCTATCAAATCTGACACCATGCTACAGTATCCTACCACCTATCAAATCTGACACCATGCTACAGTATCCTACCACCTATCAAATCTGACACCATGCTACAGTATCCTACCACCTATCAAATCTGACACCATGCTACAGTATCCTACCACCTATCAAATCTGACACCATGCTACAGTATCCTACCACCTATCAAATCTGACACCATGCTACAGTATCCTACCAACTATCAACTATCAAATGTGACACCTTATTACATGTATCCTACCACCTATCAAATCTGACACCATGCTACAGTATCCTACCAACTATCAACTATCAAATCTGACACCATGCTACAGTATCCTACCAACTATCAACTATCAAATCTGACACCATGCTACAGTATAGCTCAGATCTTTCTTTCTTTTCTCCAATCCCATTTGCATCACAGCCTCAGGATAAGAGGAATTTCTAGAACGAATCCTTGTGTACGCTTCATAAATAGTGTCTTTCTTACCTCTGTTATCCTGAGTCCACCTTTAATGTCAGCCTTTGCTTTGTATCCACTTATCGGAAGCAAGCATTGCACTTTGAGGTGCACTGCCTGTATGTAATCTGCTTATGTGGCCAAGCCATTTAATTTGTTGTTTCTTATGAAGTTCAGTACTGATGTTGTACCCACTTTTTCCCTGTCTTCATTTCTCAAATGGTCTCTTCTTGTACCCCCAGATTTCCTGCGCAGACTAAAGTGAAAGATTGACAACTGCACTGAGTTTCCCCATATGGCTTTGTCCCGGTCTGTAGAATGTGCCTGTGTTGCACAAACCTTTCTACAAGAGATCTTATGAAAAAATGCACGTGACTTGATTCAAAGCACCCAGCTTCAGAATGACACAAAACTTCTTGTTCTTCTTAACTACATCGCCATATTCTAACTACATCGCCATATTCTTAACTACATCGCCATATTCTTAACTACATCGCCATATTCTGGAAAACTTCTTGTTCTTCTTAACTACATCTGACCTATCTGAATATTGAACTAATAAACAAATGTACCTGGATTTCTGGACATCAACAACAGCAACTGAGATATCTAGTCAATGACCCCATCCTGCAAATTCCTCCAACTTCTTGAATGACTTGCATCTGACACTCAGGCGCCATGCTATAAACAATAACAAACTTGAAACATAGGAATACTAAATAGAACAGTAGTTTTCAACTTGTGAAGGTTGAGGTAGCCTTGAAATCAAGTTTATACTAACATAACAAGTTAAGTGCACTATGTTAAACAGATCAGACACAGATTAGCAGCAAGGTTTGGATGCTGCATGTGATGTTTTTTTTTACTTTTCCATAGAGGTTTTTAGTGAGATAATGCTGTTGTTGATTTGGCTATTCTTGTTAGATCATTTTTTTTGTGCATCACTGATGCAATGTATTTATTAAAAGTTTTAACTGATTTTAGCGTTTTCTCTTTTCGATGCATATTGGTATGCTGAAACCAAGTTGGACTATTTGTCAATGGTCTTGTTAAATGAACTTTATTCTCTATATTTATTGAAAATCTTGTCCAGGGACTTCATCAGATTAGACAGTTCATATGTTCTATCTGAGAGGCCATCTTGTGTTCAGTGACTTCATCGGCTAAGATAGTTCATATCTTTTATCTGACAGGTTATCTTGTGTCTAGGGACTTCATCAGTTAATGCTGACTATACTCAGGGTCATATATATTATTGGCAGAAGACCTGAGATTAGAAGTTGTTCTTCCAATCAAACTGACTGTACTTTTATAGTTCATCAATATCCCCATTAATGATAATAATAAACAATAGGAAGATGTTGAAATGGGTAAGATAAATATGGTAGTCTTGGTCATCTAACACTAACTAACTAGTGTTACATCCGTGTGTACTGCAGCTGAGACCTCCCTATGTAAGAAAGATATCGGAGCATACAATGGCAATAAATCAAATCAGTTAATTAAATCTAAAGTCTACCGTAACCAGAGACTAAAAAGGAATACTTAATAATTTACAAATATTTATACTACTAGTTATTACAATAAATATTAGTTACTTCGAAAGGTAATTCCTTTAAATTACAATTTTACTTTCACACAAGATATTTACGACTAAAGAAGTCAACCCTCAAGCTCAGTCAGTATTAGTGTCACTGTCAAGTAATATCAAATATCATAAATATTCAATTCAAAATTCGTTATTAAAATTAGTCAGTAATTATTTACTAATTAACTTTAACAAGTGACGAAGACGCCTTAGTAATTTAGTTCTCACTACAAAAAATAACACGCGACTGACACTAAGAACTTCTTAGCAAGCAGTACTGTAGATTTACGAGTAGTCTAGTTGTTAATTAAGTTAAAGATGTGTAGTGTAGTTGAAGTAGCCTGTGTGGGGTAGGTAGTCAAGTGAGTCTTACATGATCATATTGATCATTGTACTGATTACTTACAATTCAATCATCCACTCCCCTTCCATTACACTTGTCCAATTGGAATCTGTAACTTTTATCGGTTCTCTGATTTTGTTAAATTGCGCACACCCAGAGGCGTATAAGCTGAAGGCAAATAAAACATTGAATAGCGTTGTGGCCATTGTCAAAGACTTCTGTTGAGGACTATCTTACAAGAACAGATCTCCTCCGTCTATTTCCATAACACTCACCAGGAAGTGATAGTTTTTAACGGATTACATTACAAAATGCGGAATCGTTTATTGTTTCACATTTAAAGTGATAATTTTTTTAATGAATTGCCAAATGTCGAACAAAAGTAGTATATTCGTTTCTCGTGATCTCATATATCTTATTACATCAAGTGTCAGACAAGGATGTGTCCTATCACCAACAAATAAACACAGTACAGGTATTAAGAGTTTCCGAAAAAACAAATAGACAAACACTGGACTCGAATCAGTTATTACCCTCATTTCTTACGACACCAATCGCCTAGCCTAACAATACCGTGAATACGAGCGTCCTTACGAACACAACCAATGAGCCATTCTAAAGAAATGACTTACAGGGGAGTGTCTTTCTCAAACGCTACATTACAACTAGACGCAGGACAATCAGGTAAGGTTCGATCGAACAGTATTTGCACAAACACATGCTATAAGCTTATTGTGCTTGTATATATTTGAGACGAGACAATATCATACATACACACATGTATACACATTATTAGTGCCGGATTAGGCCAGCGAGCTTTAACAGCAAATTTTAACGCGGGGCCCTAGGTTTTGTATAGTAATAAATAATAAAACACAACTTTTACAAACAAACTTGTTTCGATTTAATGTGAGAAAATTTAGAGAAAACACTAGACAAATTAATTTCTCGAAGTAAATTACATTCAATGTTCATTAAGGTGAGGTTATTTAGATGATCGTGTCCCATCCTGTTCCTTAAGTCACTTTTTATACACTTTAATGTTGAAAAAGAACGTTCTCCGCTGCAGTTAGTGATCATTAAAGACAAGTAAATTCGTAAGACTATTTCTACATTTGGGAAACACGATTCTAATGAATTTTACATTATGTTTATAAAATTGCAGTTCAAGAGCCTCATGCTTTTCGTTGCTATTAGCAGCAGCTACATTAGTTTTAAGAAGTTAAGGGAACTGCACAAGTTCGTTGCCTAGGCTTTCTTCCAAATCCTCTTGGTAAGAGCTGACAATATTTGGAGTTCTTTTCAAGATCTCTTCTGCTGTAAGAGATTTTAACTGCCGAAGTATTCCAAATACACCAGTCACTCTATGGTACACTCCCATGCGTTGAGCTAAGGCATTTATAAATTATGACAATAAACACCCGACTTTCATTTTTTGTTTGGGTGTTTGATTTTCTACAACTTCATCGAGCGTAGTAGAGCCGCTGAAATCGTCGTACATAGTATTTCACTTGCGTCGTCTTGAAGTTTGTTGCTGATATTCTTGACAGTTAGTCAGGATTTTGGCTTTTGCCTCAATATCTGAAAATGTAGGCCGCATTTCTTGAACGTACCCGTGTAACGATTCATAAAGGGCATATCCCGTGTTAAGGCACAGCCTTGCTATAGTAGTTTATAGTTGGCTCTGGTTAAGGTCTTGATCAGGTGACTGTAATTAAGCGTTAGACGCTTGCAAGCATTCTAGAATTCCGTTCCATAAAATGGTCACTATTCCCGCTTCCAACTTACTCATCTCCAAAACTAGTCCATGCGCTTGATTACTTCTTCTTTACGTTCGTTCTTTTCGATCAATTTTAATCACTCTTTGTCCTTTGTTTGATCTTTGCCAAGAACGTGTATACGTTGCACATTGGTTTGGTAGGCCCCTACGCTTGATTACGACACTCTACCTTTTGATCCATGTTATTTGAGATGTCATCCAAAACTTGTTTGATAGTGGTAAAACCACATAAAAGTGCCTTTGTCGCATCAGCTCAGGCAGACCACCTGGTGTCCGACAGTCTCTTCAAAGTCGGGAGTTTTGAACCTGTATCTTCCAGTGCTTTTGTAAGAATGGTAAAAGCTGAAAAGAATGTATAGAGGCTTTCAACAAAATCGAAAAAATGGAAGCTTCTATACAACATTCTGCAACACACTTAGGACCAAATTCAGTGAATGTGCAAAGCAGGGAATGTATTTTGTGTACTTATTTATCTCCTTAATGCGTGCTTGTAAGTCGTGGTATTTCCCACTGATGTTGCTGGCATTGTCATAGCTTTGACACGACAGTCTTTGATATCGATGTCATTTTTCTTTAAAAAATCAAGTAAACTTTGGGCGAGTTGTTCAGCAATATGACCTTCCATATCCAAGAACTTCACAAACCTTTCCACTGGTCCAGATAGTAACACATAGCGCACTATTAGAGTGAGTTGATCCACATGCGAAATGTCTGGAGTAGAGTCCAGTGATACGGAATAGTACTTGCATTTCTTAATTTCGCAAATAATATGATCCAGTAATCGATGCAATTAGATGGATAAATTCCTCACATGTTGTTTTTGATAAGTATGATGCTTGTCCCTTTCCATTATTTGCATAAGTAATTATATGCTGAGCCAGAAAAAATGTCAAATTTGGCGATTAATTCCAACAAACCTAAATAATTTCCATTATTAGGTGAACAAATAGTTCATCACTACCCCGAAATGCAAGCCCTCGTTCTGCTAAAAATTGGAATAACTGAAGTAATTCGCTCTAAAAGTATCCGCCAATATGTTTGTTCGGTCTCAATTTGGCTTATAAGTTGAGAATCTACACGCGCATCCTTCTTTCTGCAAACTAACAGCGAAATTATCGCTTGCCTATGGGAGGTGCTTTCTTCGTGTCTTTTCAACAATTATTTGCGTTTTTCCAGTCGTCAAATCCTTTTTCGTAAACCGTGACGAACAGCCTGAATCAGTAACTTTGCAAACAAAACAGAAAAGTTGTCGCATTATTTTCTGAATAACACAATCAATCCCCCTCATGAGTTTTGTTTGTTGATTTATGTGTATATGGGAAAAACGACTTTCGACAAAATCGTTGATTGTTTTGTTTATCTTTGTTTTGTTTTTTTGGTTGTTTTTTTTAAAGACAAGAAATCACTGTCCATATGTTGCACTTCGCTACTTCCTTTCGCAATCCAATAACCTCGATTGAAGTTGCTTGGCCATTCACCAATATCGTTTACATTTTACTTTAGTTGTTTTTTGGCTTGTAGAAGATGTTGCTACATTGGAAGCATATGCTGTGCTTTCTGCCTCTTTGGCTTGAAGATGATATGGCCAAATTGGGAGGACTTGCTGTACGTTCGACTTCAGTTTGTCTTGTGGAAAATGTGACTAAATCGTGAAGAGTTGCTGATCTTAATGATAGTATTGGTAATGATGATTCTTCTATAGCACTGCCTTCATCTACTACACAGTGAGACGCGACTTCTGTATTTTCTGCTTCGATTTCTTTGGATTCAGCACCATCACACACAACATTAAAAAAATTCAGACAGCTTGCGTGTTTTTGATACAACCACTTGGTTATATTTTTCATTTTCATCTTAATGTGACCGCCCACCTAAGTCCGAAATTGAGTAAACATGACCTTGGTCCTAACCTAAATAAGAAAAAAATGAGGAGGGTATTGTCGTGACTCTTTACCTTTCTCTCAACTCTTACGCCTTCGTCGCCTCTGTAGTGAGGACGACGATTTTCTTGATAGAGCTCACGAGATGCTGGATTTCTTCCGCCAGCGCCTATACCCGGAGAATGTGCTTACATCTGCCAGTCATCGGGTTCAGCTAATTGCTCGCCAGGAGGCCCTTTCTCACATACATAGAACCCCAAATTCTGACAGGGTTAAACTTATCTTAACTTTCCACCCTCATAGTTCCCTGGTGAAAAGGTCTTATTCCATCATCTCCCTATTCTTCAGTCTGATCCTGAGACACGTTCAGTCTTCCAACACTATCCTTTGGTGGCTTACAGACGGGACAGAAGCCTCAAGGATATGTTGGTACACAGTCGCCTCAAGCCTAATATCCAGAGTCACTTGGGCACCATTCAGTGCGGACGTCGGCGCTGTAATACATGTGCATATGTAATACAGACCCCCACTGTCTCTTTTCCAAAAGCTACGTATGCCATTCAAGACAGTTTCACGTGTGAGTCCCAATATCATCTATGCCATCACCTGCAAACGATGCAACAAGTCCTATATTGGCGAAACCGGTAAGAGACTCAGTGACCGATTCGCCCAACACTTACGCGATATTCGCCAATGCTCTTTGACTCCTGTGGCCACTCATTTCAACGATACTGGCCATTCAGGAGTTGACGATGCCCAGGTCACAGCCATCCGATCATGTTCCTCCGATGATCGCAGTCGATTCGCCCTGGAGAACCGTTTTATTTCATTCTATGGCACTTTGCGACCTCTTGGACTCAACGCATTACATTCCTATGCTTCTTAGTACTGTCTTATCTCGTGCCTTGTTATCTATATGTGTGTTTGCTCCATATATGTGTCATTTATCCACTATATTGTTTATTGTTTCTCTTCTTTTCCACTTTCGGTTTTTGTGTTGCACTCCTTTCGTTGTTCGTTTTTATTCCCATATTTTCATTAGATAGGTTTATGTTTCCACATGTAATCGTCCATTTGTAGTGTTCCTCGAAATTCGTCATTCTTGTTGTGTTGTTTGCTTGATAAAGGCCTTTTGGTCGAAACGTTGCTGTTTATCGTCACTGTTTATGTATTTTGTAAAACTGTAGTACTTTGTGTTTACGTGTTTAGCTATTACCCACCTCCCAACCTTGGTTCCTTGTTTATGACTAGTGACAGCTTAGCCCTGTCACATAGGCGCGGGGCCCCAGAAGCGCGGGGCCCGTAGCATTGCTACTTCTGCTACTAGGCTAATCCGGCGCCGATACACATATAACAAACATGCATACATCATTCAAAGTAGCTTCACATTTATTATAAGATGAGAACAAGGAGTTCGTAAGGACGCTCGTATTGCTAGGCTAGGCGATTGGTGTCGTAAGAAATGAGGGTAAGTGGTTCGAGTCCAGTGTTTGTCTATTTGTTTTTTCGGAAACTCTTAATACCTGTACTGTGTTTATTTGTTGATCATATTCGTTGCTTCCTCTGGGGTTCTTGCAAATAAAAACTCCTTGTTCTCGTCCTATCATCACTACTCTTTACCACGTATATATGGAGACAAAATAACTCGAGAGTCAAATTCAGATAATGATGAAATAAATGAACTCCTTGTCGCAGATGATCAGATGATTTCGCGTTGTGACGTGTACAACAAAACGCTCATGTGGTGCCGGGACACGCAAGGGAAGCAGAGAATAGTACCACAGTGACTTACAAGGCATGTCGTAAGAGGCGAATGATGTAGGACCTAGGGAAGCTACCCAAGTAAAAAAAAAACATCGCAGAAATCGGATATGCTGGCCTACGTGTAGGCGCATAACTGGCACAACGAACAATCGCTCTTAGACTCAGATCACATACAAATCACACAGAGTTGTTAACAAGTACTGGATATAGAACGTTCGAAGAAGAAGTATACAAGAAAAAGACCTACAACAACAACATATTGACCACGCATTCAACCCAAATTGTACAAATCATGACATGAAAATCAATAACACCAATACCGAATATAGGTAGACAACAATAAACTAAACATCCATGACAATGGTACTACAATCAACCAAGTGCAAGAATTCAAATACTTTGGAAGCATACTCGCACAAGATGAAAGACTAGACAGAGAAGTAGAGGCTATAGGTTATTGGTTACTAAACTGACGTCATTGCACTCCGGTCAGACCCATAGGTGCTCAGTCTCCCCAACAAATATCGAAGAGTATGCATACTGATGGTTCCTGTGGCTCGCTGATTAAACACACCTCTACTTAGCCTCTCAGGCATCCAGTTCGACTTGAACAACGGGTAACTCCAAACTGTTTAAATCGCTTGATCGATTCAACATCGAGAGGCTATAGGGCAAAAAGCAAATGCTGTAACATACCAGAGAGCGCCAATTGTTAAGGCACCCAAACAATAAAGACAAAAATAACTATCACCCAAGCCACTAAAACAGTTAAAGACAAAACAGAAAACCACGACAATGGGCAACAACACGGTAACAATGTGACAACACAAGAAGAAATAGTTTCTCTATAGTTCTCTCATACTGTACGTACGCACACACATGCATCCTTCCTCTCGCTATCAGACACTTCCTTTTTGTTAGGGTAGACCATTGCTTTTTCATACAGTTGCGGGAATAATGTAATCTCTTCTGACATACTTATCAATAGATTAATCAAGTGTCATGTCTGCCGGCGTAAACGATCATGTCTCTTCACCACTATTTCTCTCATTGATAGAGTTTATCCATTCTGTCTCCATCTCTTGTCGAACGCAAAATATAGAATCCAGATAGCTAGACCACGTGTTAATCTAACAAAAAAGGATCACCCAGTGTACGCGGTGCTCAGCATCAGAAGTGGAAATCGGGTAAATCGTGGATCAGCCACGCTGCATGCAGTGTTCAGTTGGTATGCAAGATCATAAATAAGGACACTAGAGAGGAATGGATATGAGTGCTTTCAATTATCGGACACATTTTCGAATATCCATTCTACTTTGAACACCCCATATCGATCGCTTGTTAAACCATTCTATGTGATCTGTATGTGATCTCAGCATAAGAACGATTGTACGTTGTGCCAGTTATGCGCCTACAAGTAGGCCAGGACATCCGATTTCTGCGATGCTTTTTATTTACTTTATTAGTCGCCTATTACGACATGCATTGTAGGTCGCAGTGGTACCATTCTTTAATACCATTGCAGATCCTGCCGTAACACGGATGACTTGTATTCAGAAGCACTTATTTGTTTTTCTACTGCCTTACTAAATATCATTGTTTCACACTCATACATTTCCACTGGGAATATGCATGCTGTAAGTGTTTTGATCTTTGTTTTCATATCAGTTTCATTCCATACTGTTTTTAGTTGTTTAATTTCCTGTAAGACCATGTTTTTTCTTCTTTTAATTTCATTCATCCCATTTCCATTTGTTGTTAGCAGTGAACCAAGATATTCACAACTGTTCCCATTTTTTATTTTCTCACCGTTGATAAAAATATCTTTTATCATGCTTGCTTTATCAGTTATTATTTTTGTTACATTGAGATATATAGATTTGAGCTCATTAGCAAAATAAACAAGAGAAATCACAATAAACCTCTTGCCTACCTAGTTCTTATATAGTCAATTATATATCTAGTTGTTGAACATGTCAAGAAACACCTTCCATATATCTATCTATTCTCTAATAGGCCTACTGTTTTACCTTTCAGCATCAGGTCGAAAAAGTAGACACCTGGAGCGAGCCACCGTATGCGCCTTGTCTTTCTTTCTTTTCTCCAGTCCTGATTTGCCTCACAGTTTTAGGGTATGAAGAGATTTCTAGAACAGACTTTTGTGTGCGCTTCATAAACAGTGTCTTTCGTCACCTCCGTTATCTCTGAGGTCCACCTTTTACATGAGCCAAAAATCGATAAGAATAGGCTGACAAGTCAAAATTCATGAAACATCAAAATTCCTAAAGCAATTTTTACCATCTTCAAAATTACATCAGATGACCTAGCCAGTGCTACAGAGTTGGTGCACTGCAGCAGAGATCTTCCAGTCTAAGACAGATCAGAACACATGGTTATTCACCAAAGTGTAATGATGATGGGCCAATCAATCAAGCATATATCTATGTTTTATTTGTAATTTGCAACTTTATATTGCTCCACCATGTTTTTGTCTATTGTCTTTCCCCAGATGGATGATGGAATTGGTTGTCCACTCTTGCCGTTAAGCGTAGGGTGGGAGCTTTAATTTGTATTCCAGGGCCAGATGAGTTGCCCTTGTTGTGTTATTTCCATGTTTATTTAGTGTGGTCTTGATATTGTCTATCCCTCTTTCTCTCGGTTTTTCCCTTGGCTCTATTACATGATCTCTTTTTATTGTATACTGTTATTGGTGGCTGGTTGTATTCCATCCTCATTAAATGTCTGAACCACTGCATTTGTTTGCCTGAGTGGTTACCGGGGACCAAAATGGGGTGTAAAGAATAGAATCATTGTTACCTGCCATGTATGTCGTAAGAGGCGATTGAAGAGGTTGCGCTTGGGGCTAGCTATCCCACTCCATAAAAATGGCCTTGGATAGGCTGGCTTGGAAGACCTTGGTTGCATACCTATGCCTCCCTGGGGTGAAGAAGAACTGCATTTGTTGTCTGGTTTTTTGCAAGTTTTGTCAGAACGTTCATTTTTTTAAATAAAGACTTTTAGTAAATATCCACATACAAAAAACTACTAGATTGTGTCTGAAAATGTGAATTGTACCTGGACACCAACATAAAAATAAATAACACATTGCACATCAAACATGTACTTATTTAGAAGTGTTTATTTATCAAATATATCTTGTACATGAGTGTACATAGATAACAGGGTAAAATATAAAATTGTCAATTTAAAATCTTGTAAGTACAAAACAGCAAGGCTTTTAGAGATCATGAAACAAATTGTAATGTTCAGACAAAAGTGATTAAACTGTTGCATACTGGGTTTTTTCCCCCGATCCAGAAGCACTTTAGCCTTTCAGCTCTTCGCCTCGGTGCCATGAACACCGTAACCCTTCGGTTCGGTGACACGAACACCATAAATCTGGAGAACCTGTGGCTTTTCTGCCAGCCCACGGAATTGAACCCATACTCACAGAGGGCTTGGCTGTCATGGATGTGACTGGACCGACAGCGTTCTGTGCAGAGCGGATCCCGACGTCGCATACTGGGTAAAGGGAGGCTCGTTCCAGTTGTCTCCTTTTTCGAATTGACGCCGGAAGACAAAACAGGACTAGAGAATAGATAGATAGATGCTGGGTAATTTTCATGTCTACGAGAGAAGACTTAACATCTTTCACCTACTATGTCTCTGCAAGATTATGAACATTAGGTGGTACTACTTCTTTGAACGATCTATACCGACCACTTGTTAAACCACTCTTTGTGATCTGTATGTGATCTGAGTAAACGAACAAACAGGAGTGACAAATTAAAATGAAACACAAATGGACGACCAAATACCAACGTATCTAAGGAAAATCTGGAATAAAAACGAATAACGAAATAAATGTAACACAAAAACACACATAAAAACTAGAAATAGAAAAGAAACAATGAAACATCTAGTAAATATATAACTTGAATACATGCAACATATACCCATATAGATTATAAAGCATGGGAAGAGAAAGTACTAAGAAGCATAAGAATGTAATACGTTGAGCCCGCGTGGTCGCAAGGTACCATACAAAGAAATCAACCGATTCTCCAGAGCAAATCGACTACGATCATCAGAGGAACATGATCGGATGGCTGTGACCTGGACATCGCAAGCTCCTGAATGGCCAGTATCATTGAAATAGGTAGCTACAGGGGTCACAGAGCATTGGCGTATATCGCGCAAGTGTTGGGCGAATCGGTCACTGAGTCTCCTGCCGGTTTCCCCAATATAGGCCTTGTTGCACCGCTTGCAGATAATGGCATAGATAATATTACGGGACTCGCACGTGAAACTGTCTTCAACAACGAACGTGGCTTTTGGAAAAGACACCGTGCGGATCTGTATTACATAAGCACAAGTGTTACAGCGCCGACGGCCACACTGGATGGTGCCAAAATGACTCTGGATGTTAGGCTTGAGGCGACTTGAACTAACATATCCTTAAGGCTTCTGTCCCGTCTGTACGCCACCAAAGGATAGTGTTGGAAGATTGAACGTGTATCAGGATCAGACTGAAGAATGGAGAGATGACGGAATAAGACTTTCTTCACAAGGGAACTATGAGGGTGGAAAGTTAAGACAAGTTTCACCCTGTCAGAATTGGAAGTTCTATGCTGGTTAGAGAGAGCCTCCTGGCGAGAAATTTGCTGAACGCGCCGCATAGCAGAAGCAAGCACCTTATCCGGGTATAAGCGCTTACGAAAGAAATCCAGCATCTCGTGAGCTCTATCGAGGAAATCGTCGTCCTCGCTACAGAGGCGACGAAGGCGCAAGAGTTGAGAGAATGGTAAAGAATCACGACAAGCCCGTAACACTTGTGCTTATGTAATACAGACCCGCACGGTGTCTTTTCCAAAAGCCACGTTCGTTGTTGAAGACAGTTTCACGTGCGAGTCCCGTAATATTATCTATGCCATTATCTGCAAGCGGTGCAACAAGGCCTATATTGGGGAAACCGGCAGGAGACTCAGTGACCGATTCGCCCAACACTTGCGCGATATACGCCAATGCTCTGTGACCCTGTAGCTACCCATTTCAATGATACTGGCCATTCAGGAGCTTGCGATGTCCAGGTCACAGCCATCCGATCATGTTCCTCTGATGATCGTAGTCGATTTGCTCTGGAGAATCGGTTGATTTCTTTGTATGGTACCTTGCGACCACGCGGGCTCAACGTATTACATTCTTATGCTTCTTAGTACTTTCTCTTCCCATGCTTTATAATCTATATGGGTATATGTTGCATGTATTCAAGTTATATATTTACTAGATGTTTCATTGTTTCTTTTCTATTTCTAGTTTTTATGTGTGTTTTTGTGTTACATTTATTTCGTTATTCGTTTTTATTCCAGATTTTCCTTAGATACGTTGGTATTTGGTCGTCCATTTGTGTTTCATTTTAATTTGTCACTCCTGTTTGTTCGTTTGCTTGATAAAGGCCTTGTTGGTCGAAACGTTGCTGTTTATCGTCACTGTTTATGTATTTTGTAAAACTATAGTACTTTGTTTGTACGTGTTTCACTATTTACCAAGTTTTACTGCAGTCTTCCCCTATATGTGATCTGAGCCTACAAATAGGCCAACACATCCGATTTCTGCAACACTTTTTATTTGCTAGGGTAGCTTCCCTAGGCCTTTATTTCAGTCACTTCGTATGACAAATCTTGTAGGTTGCAGTGTTACTATTCTTTGCTCCCCTTGTGAGCCCCGGCAACGTACAGACGATCGGGTGGTACAACTAGATAGCTAACTCTGAAGTACTGCATTGTGCAAACTTGCAGTCCATCATGAGCATGTAACTCTGAAGTACTGCATTGTGCAAACTTGCAGTCCATCATGAGCATGTAACTCTGAAGTACTGCATTGTGCAAACTTGCAGTCCATCATGAGCATGCTCAGCAGTTGAAGACTAAGATGGCTAGGGCATGTGAGAAGAAAGGACAATGGCTGCATACCACAAGTGCTATTCTGTGAACTTTTAGATGGAAAGAGGCACCAAGGCAGACCATTGCTCAGATATAAAGATATATGTAAGGCTTCAATGAAGAACTTTTCTATAGGTTCCAACAAATGGGACAAACTAGCTGATGACTGAGTTATGTGGAAAACAATATTACACAAAAGTGCAGAATATTTTAAAAAGAGACTTAGAGATGAGTTAGAAGGCAAGAGAGACAAGGGTAAACTCAGAAGTTGTCACAGTCAAACACTTGCCAATTGACCATCTGTAAACATGAAGAAAGTTCATACATACAATTTACATGTGTGTAGCAGTGTGGCATGCTGGGTAATGATATAGTAATGTGTGTAACAGTGTGGCATGCTGGGTAATGATATAGTAATGTGTGTAACAGTGTGGCATGCTGGGTAATGATATAGTAATGTGTGTAACAGTGCTAGGTAATGATATAGTAATGTGTGTTTAGTAGTGATCTTGTAAATAAAATAGCAACATGAAGTATTATTTATATAAAAAAGAAAGACTGCAATGAAACAATAAAATAAAATTTCTGAAGCCTTTTCAGACCTTAGGGTATTAAGTCACTTTACTTAACATTTCTAGGCCGTATTGTGCAGGAGGTAGGAAGGCCAATTCCTTTCTTCATGTGTGGAACATTGAGTGTGGAATTGAACCCACAACCTTCTCGTGTCCAAGTTGATAGGCGAACACTTAAGCATTACTCAAATCAGTTCCACATTAAAGCTATGTACCAATGTAAAATGGAGGAAAGCACAAAGTAAAGCAGTTTTACTAAGCAACAAAACAAGATACAGTAGTGACATTTTGATCAAAGGTTTTTATCAAGCAAACAATACCAACATCAGCATAAGAAAGAAACCTGTTACTGACAAGAACTTTGCTTGAATTACATTGAGAAACAAAGTCACCAACATCAGCATAAGAAAGAAAGTTGGCACAGAACCTTGCTTGAATTACATTGAGAAACAAAGTCACCAACATCAGCATAAGAAAGAAAGTTGGCACGAAACCTTGCTTGAATTACATTGAGAAACAAAGTCACCAACATCAGCATAAGAAAGAAAGTTGGCACAGAACCTTGCTTGAATTACATTGAGAAACAAAGTCACCAACATCAGTATAAGAAAGAAAGTTGGCACAGAACCTTGCTTGAATTACATTGAGAAACAAAGTCACCAACATCAGCATAAGAAAGAAAGTTGGCACGAACCTTGCTTGAATTACATTGAGAAACAAAGTCACCAACATCAGCATAAGAAAGAAAGTTGGCACAGAACCTTGCTTGAATTACATTGAGAAACAAAGTCACCAACATCAGCATAAGAAAGAAAGTTGGCACAGAACCTTGCTTGAATTACATTGAGAAACAAAGTCACCAACATCAGCATAAGAAAGAAAGTTGGCACAGAACCTGCTTGAATTACATTGAGAAACAAAGTCACCAACATCAGCATAAGAAAGAAAGTTGGCACAGAACCTTGCTTGAATTACATGAAACAAAGTCACCAACATCAGCATAAGAAGAAAGTTGGCACAGAACCTTGCTTGAATTACATTGAGAAACAAAGAATGAAGTGGTTATTACCATTTAATAAGAATGCATCCAAATTTCCCTGTATATACAGTCACCTACATTAGAACATCAGGAAAGAGGGTGAGAGGAAGACCATGACAAAGATGGTTAGATGGCATAGCAGAATCCTGTCACAGAGCAAAAATAACAATCACCCAAGCCAGCAAAACAACACAAGACAAAAACAGAAAATCAGGACACTGGTAGCGGTGTGACGACACTGGGCAACAAACCGGTAGCAGTGTGACGACAAAAGAAGAAGGATACCAAAAACAACACAGGATACAAGATCCCCGTCCGGGGTCACCAAAAGAACCCAGGTTACAAGATCCCCCGTCCTGGGTCACTGATTGCAAAGTTGATACCACTCTATGCTAGTGACTCTTTGTTGTAAAAAATTCTGGTGTTCAAGGCCAGTTAGGCCAAAAATGCTCAGTATGTACATGGTTGTACTACAGGAAACTCTGACCTTTTACTTGGGGATCTAAATTACAAGTAAGTAGAACCCGGTTATGTCGCCGGCCTAGGGGTTTGCCAAAAGCGTCGGGATAACCGATGATCGAGATAAACGAAAACCAATATGGCGGCAAAATATTAACATGTGCTTGAAATTTCTTTATGTACATGATGTGCGTTAATAAATGAGAATGTACATGCACGTGTTATTTGTTTGATGAAGCGATCGGCATGCTATAAAAATGTACATACATGTTTGCTAACAACAAAAGGCATATGTGCACCAACTAACAGCAGAAATTTACCAATATAAAATAAAAACCACCGTGGATTCTCGATACAAACCTTTATTTATACAAACTGACACAGCTCTGAAAAATATTGTACACGCGGTTACTATGGTTTCTTGAACTCACATGAACTCAGCACATGCGCAGTGAACCAAGTACGGTAAATTAAAAATCAAAATACCGTGTTCTTGCAAAATGGGATCTCCATTCCCACGAAAAAACTTACATGAGTCAACACCTGCCAATATTGGACTGTATATATTACTGTAGCATAAGTTAACACCATGGTCATGGGGATCGAGATAACCAACGTTAAGTGGCAAATTTGGCCCTCTTTTGTGCGCGAGATATTAGGGTTCGGCGACATAAAAGAATCGAGATATCCGATGAGAAAATGTTAAGACAAAGAGAGAATTTGGCGGTTCCACTTCAAAAGCGTCGACTTAATAGGGTTGGCGAGTTAACCGAGGTCGAGATAAGTGGGTTCTACTGTACCTCCAAAGTGGGAGTAAGACTTGCCTGGGACAAGGGACACTGATGACAAAGAAAACAATAAAGTCAGAGTAAGGCTTGCCTGGGACAAGGGACACTGATGGCAAAGAAAACAATAAAGTCAGAGTAAGGCTTGCCTGGGACGAGGGACACTGATGACAAAGAAAACAATAAAGTCAGAGTAAGGCTTGCCTGGGACAAGGGACACTGATGGCAAAGAAAACAATAAAGTCAGAGTAAGGCTTGCCTGGGACGAGGGGCACTGATGGCAAAGAAAACAATAAAGTCAGAGTAAGGCTTGCCTGGGACAAGGGACACTGATGGCAAAGAAAACAATAAAGTCAGAGTAAGGCTTGCCTGGGACGAGGGACACTGATGGCAAAGAAAACAATAAAGTCAGAGTAAGGCTTGCCTGGGACAAGGGGCACTGATGGCAAAGAAAACAATAAAGTCAGAGTAAGGCTTGCCTGGGACGAGGGACACTGATGGCAAAGAAAACAATAAAGTCAGAGTAAGGCTTGCCTGGGACAAGGGACACTGATGGCAAAGAAAACAATAAAGTCAGAGTAAGGCTTGCCTGGGACGAGGGACACTGATGGCAAAGAAAACAATAAAGTCAGAGTAAGGCTTGCCTGGGACGAGGGACACTGATGACAAAGAAAACAATAAAGTCAGAGTAAGGCTTGCCTGGGACAAGGGACACTGATGACAAAGAAAACAATAAAGTCAGAGTAAGGCTTGCCTGGGACGAGGGACACTGATGGCAAAGAAAACAATAAAGTCAGAGTAAGGCTTGCCTGGGACAAGGGACACTGATGACAAAGAAAACAATAAAGTCAGAGTAAGGCTTGCCTGGGACGAGGGACACTGATGACAAAGAAAACAATAAAGTCAGAGTAAGGCTTGCCTGGGACAAGGGACACTGATGACAAAGAAAACAATAAAGAGATATATGCATATTAACTAAACTGATAGAAATATTCTGGTCAACATTATGATGTCATGTCAAACAACAACATTATGATGCAGTCAAACAGTCAACATTATGAGTCATTGTCAAACATAGTCAACATTATGATGTCATTGTAAACATAGTCAACATTATGATGTCATTGTCAAACATGGGGACAGTCACAGGAATGAGCAGAAATCATAAAACACAGATGAGATGCTTAGCAGGCTGCAGGAGTAACAAGGAAATCAAAATTAGAAATGAATAAATTACAAGAAGACTACAAATAAAATCAGTCATTCAATTCATAAAAAAAAAATGTATGGTTTGGTCACATGACAATAATGCCCTGGTATGGTCTACCACAGAGAGCCACATTGAAACAGTATAATCAATACAGAGCAAGAGAAAGACCATGCGAAAGATGGAATGATAACATAAAAAAACAACTTTATAAAAATGTGTACCGATTTATAAAGTGCATTAGATAAGGCACACAGATGATCCTTACATCTCTCCCAACATCTCACTAAGGTACAATGTAGGGAGAGAAGATGATCCTTACATCTCTCCCAACATCTCACTAAGGTACAATGTAGGAGGAAGATGATCCTTACATCTCTCCCAACACCTCACTAAGGTACAATGTAGGGAGAGAAGATGATCCTTACATCTCTCCCAACACCTCACTAAGGTACAATGTAGGGAGAGAAGATGATCCTTACATCTCTCCCAACATCTCACTAAGGTACAATGTAGGAGAGAAGAAGAAACTCTTACATATCTCCTCCCAACACCTCACTAAGGTACAATGTAGGAGAGAAGATGAAAGTATCTACATCTCTCCCAACATCTCACTAAGGTACAATGTAGGGAGAGAAGATGATCCTTTCATCTCTCCCAACACCTCACTAAGGTACAATGTAGGGAGAGAAGATGATCCTTACATCTCTCCCAACATCTCACTAAGGTACAATGTAGGGAGAGAAGATGATCCTTACATCTCTCCCAACATCTCACTAAGGTACAATGTAGGGAGAGAAGATGATCCTTACATCTCCACACCTCACAAGGTACAATGTAGGAGAGAAGATGATCTCATCTCTCCAACTCTCCCTAACATCTACAATGTAGGGAGAGAATAAGATCCTTACATCTCTCCCAACATCTCACTAAGGTACAATGTAGGGAGAGAAGATGATCCTTACATCTCTCCCAACATCTCACTAAGGTACAATGTAGGGAGAGAAGATCCTTACATCTCTCCCAACACCTCACTAAGGTACAATGTAGGGAGAGAAGATGATCCTTACATCTCTCCCAACACCTCACTAAGGTACAATGTAGGGAGAGAAGATGATCCTTACATCTCTCCCAACATCTCACTAAGGTACAATGTAGGGAGAGAAGATGATCCTTACATCTCTCCCAATATCTCACTAAGGTACAATGTAGGGAGAGAAGATGATCCTTACATCTCTCCCAACACCTCACTAAGGTACAATGTAGGGAGAGAAGATGATCCTTACATCTCTCCCAACACCTCACTAAGGTACAATGTAGGGAGAGAAGATGATATGATAATCTCATTTGCAAATTCACTTACTCCTCAAGTTTTCTATCGGTCTATCAATATTTGAAAGACATTTCAAATAACCTTACCTCAATAAGGAACATTCGGGAGAAGATGCAGTTTCCTGTGTACAAGATTTATTCTTCAGATTCTTCAACTTCATATATACAAGGTGTTGTCACTGTTTATAAAATTGGTAATATTCTGTGATAGTGACCATGTGCCAAGGACATTCTGGGGTACATCTTTGTCTTAACTCCCCTTAAAGCATAGACATCTACAAATTTCCTTCAACTAGATCTGTCTTCAGCAAGTAAGTGTAATTCATTCCAGGTCTGTCCCACCTCTTCTCTATCTCCAGTTCCTCTCAAGGTCGCCCCCTACCTCTCTTGCCTCCTGGACTCCACTTCAAAGTCACATGTGGTTGTCTGGTCTTCTGCATTCCTAACGTATGTCCAAACCACTTCCATCTCCTATGTTTTATTTACTCATTGATATTATTGATGCCTGTGCGACGGGTGATCTCAGTATTAGGTATCCTTTGATCCCAACGAATTCTTCGGAGACATCTACCCTCACAGCCACACTTAAGTGACAGTCTATCTTTGTACTTGTTTTCTATGTCTCCGCTCCATACAGTAAGACTGAGCACACATTTGATTTGTATATATTGAGTTTAGTCTGTGTCATGTAAGCTGATGATCTCCATATTGGCTATGTCTTATGTCGCCTTCATATGTAGCCTTCTGTCGAGTGTTGTTTCATTAGGCCAGTGAGTTTGCCTCAGTATATCATATTCGAGGCAGTCTTGAAGTACTCTGCAGTCTGATGTGTCTGTCCACACGCACACATGGCTGAATTGCCAATCTTGAATTTTGTATACATGTGGCTGCGGAGTCAATTGTAACCTGTTCTAAGGATAAGAAATTTAATAAATAAAAACATGCAACATGAAATAAAAGAAACAAATATAATGATCTTTTTATATTTATCTACTCAAAACCAACCATGAGTTTAATATGTCAGGTGGTGTACTTGCGTGGCAACCCAGTGGTTACTTAACATAATCTGCATATTCAGAATTCCAATCTCTCAAGAAACTTTGTACAAGCTGCTCTCGTAAGCTAGTTTCATTTGATGCATTTCTGGAATCTTTCAGGATAAATGCAACTCCTCCTGTGTACTTGAAATAGTCTCCAGACCAGTTAGATGTACCTGAAGATATACAGTGATAGTTAGTTGTGAAAGTGGTCAATCAATCAATCAATCAAATGCCGTGCCTGCCGGCGTAGGCATCATGTCTCTCCACAACTCTCTTTGCTTGGTGCATGTAATCAGTTCTGATGTCGATCTTGTATCGAACCATGGTGTCAGGCCATCCAACAACATCTCCCTCTGTCTTTCACGATCTCTCCTTCCCTGAATTTTACCTGTAGTCACCAAATGTTCTAAACCTTCTCTTCGCATTATATGCCCAAAGAACCTTGATTGTCGGATTCTTATTCTTTTGATAAGGTTTCTTGTGTGCAGGCCTGATTTAAAACCTCCACATTTGTTTTCTTTGCAGTCCATGGAATTTTCACCATTCTTCTGTAAAACCACATCTCTGTGGCTTCCAATGATCGTATTGATTGTTTGTTCATTGTCCATGATTCGATGCCATACATAAGTATTGGTTCAATATAGCACTGGAGTACTCGTTTTGCAATGTCATTGGTAGTGAGTTCATGCATAGTGTGTTCTTCATTTTCATAAAAGCTGCTTTCGTTTGAGCTATTCTACTCCTAATCTCTGTTGTCTGTGTCTGTGGCCTAGGGGTTAGTGACTCGGTCTATTAACCCGACGTTCTGAGTTCGAATCACGCTGCGGACAGTTTGCTTGCAAATCGTTTCCGTTGATTTTAACAAAGGACGATGGCGCCACCCGTTCAGAAAGCAATGGCAAACTACTGAACGTATAAGTGGTGCCTAGAAAATCAACGACTTGTTTACTGTGGTTGATGGCTACGTCCTTTGGGATATGCCACGATTTTCATTTTCAATCTCTGTTGTACATCTTCCATCTGATGTTAGGGATGT
Source organism: Arion vulgaris (assembly GCA_020796225.1). NCBI lineage: Eukaryota > Metazoa > Mollusca > Gastropoda > Stylommatophora > Arionidae > Arion > Arion vulgaris. The sequence goes on from CM036754.1 coordinate 46,448,277, forward strand.
TCCCAGATACTTGAATCGATGGACTTGTTTCAGTGTTGTGTTATTTATTTTGATATTACATGTTGGTGTTTCTTGTTGACAACCATAACCTCTGTTTTCTTTATATTCATGCTTAATCCTTTCTTTTCACTTTCTTTCACTAATATGTCTATCAAGTCTTGCAGATCTTGTTCATTTGTAGCCATGAGAATTGTGTCATCAGCGTATCTTAGGTTGTTTATATTTTGTCCACTGACTGCTGAAAGTGGTCACACAGGTAATAAAAACATGAGGAGTGTTACAGATGATGATGGAACGGAATAAAATGATTTTTACAACTGGAGGAAGAGAAATACCTGAACTAAGATATATGGACTGGCTGATGCTACAAATAAAAAAATGGAAGTGTTTTGGACTTATGAGACACAAAGAATTGGAGGACCATTAAAAGACCATTAAGGAAGGAAGCATCCCGGCAAAGAGGAAGATCACAGAGAAGATGGATTTAGGCTATAACTAATGATTTGAGCATGATGGTCGCAGAGACAGAACATAATGTCTATGAGAGAGAGAAATTCTGAAAGATTGTTAAGGTGGCAAAGTTCTGCTCAAGACAAGCTATTTGATGATGATGATGATGATATGTGGACGAGACAGTGTTACTGTCCACATCACAAAAAGGGATTGAGAAATTAATATTGGTAGTGCAAAAGAAAAGTGAAAAACAAAATCAATATCTCAATGTGGTAAAAACACTTGTAATAATGGATAAAACAAGCATGACGAAGGATATTATCATCAACAGTGAGAAAATAGAAAATGCAAACAGTTTTGAATATCTCGGTTCACTGCCAACAAGAGATGAAAATGAGATGAAGTAAATTAAAATAAAGATAGCAAATGAAGAGCTTCTAAAAGGAACAAACTGTACATCATTGAAGTTGAGATGGAAATGAATAGGGCATCTATACCATATGCCAGTAGGGGCAATGGTCAATACAGCTTTTTGATGGTAACAGTGTGACGACAAAAGAAAAGTAGTAGAGATACATTGGAAGTACATGCTTAGAAATTAGAGGGATCAAAGGCAGAGACTGACAAAACAGGGAAGAAAACTGGCAAAAGTTTCCTCTTGGACTCACCTATGTAAGCATGCAGGTCTGTCACCATAAATTTGCTGTGATTAACACGAGAGTATGGAATCTGTGCTTGGGTTGGTGACGAAGGCACTGTGAACATTTTCTGAAAAAGATGTTGAAATGGTTGGTCAGTGTCAAGGACACATTATGCCCACAAACTGTCTGCAGAATCATTCTTACACAGTTCATCTAGTCACATTTATTACATCCTTTGGTGTAGGGACACATTAACTAGCCTCCATATCACATTACCACTTGAAGATATCACATACCACTTGAAGATATCACATACCACTTGAAGATATCACATGCCACTTGATGACATCACATTATCACTTGAAGATATAACATACTACTTGATGATATCACATTATCACTTGAAGATATCACACTCCACTTGAAGATATTACATACCACTTGAAGATAGTATATACCACTTGAAGATAGTATATACCACTTGAAGATAGTATATACCACTTGAAGATAGTATATACCACTTGAAGATAGTATATACCACTTGAAGATATCACCTACCACTTGAAGATACAGTATACCACTTAAGGCTATCAACTACCACTTGAAGATATCACATACCAGTTGAAGATATTATATACCACTTGAAGATATCACCTACCACTTGAAGATATTACATACCAATTGAAGATATCAATACCACTTGAAGATATTATATACCAATTGAAGATATCAATACCACTTGAAGATATTATATACCACTTGAAGATATTATATACTACTTGAAGATATTATATACCACTTGAAGATATCACCTACCACTTGAAGATATTACATACCACTTGAAGATATTACATACCACTTGAAGATATCACCTACCACTTGAAGATACAGTATACCACTTAAGGCTATCACCTACCACTTGAAGAGTCACATTCAATCTTGGAATCATGTTCAAGTCATAGAGAGACTTCAAGTATGCTTTCATATAGGGCGCTGTGTGATTCCATTGACTAGCCATCAAGTATACTTGCACATGACGATCTACAGCTGCCCGACGTAGCTCATCATCAATTTTAGGCCAAAATCTGTAGTGAGATAAGAAACAATTTTAGGCCAAAATCTGTAGCAAGATAAGAAACAATTTTAGGCCAAAATCTGTGGCAAGATGAGGAACAATTTTAGGCCAAAATCTGTAGCAAGATAAGAAACAATTTTAGGCTCAAATCTGTGGCAAGATAAGAAACAATTTTAGGCTCAAATCTGTGGCAAGATAGGAAAGAATTTTAGGCTCAAATCTGTGGCAAGATAAGAAACAAATACAATTTTTGATATTTATCTCTGTTTATGTCTTCTCTCACACAATATATCACATAGTGTTGATATGTACATCAGTATGTAACAAAGTGCAGACAGGAACATCAGTACATCACAAAGTGTACATATAAACATTAATACATCACACAGCGTAGACATGACCACAACAACATTTGCCAATACTCCACAAAAAGTGGACTGGTATCATCTAGTCAACTTGAATCAGAAACTAATAATTATTAGATGAGAGTAGCTCTCTCCCTTCTTACAATCCCCATATGAAATAGTAGTTTTCATGCTTTATTTCTCATACTCGTATTTATAGATGTCTCTAGAGGTTTCTTTCAAGCCCAGACATAAGGCCATTATTCTCTGCAATGTGTGAAATAATGTGAGATAGAAGTTTCTACTCGGAGGGAACATTTGTCCATCTCTTTCTTATTTCTTTGTATAAGTGACTTGGTACGGATTCAAACCCACAATCTTAAGATTGACAGGCAAATGTCTTAAATACTTCGCCATAGAGCTCCTAGAGTCTCTATCTCAATGTTTTCATTTTGTGCAACACTCTCGGCTGATGACATGCCATTTCAGCCAACATGGATGGAGTCATATGGGGTAAAAACCTGGTGCAATGAAGTCAATCCTTCGCCTTTAGGTACTTCTTTTCTGATTTCTTTATGCTACTAATCAAATAAACAACTACAACGTATGATTAACAATTATATGAGATTTTCAATTCAGTAAAGGAACATATATGTGCTTTTGAAAAGAAATGTTACAGAATGGCCTTTTGTATAACATGGACAGAGAAGAGAACAAATAGATCTATCCAGAAGGAACTCACACTCAAAGAAAACTGGCTGATGAAAACTAGAAATAAGAATGAAAAAATTGAAGTATTTTAGACAGAAAAAGACATAAAAAGTTGGAGAAGACCATTATGGAAGTTGGTATCCCGGCAAAGAGAAAGACTCAGAAGAAAGATGTATTCAGGATGTGACTGGTAAGTTGAACATGACGGCACGCTTACCTCACACAGACACACTTACTTCAAGCAGGCAAACTTACCATATGCTGGCACGCTTACCATAAGCAGACACGCTTACCATACACAGGTACACTGACCTCACACAGGTACACCTTATACATAGGCACACTTACTTTACACACAAGAACGCTTACCTTACACAGGTACCCCTCACAGACACGCTTACCTCACACAAGGTACACCTTATATACATGCACATTTACCTTCTAGGGTATGTATAGATATACATAGGAAAATAATCCATGACTGATATATATATAAACTTCTGCGCTGATGTGATAACATTCAAGATGGCAGACAAGTCTTGTTGGCGACCATCAGGACAAAAGGATGGAGGCGAGCTCTGAGTGAGAGAGAAACAAATTAATAAATATTTGACATTATTACGGTAAACTTATACAAGATAAAACTTTGAGCATCAACAGCATCGATTGTTGGAGAGTTGAAGGTGGATAAGGGGGATGTTCTTCGCGTGAATCGCTACTGCCTGTTGGACGAAGACACTAAAATAGATGTTGAATTGATCCAGCAATTTAAGCAGTTTGGAATTACCCATTGTAAAAGTAGAACTCGATGCCTGAGGGCAGAGTGATGAGTTTGTTTAATGAGCGAGCCACAGGAACTATCAGTATGCATACTCTTCGATATCTGTTGGGAGAGACTGAGCACTTATGGGTCTGCCTGGAGTGCAATGATGTCAGTTTAGTAACCAATAACCAAATCTTCCAAACAACAAACGTTCTACTTTGTTTTTACCTTGTACATAGACAGATAAAGCAGTTGGTGGTATCTTCTTTGTTTGTTTGGTCTCTATGAATTCAGGCGTAGTCAGGATGACCAGTAGGGTGTATTTAACTGATTTTTGCGTGGAGGCTAGTTCTCCTTATAATCATTGTCCCTTGCCATTCAGACAAGAGCCTTCTTCTCCGACTTCAGCGGTAGGTGGTATCTTGTAGGACAACAACAAAATCTTTTAATTATGCTCGGTCAGTAACTATCCTTAGTCGGGAGTCCGTGGCAACGCAGGGTCCCCAATGTAATTTAAAAGATGGTGAAAATATTCTGCAGGAAATAAATTTTAAAAATATTTTTTAATATGAATTGTGCATGAGCAGTGGCTTTTCAGCCTGCTCTTCTCAATTTTGAACTTCCAAGGATCCTTTATGTGCTTAACTGGAACACGAGACATGTTTTATCACCCATCTCTGCTAGGGCTAGGAACCCGATCTCACCTACACTGAGATCATAGATCTCTTGAAAAATATCCTGATGGCTTCATGAGGGAGCAAACCAAGTACCTTTGGGCCGAAGGGTGAGCGGCTAACCTCTATACCAAAGACAACCATATTTGTGTATGATATTGTGCAGCATTTTTTAGCACTTCTCATTTGTGATTTTTTCTGGTCAAAATATTTGAAGAATTCGTCTAGGGAATTTATTTCAAAAGGTCTCTAATCTATATGGCTTGTTTCCTCTTTACAGATGGTCAATTGGCAAGTGTTTTACTGTGAGAACTTCTGAGTTTGTGTTTGTCTCTCTTGCCTTTCAGCTCATTCTTAAGTCTCTCGTGACTGGCTTTCTGTGTTGTGTCCGAGCCAAAAGCAAGGATGAAGTGTCCTCACCATGAAGTGTCTAGTCTGGTCAGCTGATATAGGGAATGTGCCTTGCCCATTTTGCACCAACTCCCTCTCTACCCTGCTGTTTCATCCAAAGGAAAGATAAAGTCCATATGTTTTGGAATCAAACAGGGTTTGTAGGGGATACCAGAAGATGGAATGGAATACACACATAACCATCTTAGGGTCCCTCTGTCCATATTTGTGGTCAAGTTTTTCCTCTAGCCATCTGCATAACCATACTGACCCACAAGGCAGTGGGGATTTTCGATCAGGTTTTACTCTCTAGTCTTTAGCTCTCCCGAGCTCCCTCCACAAGACAGTGGGTTTGACAGTTGCAGATGGTACAGTCTACTGCCATATGCTAGCAGATGAAACATCTGATCTCTCTCGCGATCACCACCCAGACCGATGTACTAGATCTCCCCATAAATTCTATTCATGTGGAAATCTGATTCATGCAGTCTTAGCATTGGTGTGTTTTAAATCTCATCTTCAGCACCGTTTGGAGCTCTGATGCTTATCCTTCGACGATGTGTCTGGTTTCAGCCAGTGTTTACTCGGTTCGCTCTCCATTCTGTAGCCATCTAGTGTTTTTGATGGTGTGGGTAGCTAACCCACACCCAACCTCCTCAGTCACCTCTTACGGCATGCGTGCGTGGCAGGTAAAAGTGATTCTATTCTTTACACCTCAATTTGGGTCCCGGTAACCACTAGAGCAAAAACACATGATCTGATATCTTATCTATATCTGCGATATTGACCCATTTACAGTATGGGTAGATCTGGAGAAGGCTTTTGATAAAGTGTGGAAGGCTGGCCTAAAAGTGAAGTTTCGCAGAAACCAAGTAGCAGGACGAATGTACAAATGGATATCACAGTATCTAGAAAAAGAACTGCTAAAGTGCAAGTGTTCACCAGCAGGAAAACAACACTAGAACAAGGAGTTCCTCAGGGTGGAGTACTGTCGCCAACACTGTTCCTCATATACATCAATGACATAACCGAGAACATACCCAGAAGGATCCACCACGCCCTGTATGCGGATGACCTGGCCCTGTGGACATCAGAGGAGCGAATTACCGCTGCAACAAGCAGAATACAACAGGCCCTCACATCCCTAGACCAATGGTCCAATACATGGCTGATCAAAGTCAATGAAAAGAAAACGACATATACGATTTTCTCCCTATCAACAAAGCCCCAAAGTTCCTACTAAATAACCATATATTGCTCCCAGAGAAAACCCCACATACCTTGGAATCACCTTCGACCAGCGCATGACATGGAATGCTCAGATTGAAAACAACAAAACCCGAGCAAAATCCAGGATGGCAATCATGAAAAAACTAGCTGGCACAACCTGGGGGCAGATAACAGTGTTTTAAAGAAGCTTTATATGGGATATGTTCGCCCGACATTGTACTATGGAATCTCTGCATGGGCAACTGTAGCCCAATCCAACTTCAATAAAATCAACCGTGTTCAGAACCAAGCTATGAGAATTATTACAGGGGAATGAGATCTACTCCAATACAGGAAATGGAGAAGACCCCCGGGCCTACAACCAATGGAGGATATAAGAGACAGCAGAACACTAAAACAAGCAGAAAAGTTCAAGAGATTAGAAGACCACCCAATGTACCACAGAATGAATGGGCTAGGAAGGGCAGACTAAAACGAACCAACTTTGCAGCGACAACCAAGATGATGATGAGCAAACAACCATCATGTGCTGAAGTTACTCCCAAACCACTAAAATATACCAACACAAGACAGATATGGAAAGATACAAAATTCCCAGAGCTGAATGAGAACATCACAGGGATAGCAGGCAAAACCCAACAAACAAGTGAAGAAAGAAAATCCCTGGCCACCAGTACCTAAAGGAACACTTTCCTAACAGCAGGTGGACCCATGTATACACAGATGTGTCTGCAGCAAATGCAACTGAAAATGGAGGAGGAGGAGCCCTCATAGTGCTCAGTGACATGAAACACAGGAAGCTAAAATTAGCGACAGGAAGGTTCTCCAGCAATTACAGAGCAGAGGCAGAGGCCCTAAAAGTGGCGGCAGAAGCCATAGTGTCAGAGGAACAAGTAAATGAAAACCTGGTATTTCTTACTGATGCCCTGTCAGTAATTACTGCTCTAAAAAATCAAGATAACAACTTGAAGGAACTGCAAGCATCACTACACCAAGTATGCAACATCTTCTCTAGAGTGGTAATACAGTGGATACCATCTCCCTGCGGAATACCTGGCAATGAGACTGCGGACATATTGGCAAAAGCAGGAAGCAGACTACCACAGACAGACACCAGTATGACATATGAGGAAGCAAAAGTACGGATAAAAATGGCCTACAAGAACAAATGGCTGAGAGATCACCCAGGGCATGAAAAGGACGATGCTTACCATCAACTATGTAGAGAGGAACAGGTTGTCATTTTTCATCTACGAACAGGGCACAATAGACTGAGGTACCATCTGTTTAACAAGTATAAAATAGGCCCATCTGACATATGTACATGTGGCACCAGCAAGATGACAGAGACATACATACTGCAAGAATGTCCAACGTACATGGAACAGAGAGAAAACACATGGCCAATCCCCATATCAGTCCAAGAAAAGCTATACGGAGATGTACATGGACTCCGGTTGACCACTAACTACTTTAAAAGTATACAAATCGATGTCTGAAAACGTTGGAAGAAGAAGAAGACCCATTTAAAATTCACTAAAGTAACAGACAAACAGGTAGAACAATTTATAAAACATGACACAATTATCTTACGGAAGAATTAAACAGAGGCTACAGATGACTCACAGACATGTAGACATATCTTTGTGTATCATTATTTTATAAAGAAGAATTAAACATAGAGGCTACAGATGACTCACAGACATGTAGACATATCCTTGTGTATCATTATTTTATAAAGAAGAATTAAACATAGAGGCTACAGATGACTCACAGACAGGCAGACATATCCTTGTGTATCATGATATTATAATGAAGAATTAAACACAGAGGCTACAGATGACTCACAGACAAATAGACATATCCTTGTGTATCATTATAATCAACCAGAATAGGTGAGCTTATGTTGATACTTGTCCCATACTGTTCAGGCCACTTGTTTGGTATTGTTGCATTAGGCTCACCCAGGTACCAGTACACCTAAGAATGATAGTAAAAGAAGATAAACATATTTTGAATTTTCTTCAGCACTTTTATCGCGGAGCATTGGCTCATAAACAACATCGTTACTGGTTAATCGTTACTGAATTGACATTGCAGCACTTCGGGCAGACCCCTAGGTGCTCAGTCTCCCCCCAACAGATGTCGAAGAGTATGCATACTGATGGTTCCTGTTGCTCGCTAGTTAAACACACTTCTCTCTCTGCCCCTCAAGCATTCAGCACTACTTGTAAAACATGTAATTTCAAACTCCCTTAAATTGCTGTATTGATTCAACGTCAATTTGAGTGTTCTCATCCAACAGTAGGTTATCAACACACCAAAGAACATCCATCCTAAACTCCCCAACAATTTATGCAAGTCTGACAGCTCACTCGCTGCCGTGAACACCTGATGTCCCGGAAAAGGAAGTATTTCGTTCACACTAAACAACACAGTGGTTTGGAGAGAACAGTAATATATGGCATGGTTTCTAGGGGTAGAGGTAGGGGAAGACCAAGATGAAGGTGGCAGCAGGACATCAAAGAAACCTTGAACAAGACGCTGGAGGAGGCAAGAGAACTTGCTAGAGACAAGAGTTTTTCAGGCAGGCTGTGATGAAAGCGACGTTCTGCAAAGGAAAGGCTACTTGATGATGATGACAGCCCCTTCTACTTCAATTTCTACTAGTTTACTCAGACTGCAATGATGTAGCCTGTTATTAGGACCACCACTAGGACGCTGGGTACGGTCTTGGTCAGGTCTGGTTCATTGATCTAGGTGATGACTTCTATTTAATTTATTGATTACAATGTAGACCCATGTCTCACATTATATACGTATATATATGGCCTTTGTCTTTACAGCATGTCAATTGGCAAAGTAGTCATGGAGGGAATGGTATCTTCTTCTTCAAAAGCTCCACATCGACCACTTGTTAACCACTCTGTGTGATTTGTATGTGATCTGAGCCTAACAGCGATTGTGCGTTGTGCCAGTTAAGCGCCTACAAGTAGGCCAGCACATCCAATTTCTGCGATGCTTTTACTTACTAGGGTTGCTTCCTAGGTCCTACATCAGTCGTCTCTTATGACATGCCTTGTAGGTTGCAGTGGTACTATTCTTTGCTTCCCTTGCGGGCTTCGGTACCATATGGGCGGGAATGGTTTCTAGAAGTTTAGACAGAGGACAACCAAGATGACAGCGGCAAGAGGACATTAAGGAAACCTTGAACGAGAAAATGAAGGAGACTGAAGAAATGACAAGAGAATAGATGTCTTTCAGGTAGGCTGTGATCAGAACAGTGTGGAAATCAACTGCTATCCCCATGAAAACAAAGCTCATGATATTCAGCTGAAAATATGAAATCTGTGTTGCTGTATGGTTTCAGAAGTGGCGAGCCACCAAGTTAACTGCAAATAAGATCCAGACATTTGTCAACAGATGTCTTCAGCAGATTCTCAGACTGAGATGGTATGACAGAGTTGCAAACACAGACCTGTGGATAAGAACAGGATAGAAACCAATGAAGACCCAGGTTAAGAGGAGAAAAGTGATGGGTTGGCCATACCCTACGGAAGACACAGTCGAGTGTCACCAGACAAGCACTTGAGTGGCACCCACAAGGAAAATGGAAAAGAAGATGACCTAAACAGACCTGGAGACAAACTCTTCTTGAGGAACTGAAGAGTGCTCGACTATCCTGGGAGACCATACAGAAAACAGCCAGAGACTGGAAAAAGTGGCGAACACCTATTGAGGCCCTATGCTCCACAAGGAGCACAGAGAGTAAGAAAGTCAAGTCAAGTGATGAGAGCAATATTCTGCAAAGGACAAGCTACATGAAGATTTGTAATTACTTAAATAACCAGAAGCCGCCTTCCTAACTAGTCATTTCTTCTTTTATTATCAGTTATATTTAGACTAGTTATTTCTTCTTTTATTATGTTATATTCAGACTAGTTATTTCTTCTTTTATTATCTGTTATATTCAGACTAGTTATTTCTTCTTTTATTATGTTATATTCAGACTAGTTATTTCTTCTTTTATTATCTGTTATATTTAGACTAATTATTTCTTCTTTTATTATGTTATATTCAGACTAGTTATTTCTTCTTTTATTATCAGTTATATTCAGACTAGTTATTTCTTCTTTTATTATCTGTTATATTCAGACTAGTTATTTCTTCTTTTATTATCAGTTATATTCAGACTAGTTATTTCTTCTTTTATTATCAGTTATATTCAGACTAGTTATTTCTTCTTTTATTATGTTATATTCAGACTAGTTATTTCTTCTTTTATTATCAGTTATATTCAGACTAGTTATTTCTTCTTTTATTATGTTATATTCAGACTAGTTATTTCTTCTTTTATTATCAGTTATATTCAGACTAATTATTTCTTCTTTTATTATCAGTTATATTTAGACTAGTTATTTCTTCTTTTATTATGTTATATTCAGACTAGTTATTTCTTCTTTTATTATGTTATATTCAGACTAGTTATTTCTTCTTTTATTATCTGTTATATTTAGACTAATTATTTCTTCTTTTATTATGTTATATTCAGACTAGTTATTTCTTCTTTTATTATCAGTTATATTCAGACTAGTTATTTCTTCTTTTATTATCTGTTATATTCAGACTAGTTATTTCTTCTTTTATTATCAGTTATATTCAGACTAGTTATTTCTTCTTTTATTATCAGTTATATTCAGACTAGTTATTCTTCTTTATTATGTTATATTCAGACTAGTTATTTCTTCTTTTATTATCAGTTATATTCAGACTAGTTATTTCTTCTTTTATTATGTTATATTCAGACTAGTTATTTCTTCTTTTATTATCAGTTATATTCAGACTAATTATTTCTTCTTTTATTATCAGTTATATTTAGACTAGTTATTTCTTCTTTTATTATCTGTTATATTCAGACTAGTTATTTCTTCTTTTATTATCAGTTATATTCAGACTAATTATTTCTTCTTTTATTATCAGTTATATTCAGACTAGTTATTTCTTCTTTTATTATGTTATATTCAGACTAATTATTTCTTCTTTTATTATCAGTTATATTCAGACTAATTATTTCTTCTTTTATTATCAGTTATATTCAGACTAGTCATTTCTTCTTTTATTATCAGTTATAATCAGACTAGTTATTTTTTCTACTATTATCTGATATATTCAGACTAATTATTTCTTCTTTTATTATGTTATATTCAGACTAGTTATTTCTTCTTTTATTATGGTATATTCAGACTAGTTATTTCTTCTTTTATTATGTTATATTCAGACTAATTATTTCTTCTTTTATTATCTGTTATATTCAGACTAATTATTTCTTCTTTTATTATGTTATATTCAGACTAGTTATTTCTTCTTTTATTATCAGTTATATTTAGACTAGTTATTTCTTCTTTTATTATCTGTTATATTCAGACTAGTTATTTCTTCTTGTATTATCTGTTATATTCAGACTAGTTATTTCTTCTTTTATTATCTGTTATATTCAGACTAGTTATTTCTTCTTTTATTATCAGTTATATTCAGACTAGTTATTTCTTCTTTTATTATCAGTTATATTCAGACTAGTTATTTCTTCTTTTATTATCAGTTATATTCAGACTAGTTATTTCTTCTTTTATTATCAGTTATATTCAGACTAGTTATTTCTTCTTTTATTATCAGTTATATTCAGACTAGTTATTTCTTCTTTTATTATGTTATATTCAGACTAATTATTTCTTCTTTTATTATCTGTTATATTCAGACTAGTTATTTCTTCTTTTATTATCAGTTATATTCAGACTAGTTATTTCTTCTTCTATTATCAGTTATATTCAGACTAGTTATTTCTTCTACTATTTTCAGTTATATTAAGACTATCATCATAGCATGAACATGTCCATACGTGCTCCGATTCCCACCTCAACAAATCCAGCAGTGTCCAGCGGCCCAACATGCCAGTTCGATGTTATCAGTTATATGAGGACTATCATCATAGCACTCCGTACATGTCCATAGGTGTTTCGATCTCTGCCTCAACAAATTCAGCAGTGTCCAGCGGCCCAGCATGCTAGTTCAATGTTGATTAATCAATATTTTTGCATATTTGGTATTGTTCTTTCCTAGCTGTACCAATATCGACATCCATCTCAATCGGGTCAACGAGTGGGATTCACAACCCTGACACTTCTCTGTTCAGAAAGACACTCTCCATGCGCTAAGAATGTAGTTTTTGTCCATTGCAGCTCTCTCTGGTATTGTAGCTATGAGAGCCAATCTATCAGCTCGTTCATTATCCCTGACTTCTGCATGGTCAGGGACGAAAATGTATTTATTCTTTCCATCCTTGACCAGACACTGACAAACAATAAGTGGTCATTACATTTGACAGTGTATTGTAGGGCAGCAACAAACTCTAACCATTCCATCTTGTATGTTGTCATGCTGTATAGAGTACACCACAACAGATTTGTGGTACTCATGTCAGTTTTCTAAAAAGTGTGACCAAATGTAAATATTTACACAAAGTGACTAGTTGACTTGAATGAAAAGATTTCAACCCTTACCTCAAACAGCTTCTCTGCATCTGTTCCAAGGCAAGGACAATCTTCAATAAGAACGCCTGTCTCTTTTGTCTGTGTGTACAAAAGAAATAAAATACATGATGAATCAGACAGAACATTCACACAATTACCTGACCTTGTATGTACTTGTGTAACGTTTATCTTGTTGTATACTTGTATCATGGGAGGTTTGCTTGTCAGGTTAGACATAATGGAGGCTTCTTGAGGCAACTGAGAGAATGTCAGATTATTCTGGGAAGCCATAAGAAAATGACAGACTGGGAGAAGTGGAGAATAACTGTTGAGAGCCTGTGCTCCACAAGGATCTTAGAGGAATAAGTCATACTTGTATCACACAACTAGCTGACCATGTATGCACACAGTCATACTTGTATCACACAACTAGCTGACCATGTATGCACACAGTCATACTTGTATCACACAACTAGCTGACCATGTATGTACACAGTCATACTTGTATCACACAACTAGCTGACCATGTATGTACACAGTCATACTTGTATCACACAACTAGCTGACCATGTATGTACACAGTCATACTTGTATCACACAACTAGCTGACCATGTATGTACACAGTCATACTTGTATCACACAACTAGCTGACCATGTATGTACACAGTCATACTTGTATCACACAACTAGCTGACCATGTATGTACACAGTCCTACTTGTATCACACAACTAGCTGACCATGTATGTAATGTTTATATTGTTGTATACTTTTACTTTTATAACAGATTATAGTTAAATTTGTGTGTTTTATGTAGTCTAGTCAAAGTGTATGTATTTAAGGGCATTGTCTAGTTTATGTGTGTGTTTTCAAGATTATTGGTGAGATGTTGAGTGTGGACAATGAGATGTTGAGTGTGGGTAATGAGATGTTGAGTGTGGGCAATGAGATGTTGAGTGTGGACAATGAGATGTTGAGTGTGGACAATGAGATGTTGAGTGTGGACAATGAGATGTCGAGTGTGGACAATGAGATGTTGAGTGTGGACAAATGAGATATTTAGTGTGTATAATGATGAGGTGCCGAGACAAAAAAAGAAGTTTATCACACGTGTCAGAATGAAATAGTTCTTGTTCATTTGGACCTGCACTGAGAAAGAAAATGTTCAAATTTCTGCCTATACATAAAATGATCTCATTTATATGTGTGTCAAAAATGTTCATCTACCTGAGTGTATGATCTCCAATCAAAATTTCCACTGCCTATGTATATGTGAGTATCATCTACAACCCACATTTTGGTATGCATGACACCAGCATGTACTAGACGCTTGAAGTCCAGGGTCCGAACCTGTGCACCAACTGTAACAGTAGAACAAACAAGCATACATTAGATGACCAGTGGGGTCAAAGGCGCAAGGAAGCGGCGCGTCAGGATTAGGGAAATGGCTCTAATCCCCTGCTCTCACCTCCAAGTGGTGACCTTGGTAACAGACGGTAGTTCCGATCTGGCTAAGAGGGCAGGTACCGTGGGAGAGCTACTCTGGGGCAAGTAGAGATGCAAAGGTAGTCAAGCTTGATGGGATCCACTCGCAACATAGACGAGCAAACTCCCAGAGTGACTATTAATGCTCGCCTCTCCTGGCCGATGAGAAAAGCTAGAAGGATACATGTGGAACCTCGCGGGGCAGAACTCGGAGCCCGCACATTTTCTCTCTTGAGCCGATGAGTATGCTGGGTGATGAGTTGGGCTGCACGTTGGTCCACATAGGTCAAAAGGCACGGCACGAATCAAAACCACAGAAGGGACATTGACCCACGTGTGACGAAATTCGGAGCCCGCGCATGCTCTCTCTTGAGCCGCCTCTCTAGAGCCGATGAGTATGCTGGGTGCCGAGTTGAACCACAAGCTGGACCACATAGGTCAAAGCACTGGCCCCCATCAGAGATGGGGGAACGACCCAAAGCCATCGAAGAGACGTTGACTCGCGTGTGACAAAATTCGGAGCCCAAGCATGCTCTCTCTTGAACCACTACCCTAGAGTCGATCAGCATGCTGGGAGTCGAGTTGAGTTGCACGTGGGGCGAAACTCGGTTTTTGCCCCTCGAAGTCGGACAGCCCAGTGGGAATTGAAGGAAATGGTGAGGTAGGCACCAGGGCAGAGCGAGCACGCATACAGACGTTGCAAGGGCGGCACCACATGGGGCGAAACCTGTGACCCCATCGCATGGGAGGGGGACCGGGTTGAGTCACAGATGGTGACAGCCCAGGCAAATGTGAGCACGATAAGGAAGACACGAAAAATGTGAGCACGGAAAAAATCGATGGTGACCAGGCACCAAGGCAGAGCTAGCACGCACGCTGGCAAAGCTATAGTGGGCCCCACCGAGGGGCAGGCAGGCACAGCAAGGCATGACAAGCGTGAAAAGCGAGGCAACCACTGCAGCGGCGAGCATGGTGGGCAAGAGGGTGAGCGTTCCCACCCACATGAGCAGAGTGGCTGGAGAGCTCAGCAGAGGCAAAACCAGTGCAAGTACGGTAAGCAGGGCAAGCATGGCAGGCAAGAGGGTGTGCATTCCCACCCAC
Source organism: Arion vulgaris (assembly GCA_020796225.1). Classification (NCBI taxonomy): domain Eukaryota; kingdom Metazoa; phylum Mollusca; class Gastropoda; order Stylommatophora; family Arionidae; genus Arion; species Arion vulgaris. The sequence continues at coordinate 46,463,670 of CM036754.1, forward strand.
ATGAGCAAAACAACTGGAAAGCCCAGCAGAGGTAAAACCAGTGCAAGCGCGGCAAGCATGGCAGGCAAGAGGGTGTGCGTCCCACCCAAATGTACAGAACAACTGGAAAGCCCAGCAGAGGTAAATCCAGTGCCCTTTCCACTCGCAGGGAACTACTGCTGCCTTGTAGGTTGATTGGGGACAATCAAAGACTAGCGGAGCAAACCGTAAACAAACCTGAATGGGCAGCAAACCAAGGTGTTCATTAAAACGACCGGTTTTGCTGGGCAGATGGCGCTCATAAGCGCGGGAGGGCAGGCCGTCTAAGGGTCGCTGCCCTGAAAGAAAATGGCAACCTGCTGTCTTGTGGGTTTGGCTGGGGACAGCCAAAGGCTAGCGAAGCGTACGCAAACAAACGCTGGCTGAAATCGAACACCCCACCCAATGATAGGCAACTGTGCTCCAATAGGTGCTGAAGGCTGGTGCACGTACATTACGTTCTGATGTTTGGCTGTTTATATATCACAATAGAATGATAAAAATGGCCTTAGAACGATCGAAAGAAGATGACCAGCAACAAGGGAGGAGGAGGAGGGGAAAATGGAAGAATCTTCTGGAAAGATGTAAAAATCTTCTGCCTGCCTTGTCTAATGCACTTTTTATGTTTGTATTAATTTCTCTAAAGTTGTTCTTGGTGATGTCACTCCATATCTTGCTTTGTATTGATCTTTTTTCAATATGGCTCTCTGTGGTAGATGATACCAAGATATTCTTGTCAGGTCACCAAACCATTTATTCTGTTGTTCTTTTATCAAAAAAGAACCTCATTTGTAGTCTTCTTCTAATTTCTTCATTTCTAATTTTTAACTCTTATTGTTACTCATGCAGCTCTTCTAAGATATCTCATCTCTGTTGATACGATTTGGCGATCATGTTTAACAGCTCAATTTAGAATATTTGCATTGCACTCCTGACATGTCTATAGGTGCTTGATCTTGCAATATTTCCAACAGTATACAGCAACAAAATGTACTAATTCGATGTGTTGACTGATTAGCCTACTCATATACCTTTTATTGCTCGTGTGATGCCGGGGCCCACAAGGGAAGCAATGAATGGTACCACTGCGACCTACAATGCATGTCGTGAGAGGCTAGTGATGTAGGTCCTTGGGATGCTACTCTAGTAAATAAAAAGCAGCGCAGAAATCGAATGTGCTGGCCTGCTTGTGGGCGCATAACTGGCACGCGACGTCAATCTTGGGCTCAGATCACATGCAAATCACACAGTGGTTGACAGATAGTGGGATATGGAGCGTTCGAAGAAAAATATACCTTTTATGCTAGTCTTTTCTGGCTAAACCAATCTTCAATCCAAACTCTTGAAATCTAGCAGTTATCAACAAACAGTGAGCCACAAAGAGCAATGTTACTCCAATACAGTGAATACAAAGAAAAAGGCCAGCCAAGCAAAAGGTAGACCTCAGAGATAACAGTGGCGACGAAAGACACTGTTTATGAAGCACCCACAAAAGCATGTTCTAGAAATCTCTTCTTACCCTGAAGCTGTGAGGCAACTCAGGACTGGAGAAAAGAAAGAAAGACAAGGCTCGCTCCAGGTGTCTCCTTTTTCGATATGATGCTGAAAATTTAAAACAGGATTAGTGAATAGATAGATGTGGATTGGATTAAATGAAAAACATTGTGGACATTGATAGCATCACACAGACTAGCCAAATAATAATTACAAACTACAGACAAAAGTAAATATATTACATGTAGCAAGGATATCCGTGTCGTTGTTGGTGATGTTCTGTGCTATTTTCACTTCCAACTTTCCATCTTTGACAATACTTAACAAATTCTGAAAGATGTCCTGACCCTGAGAACAAATACATCCAACCATTAATCATGTAGAATACAAGAGAGGTCATTATACTCAAACTCTTCATATGGAAACCCATTAATGATGTAGAATACAAGAGAGGTCATTATACTCAAACTCTTCATATGGAAACCCATTAATGATATAGAATACAAGAGAGGTTATTATATTCAAACTCTTCATATGGAAACCCATTAATGATATAGAATACAAGAGAGGTCATTATACTCAAACTCTTCATATGGAAACCCATTAATGATGTAGAATACAAGAGAGGTCATTATACTCAAACTCTTCATATGGAAACCCATTAATGATGTAGAATACAAGAGAGGTCATTATACTCAAACTCTTCATATGGAAACCCATTAATGATGTAGAATACAAGAGGTCATTATATCAAACTCTTCATATGGAAACCCATTAATGATAAGAATACAGAGAGGTTATTATATTCAACTCTTCATATGGAAACCATTAATGATATAGAATACAAGAGGTCATTATACTCAAACTCTTCATATGGTAACCCATTAATGATATAAAATACAAGAGAGGTCATTATTACTCAAACTCTTCATATGGAAACCCATTAATGATGTAGAATACAAGAGAGGTCATTATACTCAAACTCTTCATATGGAAACCCATTAATGATATAGAATACAAGAAGTCATTATTATTCAAACTCTTCATATGAAACCCATTAATGATATAGAATACAAGAGAGGTCATTATACTCAAACTCTTCATATGGAAACCCATTAATAATTAGAATAGAAGAGGTCATTATACTCAAACTCTTCATATGAAACCCATTAATCATGTAGAATACAAAGAGTCATTATATTCAAACTCTTCTATGGAAACCCATTAATGATGTAGAATACAAAGAGGTCATTATACTCAAACTCTTCATATAGGAAACCCCATTAATGATATAGAATACAAGAGAGGTCATTATATTCAAACTTCATATGGAAACCCATTAATGATATAGAATACAAGAGAGGTTATTATACTCAAACTCTTCATATGGAAACCCATTAATGATATAGAATACAAGAGAGGTTATTATATTCAAACTCTTCATATGGAAACCCATTAATGATGTAGAATACAAGAGAGGTCATTATTATTCAAACTCTTCATATGGAAACCCATTAATGATATAAATACAAGAGAGGTTATTATATTCAAACTCTTCATATGGAAACCCATTAATGATATAGAATACAGGAGAGGTCATTATACTCAAACTCTTCATATGGAAACCCATTAATGATATAAAATACAAGAGAGGTCATTATATTCAAACTCTTCATATGGAAACCCATTAATGATATAGAATACAAGAGAGGTCATTATACTCAAACTCTTCATATGGAAACCCATTAATTATATAGAATACAAGAGAGGTCATTATACTCAAACTCTTCATATGGAAACCCATTAATCATGTAGAATACAAGAGAGGTCATTATATTCAAACTCTTCATATGGAAACCCATTAATGATGTAGAATACAAGAGAGGTCATTATACTCAAACTCTTCATATGGAAACCCATTAATGATGTAGAATACAAGAGAGGTCATTATACTCAAACTCTTCATATGGAAACCCATTAATGATATAGAATACAAGAGAGGTTATTATATTCAAACTCTTCATATGGAAACCCATTAATATTAGAATACAAGAGAGTCATTATACTCAAACTCTTCATATGGAAACCCATTAATGATGTAGAATACAAGAGAGGTCATTATACTCAAACTCTTCATATGGAAACCCATTAATGATGTAGAATACAAGAGAGGTCATTATACTCAAACTCTTCATATGGAAACCCATTAATGATATAGAATACAAGAGAGGTTATTATATTCAAACTCTTCATATGGAAACCCATTAATGATATAGAATACAAGAGAGGTCATTATTATTCAAACTCTTCATATGGAAACCCATTAATGATATAGAATACAAGAGAGGTCATTATACTCAAACTCTTCATATGGAAACCCATTAATGATATAGAATACAAGAGAGGTTATTATATTCAAACTCTTCATATGGAAACCCATTAATCATGTAGAATACAAGAGAGGTCATTATACTCAAACTCTTCATATGGAAACCCATTAATGATATAGAATACAAGAGAGGTCATTATACTCAAACTCTTCATATGGAAACCCATTAATGATGTAGAATACAAGAGAGGTCATTATACTCAAACTCTTCATATGGAAACCCATTAATGATATAGAATACAAGAGAGGTTATTATATTCAAACTCTTCATATGGAAACCCATTAATGATATAGAATACAAGAGAGGTCATTATATTCAAACTCTTCATATGGAAACCCATTAATGATGTAGAATACAAGAGAGGTCATTATACTCAAACTCTTCATATGGAAACCCATTAATGATATAAAATACAAGAGAGGTCATTATATTCAAACTCTTCATATGGAAACCCATTAATGATATAGAATACAAGAGAGGTCATTATACTCAAACTCTTCATATGGAAACCCATTAATGATATAGAATACAAGAGAGGTCATTATACTCAAACTCTTCATATGGAAACCCATTAATGATATAGAATACAAGAGAGGTCATTATACTCAAACTCTTCATATGGAAACCCATTAATGATATAGAATACAAGAGAGGTCATTATACTCAAACTCTTCATATGGAAACCCATTAATGATATAGAATACAAGAGAGGTCATTATACTCAAACTCTTCATATGGAAACCCATTAATGATATAGAATACAAGAGAGGTTATTATATTCAAACTCTTCATATGGAAACCCATTAATGATATAGAATACAAGAGAGGTCATTATTACTCAAACTCTTCATATGGAAACCCATTAATGATGTAGAATACAAGAGAGGTCATTATACTCAAACTCTTCATATGGAAACCCATTAATGATATAGAATACAAGAGAGGTCATTATACTCAAACTCTTCATATGGAAACCCATTAATGATATAAAAATACAAGAGAAGTCATTATATTCAAACTCTTCATATGGAAACCCATTAATGATATAGAATACAAGAGAGGTCATTATACTCAAACTCTTCATATGGAAACCCATTAATGATATAGAATACAAGAGAGGTCATTATACTCAAAACTCTTCATATGGAAACCAAAGATTTTTCTTGGCAAGACAACTTCTTCTTCACCCTTCGCCCATAGTGAGGCATATGTCCATAACCAAGGCCTTCCAAGACAACCTATCCAAGGCCATCTTTTCCAGGTTTCTCCACTCTCTCCCCATTTTCTTGCATTTCATCTCCAGGTGTTCCTGGGTCTTCTCTTACCTCTATTACCTTGGGGTTTCCATCAGAGAGCCTATCTGGTGATGCTGTCAGGGGGGTTTCCTCTGTGTGTCATATCCTTCGCCACCTTCGGCCCTTTATCTCTTGTTCCCCCTGTCGTTGTCCCACAGTTCCCTGTTTGTGGTCCCGTCATACCATCGCAGATGGAATATAATGTTCAGGCATCTATTGAACAATGTCTGCAACTTTTTTATTGTTTCCCTTAGTTGTTCTCCATGTCGCTGCTTCAAATAGAAGGACAGCCTTGACATTGACAAACTAAGATAATGATTTTCAACTCAAATGTCAAGACAACTGAATCACTTATAACCTACAGATCAGGTCGTAATATTTAAAAAAAATTAAGACTGGGCATGATCAGCTCCGATTGTCTTCTCTATGACCAATCAGAACTTGCACAATTCTACAGTATAATTCAGCAGATGTGATACCATAAAGGAGGGTTTTCTTGTTAATAAAATCTTATTATTAGCAACCTACCTGTATAAATGTGTGTTCCTAATGTACAATACCTCAACCAATTAAAATGTTGTATCAATCATAACATATGCCAGCGAGAGTTGGAAAATGTTACTAAAGATATAAAAAGCAAGTTGAATGCATTTGAAAATAGATGTCTGTGAAAAATAATGAACATAAAATGGAACGAATTCAGGAGAAGTGATGAAATCAGAGAAATGTCTGGTCAACCACTAGTAACAACTGTTATAAGAAAGAGAAGATGGAGATATGTAGGACACACCTTGAGGAGAAATGATCAACGAATATCAAAGTAGGCATTGGAGTTGGATGCAGAGGGTTCAGGAAAGAGAAAACGATCTAAGGAGACCCTGAAAGGAACTTTGCTGAGAGAGGCAAGAAATATCGGTTTCAGTTCCATGGAAGAGATTGAGCGAGTTGCCCAGGATAGAGCGGTATGAAGAAATTGCTTGCAGGCCCTGTGTAAAGCATACGAGTCGAGAGGAATTATTATTATTACTAGCTAATTAACTCGGCTCGCATCGGGTGAAAGTTGTTATTAATCCTTGATGAGGAGTTGGGTAAGCCTTTCCAAAAGATGTCATCTAATAGCATGAATTGTATTTTCTGATATTTTTTTAAAGAAGTGGTTTGAATAGGGTATGTCGTCGTTAAACGACTTTAACAGTTTGAGTGGTTCTTGTAATGCTTCACGTCTAATCAAAGTAGCGTCTTCGCATTTTTAAAAATTATTTTAAAATTTCTATAGTGTAGTTTGAAACAGAAAAGTGAAGCTGTAATGACACAAAAATGCAACGAAACTAAGGGATGTAATCCATGCCTATGTTGTAGAGGCCATCTGGTAATTTTTGGATTATATCCCTTTGACTGTAAGCTTTCTTAACCGCATGTTTTTTTTTTAACCAAGATCAATCAATCAAGTGCCATGCCTGCCGGCGTAGCGATCATGTCTCTCCACAACTCTCTTTGCTTGGTGCATGTAATCAGTTCTGACGTCGATATTTTGTCGAACCATGATGTCAGGCCATCCAACATCTTCTCCCTCTGTCTTCCACGATCTCTCCTTCCCTGAATTTTACCTGTAGTCACCAAATGTTCTAAACCTTCTCTTTGCATTATATGCCCAAAGAACCTTGATTGTCGGATTCTTATTCTTTTGATAAGGTTTCTTTGTGTGCAGGCCTGGTTTAAAACCTCCACGTTTGTTTTCTTTGCTGTCCATGGAATTCTCAACATTCTTCTGTAAAACCACATCTCTGTGGCTTCCAATGATCGTATTGATTGTTTGTTCAGTGTCCATGATTCGCTGCCATACATAAGAATTGGTTCAATATAGCATTGGAGTACTCGTTTTCGCAGTGTCATTGGTAGTGAGTTCACGCATAGTGTGTTCTTCATTTTCATAAAAGCTGCTTTCGTTTGAGCTATTCTACTCCTAATCTCTGTTGTACATCTTCCATCTGGTGTTAAGAATGTTCCTAGATACTTGAATCGATGGACTTGTTTCAGTGTTGTGTTATTTATTTTGATATTGCATGTTGGTGTTTCTTGTTTCTTGGAGACAACCATAACCTCTGTTTTCTTTATATTCATGCTGAAAAAATATTTGTAAGAAATATGGTGAATATAGGATGTAAACTGAAGGAGTCTATAGGGGGACACACATCAGACTTGAAGGAATATATTATAAGATTTATGTATATTCAATTAGGAATGTTGAATTAAAACACTGCTTATGAAACCTTACACAAAACAAATTATCAATTTCAAGTTGAGCTAGTTGTTCTGTTCACCTGGAAAGAAGTATTGTCTGGACTTCGCTCGTCAGCATCAGTCAGGGTCCAGTAGAAACTGGCAAGATGTATTTTCTGCTTAGCTTTTGCCAGAAGTCGTTTATGGGCTGCATATGTTGACATAAATAAAGGATCTTTAGAAGGGTAGGTCAGGTTGTCAGCGATTGATTCCACAAGGGTAAACCTGAGATTAATGGACAACAGAATAGATATTACTACTCAATACAAGGTTTAATCATCGTATAAATAACCATTGACATTTAAAGAAAACTATCGTTACTATCTGCAATATCACTTTTTAGGTGGTGTAGGACAGGGGGGACACAGTGTATTCAGTGTAGTCACAGCAAAACTGTTCAGTTGAGGATTTTTCTTTAGGCCCTATCAGAAAAAAAAAACCTGGCCTTACCGTGTATTGAAACCAGGCTTCCCCGCATGGGAGCCCGTGTTCTAATCCATTGACTCTCCACCATATTGACATAACAGTTTTTAATGATGGGATAACTGTTGACGATAGTAGACATCTCTGTGTTTTAATAAGTTTCAATGTTCAAATGCTCATGATAGTGTTCCTTTATCTTCTTCTTCTGTATTCACACCCTATAAATTCAGATGTAGTCAGGGCACCTGGTATGGCGCTTCTGACTGATTTTTGCATGAAGGCCAGCTTTCCTTCTTATCAGTGCCCTCCACCATACAGGCGTGCTTTCTCCATCTCCAACTTCAGAAGTGTTCATTGATCTCATTTAGTTTACATGCCTGTGTGGTGCTGGGGCCAACAAGGGAAGCAAAGAATAGTACTACTGCCACCTACAAGGCATGTTGTAAGATGTGACTGATGTAGGACCTAGGATGCTGCCTAGTAAATAAAAAGCATCGCAGAAATCGGATGTGCTGGCTTACTTGTAGATGCATAACTGGCACAATGTACAATTGCTCTTAGGCTCAGATCACATACAAATCACACAGAGTGGTTAACAAGTGGTCGATATGGAGCGTTTGAAAAAGAAGAAGATTTGGTTTACAAAAACTTCTCTAACAACACTCACTGACTCTCATTTTTCACAAATCTGTCAGAGCAACATGATGATGGTGACATGTTAGAGTGGACAGACATGATCAGATCATCTTATCACCAGTCTGTGAACTGTCTAACATGATGATGGTGACAGGTTAGAGTGGACAGACATGATCAGATCATCTTATCACCAGTCTGTGAACTGTCTAACATGATGATGAATATAAGTTCTAGTTCTCTATCTATCTATATCCTCTTCATGTCACATTTGACACAATAAGGTTTCCACAAGAGATTTCCATTGTTGTTGTTCTGCCACTTCTTGACCATTTTTTTCCCATGTCAGACCCCAATCTTTCAACTCTCTTTTCACAGTTCTCCTTCATATTTCCCTTGGACATACATGTCTTTTCCCATACATTGTACAATGGAGGGCTGTCCTAGCAAATGCCCCTACTAGCAAATGACATACATTCCCCAATCCACTTATTCCCCTCCATTTTCGTTTTTTAATAGTGGTCTCCAATGATGCCCAGTTTGTTTTAAAAGCTCTTGCTATTGTATTTGGAAAGAACATTTGCAGGATTATTCTTAGGCATATATTTTGAATGTCTTCAACTTGTGTATGATGTTTGGTGTCATTTTTCAGCACTCACTACTGTATAACAACACTCCCAGGACACTGTTTCTAAGTTTTGTTTCAGATCTTAGTTCGCCCGTGTGTTGCTGGGGCTGCAAGGAGTGCAAAGAATAGTAACTCTGCGACCCACAAGACATGTAGTAAGAGGCGACTGTGGTAGGGGCCTAGGAAGCTACCCTAGTAAATAAAAAGCAGCGCAGAAATTTGATGCATTGGCCTCCTTGTAGGTGCATAACTGGCACATCATACAATCCCTCTTAGGGTCAAATCACATACAGATCCCAAAGAGTGGTTTAACAAGTGGTGGATATGAAATGTTTGAAGAAGATGAAGTAGTTACATTCAGCAATTGTTGCTGACTTATTAAGTGATGTGATTGACTAAGCTGAAGCTGTGTACACAACTATTCCAAAAAACAAATGAGGAAAATAGCTGATAAAAACAGTTGTCAACTAAAACTTACGTGCATGAGTCTTGGCATGCCCCACTTTCCGCAATATTTTGACTAGCAATGCTCATTCTGTGAATGTAAGACTGTGACTGCAGACTTGTATTCACGCAGAGAACAAGTATGATGATCAACAGAAATATCAACTGTTCACGAAACGATAGCCAGTCACTAGGCCCCATCTTTTTTACTGTGATGTTAGAATAATATATTAATATAATTGTCATGATATTTCTGAATCATACTAATCTAATTAAAAAACAAAAAAAACAAAATATTTTGGACACATAAAGAGACATGGCATATTGATAAAAATCTTATTAGAAGGGAAATTTGACGGACGGCGAGCAAGGCCGAGACACAAGTGGGAGGGAAACATCAGAGATGGACAAATTACAATCTGGCATATATTGCAATACCAGTCGATGAATATTGGATATCCATTGCAGTCAAACCTCAATGCGGAGACAGGACCTGATGATGATGATGAAGGGAGAGAAGAACCAAGTATCTTTGAAGCGAGATGCAAGTGTCTTACCTCCACACCACAAAGACCTCCTATCTATAAGAATTAAAATATACTTATGCTGCGGCTAACTCAGTAACTGCCACTCATTTTGAAACATCCTAGCATTAGGATACAATAACTCAACTGTACTGAATTACAATTACAGGGTATCAGAAAGTTGACAGTCACATAAGTTCTACAGTACATGGCTCAAAATCTACCTTCAACTCAATTCTGGTTTAACCTCTTTAGAAAAGCTCTGTGTAAACACTCAAAACGAGCAAAGCAGCACCGTTTCCTTGGACCATACTTATCAAGTTGCCATCTTAAGTACAATAACAATGTACCAACCAGTCCAGCTCAATGTAAGCTAATTATCTACATCTAGAAATACAACGAACTTTGACTTTCAAATGATATTATTGTTTGAAGGAAGATTAAAGCTTAAAGCTTATTTGAACCTGAGGAAGTGAGTACTCAGTGACACTGACACACCCCTGCTCAGAATATGATTGTTAATTAATTCAAATTGTATTGCTCAAGTAATTAATTAAATTTAATTGTAATTAACATAATTAACTATAAGTCTCACTGGGTTAATATTAATTAATTAAATAACTATTCTAGATCAGACTCACAATTTATTTATATTTAGCTAGGCTTCGATAGCCTACATGAATATTATTACCTTTCAGTTGTACATATAAATCTGTTAAATGTATATCTAATTATTTTCGTTGTGACTAGACTTCGATCTCCCCGTGACTGCTGATTGGAGATGTCGTAAACTCAAGTCTGTTACGAAAATTAAAATTTCAGGAGTTATCTCCTCGAATAACAAACATGGGAGTCCCACTCAAATTCAAAGAAAATATTCATAAGAGCTTGTCCTTCTATTTCATCAACTGTTTATGTCCATGGTAGATTACAGATTCGGCATTTTCACGATATCAAGATCACAATGTGAACGAATCCATCGTAGTCAGAATAAAGACATGCGTATAGTACGTGGCTGCACTACAAATACCCTCATTATGAAGATGAGCTAATGAGATATATGCTTAGCTTTCTGTCACTACGCTCCCGTAATGTAATAGCCCAGACAAAGGCATGTATGCGGGTTACTGTGAATAAGGGACATCCACTGCACAAAAACACTAATGGTGTTAAAGGCACGAGAATCGAGTGTAGCATGTCGTGAATGGCCCAGGCTGAAAAAACAATTAGCTAAGTGACTACCGTCGTGACACTACCAAAAGAGGAAGATTGGATCCCGATAGATGGCAGCATGACTAACTACCTCAACGTTATCATTACCATTAAAAGAGAATGTAGAGATCGGGGCAACATGATGGCTGCACTCTCAATTAAGCAACTGATTGAAGATAATGCAACTGATGATGGTGTTCTTGTTTATGCCGATGGATCTGTGCATCGTAGTGCGAAGTCAGGCTGAGGTTTGTTGACTAGCGCACATGGTAGTGTTTCTCGTACATTCTCTTCCAAGAGTAATGATAACGTTGAGACAGTTGATTATGCTACCATCTGTTGGGATCCATTCTTCCCCTTTTGGTAGGATCGCAACAGTAGTCACCTGGCCAATTGTTCTCTCAGCCTGGGCCATCCACGACATATGCGACGCTTGATTCTCGTGCCCTTAACATCATTAGTGTTCTTTGTAGTGGATGTCTCTTATCCGCATTAACCCGCATATATGCCTTGGTTTGGGCGATTGCATGATGGGAACGCAGTGACAGAAGGCCAAGCATATATCTCATTTTCACAATGCAACCCATTCGAGTCGTTCACATTGTGATCTTGATATCGTAAGAATTCCGAGTCCATAATCTACCACAGACATAACCAGTCGATCGAACAAAAGGACAAGTAGTCTCTGCTCAAGGTGTGCGACCACCATAACTTTGAGAGCCGCAAGACCACGCTTGCAACGTTGTATCGTCTGGTATTTGAAAGATAGACTACGATCAAAGGTTATTCCAAGATAGCGAAGCCTGTCTCTGCGCTCGATGGCATGTTCATCAAAGATTACACGGGGTAGATCAGCCTTGACTATGTGATTATTCAACGAGCACCACAACATACACGCTTTTTCAGACTGAGAGCAAGACTCTCTACACCAACCCGAGATGGTATGCAATGTTTTCTGAATGTCGTCAACCATCTCTCGTCTATCTGACCCAGTCCTATATATTAAGATATCATCTGCAAATGTCAATGTCCGACCCAATCCGGTTGGCTGAATTTTAGCTACATTTGCTGTGTAAATATTCAACAACACGGGTGATAGAGGAGAACCCTGGGGTAATCTCGGCATATACGAGGGAAGTCAATAAGTAAGCCACAAATGGCTGTAGAAAAATAACTAAACATGATAACAACTTGAAACCAGTTTTTTTATACATACATTGTTCCTTTATTTCTTAACATAATTTCCACCCAACATTGATACACTTATCCCATCGTTTTATCAATCCTCCCAAACCGGCTGCATAGAACTGAGGGCTATGTTTTCTAAACCACGTTTTCACTTCACATTCAACTTCGGCGTCATTCGCGAAATGTCTCCCACCAAGGTGGGTTTTCAGTAGACCAAAAAGGTGGAAATCGTTAGGGGCTAAGTCAGGACTGTAAGGTTGATGTTCCAGAACTTTCCACCGTAGTTGATTAATTTTCTCCTGAGTTAATCGAGCCGTATGTGGTCTGACATTGTCATGAAGAAGCAACACTCCTGTAGACAGCAGTCCTCGGCATTTCTTCGAATTGCATCATGAAGCACCGATAGAACTTCACAGTATGATTCAGAATTCACATTGTCACCTTTCTTCTTGAAATTGGTTAAAAGCACTCCTGGACAATCCCAGAACACCGTCAGCATGACTTTCCCTGCTAATGGCGTAACCTTGAATGTTTTGACACAAGGCGAAGAAAGATGTTTCCACTGTATTGAAGCACGCTTTGATTCGGGCTGGTAGTGATGCACCCATGATTCATCCTCAGTAACAATCCTGTTCAGCATGTCTTCTCCTTCATCTTCGTATCGACAGAGATGATGCAAGGACAGGCCAAGTCGGTTCATTTTGTGTTCCTCCTTCAATTGTCTGGGTACCCACATTAAGCACACTTTCTTCAATTGTGTCAAAAATTCAAGGTTACGCCATCAGCAGGGAAGGTTATGTTGACGGTGTTCTGGGATTGTCAAGAGTGTTTTTAACCAATTTCAAGAAGAAAGGTGACAATGTGATTTCTGAATCATACTGTGAAGTTCTATCTATGCTTCATGATGCAATTCGAAAAAAATGCCCAGGACTGCTGACTACAGGAGTGTTGCTTCTTCATGACAATGCCAGACCACATACGGCTCGATTAACTCAGGAGAAAATTAACCAACTACGGTGGAAAGTTCTGGAACATCAACCTTACAGTCCTGACTTAGCCCCTAACGATTTCCACCTTTTTGGTCTACTGAAAACCCACCTTGGTGGGAGACATTTCGCGAATGACGCCGAAGTTGAATGTGAAGTGAAAACGTGGTTTAGAAAACAGAGCCCTCAGTTCTATGCAGCCGGTTTGGGAGGATTGATTAAACGATGGGATAAGTGTATCAATGTTGGTGGAAATTATGTTGAGAAATAAAGGAACAATGTATGTAAAAAATAAACTGGTTTCAAGCTGTTATCATGTTTAGTTATTTTTCTACAGCCATTTGTGGCTTACTTATTGACTTCCCTCGTACGTGCAGGGTCCGATGTCCATATTCCTAAACGTAGTGCAACGGTTCTTTCCATTAAAGAAGCAGCTATCCAGTTCACCAGCCAAGGATTAACTTCACATTTAATCAAAGAGCGCACCATTATTGAAAAATTCACATTGTTATAAGCATCCATTATAGAATACCAGTGAATGAAAGAAAAGATTAGAATACCAGTGAAAGAAAGAACAGATTAGAATACCAGTGAAACAAAGAACAGATTAGAATACAAGTGAAAGAAAGAACAAATTAGAATACCAGTGAAAGAAAGAACAGATTAGAATACAAGTGAAAGAAAGAACAAATTAGAATACAAGTGAAAGAAAGAACAGATTAGAATACCAGTGAAAGAAAGAACAGATTAGAATACAAGTGAAAGAAAGAACAGATTAGAATACCAGTGAAAGAAAGAACAGATTAGAATACAAGTGAAAGAAAGAACAGATTAGAATACAAGTGAAAGAAAGAACAGATTAGAATACAAGTGAAAGAAAGAACAGATTAGAATACCAGTGAAAGAAAGAACAAATTAGAATACCAGTGAAAGAAAGAACAGATTAGAATACCAGTGAAAGAAAGAACAGATTAGAATACAAGTGAAAGAAAGAACAAATTAGAATACAAGTGAAAGAAAGAACAGATTAGAATACAAGTGAAAGAAAGAACAGATTAGAATACAAGTGAAAGAAAGAACAAATTAGAATACAAGTGAAAGAAAGAACAGATTAGAATACAAGTGAAAGAAAGAACAAATTAGAATACAAGTGAAAGAAAAAGATTAGAATACCAGGAAGAAAGATTAGAATACCAGTGAAAGAAAGAACAAATTAGAATACCAGTGAAAGAAAGAACAAATTAGAATACAAGTGAAAGAAAGAACAGATTAGAATACAAGTGAAAGAAAGAACAAATTAGAATACCAGTGAAAGAAAGAACAGATTAGAATGCAAGTGAAAGAAAGAACAGATTAGAATACAAGTGAAAGAAAGAACAGATTAGAATACAAGTGAAAGAAAGAACAGATTAGAATACAAGTGAAAGAAAGAACAAATTAGAATACCAGTGAAAGAAAGAACAGATTAGAATACAAGTGAAAGAAAGAACAGATTAGAATACAAGTGAAAGAAAGAACAAATTAGAATACAAGTGAAAGAAAGAACAGATTAGAATACCAGTGAAAGAAAGAACAGATTAGAATACAAGTGAAAGAAAGAACAAATTAGAATACAAGTGAAAGAAAGAACAGATTAGAATACCAGTGAAAGAAAGAACAGATTAGAATACCAGTGAAAGAAAGAACAGATTAGAATACCAGTGAAAGAAAGAACAGATTAGAATACAAGTGAAAGAAAGAACAAAGAATACAAGTGAAAGAAAGAACAGATTAGAATACAAGTGAAAGAAAGAACAAATTAGAATACAAGTGAAAGAAAGAACAGATTAGAATACAAGTGAAAGAAAGAACAGATTAGAATACCAGTGAAAGAAAGAACAGATTAGAATACAAGTGAAAGAAAGAACAGATTAGAATACAAGTGAAAGAAAGAACAGATTAGAATACAAGTGAAAGAAAGAACAGATTAGAATACCAGTGAAAGAAAGAACAAATTAGAATACCAGTGAAAGAAAGAACAGATTAGAATACAAGTGAAAGAAAGAACAGATTAGAATACAAGTGAAAGAAAGAACAAATTAGAATACAAGTGAAAGAAAGAACAGATTAGAATACAAGTGAAAGAAAGAACAGATTAGAATACAAGTGAAAGAAAGAACAAATTAGAATACAAGTGAAAGAAAGAACAGATTAGAATACAAGTGAAAGAAAGAACAAATTAGAATACAAGTGAAAGAAAAAGATTAGAATACCAGTGAAAGAACAGATTAGAATACCAGTGAAAGAAAGAACAAATTAGAATACCAGTGAAAGAAAGAAAAAGATTAGAATACAAGTGAAAGAAAGAACAGATTAGAATACAAGTGAAAGAAAGAACAGATTAGAATACAAGTGAAAGAAAGAACAGATTAGAATACAAGTGAAAGAAAGAACAGATTAGAATACAAGTGAAAGAAAGAACAAATTAGAATACAAGTGAAAGAAAGAACAGATTAGAATACAAGTGAAAGAAAGAACAAATTAGAATACAAGTGAAAGAAAGAACAGATTAGAATACAAGTGAAAGAAAGAACAAATTAGAATACAAGTGAAAGAAAGAAAAGATTAGAATACCAGTGAAAGAACAGATTAGAATACCAGTGAAAGAAAGAACAAATTAGAATACCAGTGAAAGAAAGAACAGATTAGAATACAAGTGAAAGAAAGAACAAATTAGAATACAAGTGAAAGAAAGAACAGATTAGAATACAAGTGAAAGAAAGAACAAATTAGAATACCAGTGAAAGAAAGAATAGATTAGAATACAAGTGAAAGAAAGAACAAATTAGAATACAAGTGAAAGAAAGAAAAACAGATTAGAATACACAGTGAAAGAAAGAACAGATTAGAATACAAGTGAAAGAAAGAACAGATTAGAATACCAGTGAAAGAAAGAACAGATTAGAATACAAGTGAAAGAAAGAACAGATTAGAATACAAGTGAAAGAAAGAACAGATTAGAATACAAGTGAAAGAAAGAACAGATTAGAATACCAGTGAAAGAAAGAACAAATTAGAATACCAGTGAAAGAAAGAACAGATTAGAATACCAGTGAAAGAAAGAACAGATTAGAATACAAGTGAAAGAAAGAACAGATTAGAATACAAGTGAAAGAAAGAACAGATTAGAATACCAGTGAAAGAAAGAACAGATTAGAATACAAGTGAATGAAAGAACAGATTAGAATACAAGTGAAAGAAAGAACAAATTAGAATACCAGTGAAAGAAAGAACAGATTAGAATACCAATGAAAGAAAGAACAGATTAGAATACAAGTGAAAGAAAGAACAAATTAGAATACAAGTGAAAGAACAGATTGAACAAGAAAGAAGATTAGAATACAAGTGAAAGAAAGAACAAAGAATACAAGTGAAAGAAAGAACAGATTAGAATACAAGTGAAAGAAAGAACAAATTAGAATACAAGTGAAAGAAAGAAAAGATTAGAATACCAGTGAAAGAACAGATTAGAATACCAGTGAAAGAAAGAACAAATTAGAATACCAGTGAAAGAAAGAACAGATTAGAATACAAGTGAAAGAAAGAACAAATTAGAATACAAGTGAAAGAAAGAACAAATTAGAATACAAGTGAAAGAAAGAACAAATTAGAATACCAGTGAAAGAAAGGATTAGAATACAAGTGAAAGAAAGAACAAATTAGAATACAAGTGAAAGAAAGAACAGATTAGAATACCAGTGAAAGAACAGATTAGAATACAAGTGAAAGAAAGAACAGATTAGAATACAGAAGAAAGAACAATTAGAATACAGAAAGAAGATTAGAATACAAGTGAAAGAAAGAACAGATTAGAATACAAGTGAAAGAAAGAACAGATTAGAATACCAGTGAAAGAAAGAACAGATTAGAATACAAGTGAATGAAAGAACAGATTAGAATACAAGTGAAAGAAAGAACAAATTAGAATACCAGTGAAAGAAAGAACAGATTAGAATACCAGTGAAAGAAAGAACAGATTAGAATACAAGTGAAAGAAAGAACAAATTAGAATACAAGTGAAAGAAAGAACAGATTAGAATACAAGTGAAAGAAAGAACAGATTAGAATACAAGTGAAAGAAAGAACAAATTAGAATACAAGTGAAAGAAAGAACAGATTAGAATACAAGTGAAAGAAAGAACAAATTAGAATACAAGTGAAAGAAAGAAAAGATTAGAATACCAGTGAAAGAACAGATTAGAATACCAGTGAAAGAAAGAACAAATTAGAATACCAGTGAAAGAAAGAACAAATTAGAATACAAGTGAAAGAAAGAACAAATTAGAATACCAGTGAAAGAAAGAACAGATTAGATATTAGTAAAGAAAAGATTAGAAAACCAGTGAAAGAAAGAACATGAAATATTAAACTACAATACAAATGACAGAACACCATCCCAACAAATAAAACATTTTAAAAGATCAACTTCAATACAAGGCAGAAATTTATATATATATATTTTTTTGTCTTCAATTCTCATTTTTCTCCTGACATGTTGCTGTAGTTGCAGTAGTACAGATGTTGCAGTAAAACATGTTGCAGTATTAGCTATGAATAGTATGAAAGACTTATTACAAATTTGAAATTTATATACAACAAAACTCTAGGCTTATTGACAATACAAAAGTAAGAAACTACACAGAAATACAAAATAATCACAACAATTGTGTACATAAAGAATAGATCAAATCAGGTGTGGATATTTAAAAAGTGATCAAAGAAATTGCCCTAAGTTTAAAAAAACAAACATTTGGTATTAAGAAAAAACGGTTATGCTTTGCCAACAGCATTGTGTTATTCAATTAAGTGTTGGATATAGTAAACAGCAGTAACAAATTAGTGTGAACACAATAAGCTGTTATAATAAACAGCGTAAAAACCTGGCCAAAGATAAACAAAATGCAGAAGTTTTATAAAAGTACAACAACAAAGTCGACATTGCGACCAAAAGACCTTTATCAAAAGCAGGAAATACAAACAAATTAAAACAAACAGAAAAGCAACAGATACTTAAGAATAAGGCAGATCACATGAAGTCACAAATGTGTGCTTCACAAGTCAAGTTTCTATGGTAAAAAGTCAAGTTTATGTGAACAATAGTGACTGAATAAACGTGTGTTGTAGTAACAACATAAAGGTTATGAGAAGTGATATACTTTAATTTGTTCAATGTTATGATGGCCAGGACTCACTTGTGGGTGGCTTAACAACAGACTACCAATGTAATTATCATATCAGATGCTATAAATATTCTTCAAAGGATTGAATCTGGAAGTCTGTCGCTGAATGGGTGGACATCATAGTTACATCTCATGACCATGTTTTGGTCGTACACATCTGGACAATGAATGTGCTGACTGGCTTGCAAATAATGCCCCTACTCAAACTGGCAGATGTATGGACAGAACTGATGTGATCATTGCAGTACACACTCATTTATGTGACATGGGCGATATTCACACACTGGAACAATTGTGATAATTAGAAGTTAAGTCTGGGACATGCCAAAAACTGTCATATTCATAGTAGAGAAAGAGAAGATATAATAATCAACTTCTCATGGGTATGGTGAGCGGGTGGACTTTGAGATGACTTGCAGTGGAGGACTAAGCATGTATAGTAATGCTGAATGTGCAGTGAAGTCAATATGATAACCAGTACAATACTATAGAGTTTATATCAGAAACTATGATATTACATCAAGATACTGAGTTCATCACTTTTCTCTACAGATGTGTACAAGTAAACCAGATGGGAATATCATAAATTCTATTAGCTGTGTTTTTCTTTGATATGTTTCCAGTCTATTCCTCCATCCTTCACTTACTGACTCTGTGACTTAATTATTTGATAGGACTATCAGTACTTCGGTGAACAAACATGTATGCTCCGATCTCTTTCACACACAGAAAAATCTCAGTGGTAGCAGTGAACAAACATGTATGCTCCGATCTCTTTCACACACAGAAAAATCTCAGTGGTAGCAGTGAACAAACATGTATGCTCCGATCTCTTTCACACACAGAAAAATCTCAGTGGTAGCAGTGAACAAACATGTATGTTCTGATCTCTTTCACACACAGAAAGATCTCAGTGGTAGCAGTGAACAAAATCTATAGCTCTGGGAAAAGCCCCAATATAATTTTAAGGAAAATGAAAACTTTTGTGAGCTGATTTTTAATTGGTGTAAATTATTTTTGGCTAGGCAGCATTTTTCATACTTACTGTTTATCAATTTTAAATTGCCACGAGTTCTTTTACGTGCTCAAGTTAAACACATGATCTACATTTTAGTGTCCATCTTCGATAGAACTAGGCACTCGCCTACACCGGGGTACGCAGCACTGAAAACTAGAACAAGTGTTTTTACATGCGATACGAATCAAGTACGGCTAGAGCATGAACCACACAACCGACTAAGTTGCTTTATTGTAGTGAAAAGTAAACAAGAGAGGATGTTGGACTATTCTGTCAACAGTTTCACGGTTCAGTCACTGGATGCTGTTGGATATGGTGAAGGAGATTGGAGCAACCATGAACATGTTCGGTGTGCAATGAAAATATTCCAAACTGAAACGATTTCTCAGACCATCAGAAACTAATATTATATATGATAACATACTATGCAGATATTAGTGCAATAAAGTATGCAAAACATGGAAGCCATTGCGATGTGTGTCTCGGCAAACAATAAGATTGAAAAGCACTAGTTTAAGCGTTATACTAACATTCTCAAATAATGAGGAAAATAATTCATAGTTTAGATGTCCACAAGTGGCAAATGACAAAATGCTGATAACCATCTAAACTGATTTCATCCATTTTAAAACAACCCAATAGTGACAAAGCGCAGTACAAATAGTGTTATTAATCAAACAAGAGAAGTAGAAATTGTGATAGTATTTTCATATAGAATACAATATAATAGAGCCATCATGTCAAAGCTGAAACATATAATGAGCTGAGATGATATGGCATATTCTACAACTGGATAACATTGATGAAATTGTTTAGCATGTTTTAATATAGGCATAATACATGTACATATATATGTGGTCTTACAACACATAATAGTAAGGGCAAATTGCCAACACAGAGAGAGAGAGAGAAGAGAGAGAGAGAAGAGAGAGAGAGAGAGAGAGAGAGAGAGAATACAAACTGAATTTAACAAAATTACTGAATTGAGATTGACATGGCCAACATGACAGAAAGGCGGGCAAGACCATGGAGTGTTGTTTCCTTCTAGGGAAAAATGCTAATGCTTTTTTTTTATTAATAGGACCCGATTTTGTCGCAGAGCTACTGAGTTTAGTGCTTGGAGCGACACTGTAAATTTAAGTTGAAATTATTTTTCTGTGTGCCATGATGGCTGTGATGTGAACAGCATCTTAAGAAAATAGAGAACACCTAGTTGTCGGCAATCTACCGACTGCATTAGGCAGTAATGCTAGTGCGAACAGCCGTTTCCTTCTAAGTGAACTGCAAATTCAAGTGGAGTTTGACAATCTGGCGGATACCGTATGCATTTAATGCGCAGTAAAGATGCTAGTTTTTTGTCTAGACCTCCATTTGATTCATGAGTTCACATCAGACAATGGTGAGCATTTTGAGTGGTGTTCGCCGGCACAGGATCAGAACAATGATGAGGCGAAGCATTGTTATGAAGTTGTTCTTCTTTGCGATCGCTTTTTTGATGATTATACCGTTAGGCGCGTTCTTATGATGAAATCGACTGTAGTCTGGAGCTCATGTCTAGTGCCATGTAGTTTTGAATGTAGTGTTGTGTTGTAGGGCCAGCATTCCTTTCTTGGGAGGACATACAGGGGCAGTCTTGCAGGACATGTTCTGTGGTTTGTTCAGCGGAGCCACAGGGGCAAAGAGGGGTTGGGGACAATCGCAGCCTGTGGAGGTGTTTGTTCAGTCTGTTATGACCTATCCTGAGTCGGAAGATGATAGTCTGTCCTTGTCGGTCAAGTGTGTGGTAGTCATCGTTGGATGGTGTAGGTTCTTTTCTAATGTCCATGATAGCTCTTTTTTTCAAAGTATGTGATTTCATTATCTATTTGTTCACATTCTGTTCCCTTTTTAGCAAGTTTGTCTGCCTTCTCGTTACCTGGCACTCCGCAGTGTGATGGTACCCACTGAAGTGTAACTCTTTTGTTGGTAGAGATCTTGCTGAGCTCTTTTCTCAGGGATGGATGGTTACTCTGTAGGGCTTGCAAAACAGATAGCGCGTCTGTGAAAAATACCACTTGTTGACAGAGTTGGAATTATTGATCATGATTGTGGCCTGTAGTAGTGCTTGAGCCTCTGCGGTGTAGTTTGAACAAAATTTACCAGTTGGCATGTACTTTGTTTCGGTGTGATTGTTGGGATATGTAATATAGATACCAGCCCCTCCGTTCTTAATTGCATCTGTTGCAGATCCATCGGTGTAGACGTGGATCCATGATTGTTTAGGGTAGTTCTCTTCTGCAGGTCATTGTGTATTTCTCCAGTTGTGATTCCACTAATTGTTGTTATGATTTTTGCTGTATCGTTAACTTGTTCCCAAGGAACAGGGTCGAGACTAGGTATCAGCGGTGTTGTGTGCATTGGTAGGTCATCTTGGTACTGTCTTTTAGTCGCTTTCCCGATGGACGAAGCTGCTGCGTTTTAGTCGTCCAAGTGCCAGATCATTTAATCTTGCTTTCATTGGATGCAAGGGCATACTGGTGTATTTCTCCATCTGGATCATATTCTTGGTTTCCCTTCTGTAAGCCAGGGCTTGTACTCCAGTGGTTTTTGTGCATCTCTGTGATAGGAGTAGATTTCATGGCTCCGGTGATGATCCTGAGCGCTTGATTTTGCACTCTGTCCAATGTCTGCAGGTGTGTGTTAGCAGCTGTAGCCCATGCTGTTGAGCCGAACTCTAGGTGAGGTCTGATTGTTCCGCTGTAGACTTTCTTAAGTGTGTGTTCATTAGCTCCCAGTTGGTACCTGCCAGTTTTCTAGTATTCCAATTTTTCGTCTGGCCTTTCCTTCTGTGTTTTCTATATGCTTGTTCCATGGGAGTCGTTTATCAAATGTGATCCATAGATAAGTTGGATTGCTTTCTTCTTGTATTGGGTGGTTCCTAAGTGTATGTTGGCTGCTTTGTCCCTGGGGAGAGGGAGAACAGTGTTGTGGAGGTTTTGTCTGTGTTGATTGTAACGTACCATTTCTCTGCCCATTCCATAAGTTTATCTGCTGCTCGCTGTATTCTACCGGTTGTAGATGTTATGAAGTTGAAACCATGACTACCGACCGGATTGATGGCTACAAAATGAGACGGAAAAATAATAAATATCTCACGCCAAAGAATGCACATCGGGTAGCAGTGTTGAAGATGGATACGAGAAACACACTGCAGTTGCTCAGTGATCATCTGTGGGATCAGAATATGACAGTTGTAAGTTTGAAAGAAATTTGAATCAAGCCTTGCATGAAAAAGACTGCATGCCTGAGATGGAAGAATAGGGAGTTTGTTTAATAGGTGAACCACCAGCATACATGCTCTTTAACATATGGAGCAGTTGGCTGACCACCTATAGTTCGGTCTGAATGCTTACAATGTGTTGCTTAACTCTTAGTGGACATGGTGTTTGTTTCTGCTACAAAAACGTCACTTAGTGTGGCGTTTGGTCCACAAGGAGTTAATAACTATAATAAACATAAATAAAATATTTTTTAAAGTCTTTTCTGTGCATCATATACAATTGTTTATCTGTTAATGAAAGATGGGTACGCAAACCAACAACAGATATACGAACACATGTCACCTCCAATTTTTTATGTCCCATCTTTATACTGAAAGTCTGATCAATATTTCCTATCCCATGTTACAGTGGTACATAATCCGGCACTGTTATTTATCCATCGATGTCTCCTAACCACTTAAATTGCTATCTTATTCTGACTCCAAGAATCTCAGAGATAACAGGGGCAACAAAAGACACTATTTATGAAGAGCACAAAAAAGTATGTTCTAGGAACCTCTTATTATCATGAAGCTGCTGTAGAAGCAAAATAGGATTGGAGAAAAAAAAGAAAGAAAAAGTCACCCCTCTAGTATTCTATCAATAGAGTACCATGTCTTTGTATGTGCATGATTGATGTTAATATATATATAAGAGAAAAGAAAGAAAGAGTCACCCCTCTAGTATTCTATCAACAGAGTACCATGTCTTTGTATGTGCATGATTGATGTTAATATATATATAATCAAATTTTAAACATGTATATTTACATGTTCATTTTAATTTCATTGCATGATGCAAGTTCCAATAGCTATAATTTAAAAAAAAAAAAATTTAATATTCTCTATCTATCTTCAGAAACTGTCATAGAAGGTCAAGATCTAGAAAATGGAACAAAAATCAGCGAGTTGTTTTAGTAATGACTGATGCAAGACTGGAATTAGTTGCATGATGTAACAGACCAGATATTACAGCTTCTGACCAAACCAATGAGTCTGCTGTAAACTCTTACTAAGGGTGCTATTTTTAAACTTCTTCCCTATTTCCCTTTTATCATAAAACTATTGATAACAGACATGATGCAATGCTGAACAAAAGTCTCTACTTTAAAAAAAATCCATATTATAATGAAAGAAATACCAAAATGCTTTTGAATTTGAAAGAAAATCTAAAACCATAAAACTTGAACTACAAAACAAAATTTTGATACAGATTCAAATATTATTGCAAATGTGGAACAATATTTTAGAGTACATAATATTTGTCATGATGCAAGCTGAGGACCCTGACCCAAAGAACAAACTTCAAATATTACTTGATAAAATACAAATCGAATTTCAATTTAACCATCGGCTTTGGGAACCAATTTTTTAAGTTAAGATAGTATTCAGCATATGACTTTTTTCGTCTTTACAGACGGTCGATAGGCAAGTGTTTTACTGTGACAACTTCTGAGTTTACGCTTGTCTCTTTCAGCTCATCCCCAAGTCTCTTTTCAAAAGATTCTGTACCTTTGCATAATGTTTTCCACATAACTCGGTCATCAGCTAGTCTTTCCCATTTGTTGGGACTGATAGAAAAGTTCTCCATTGAGGCCTTGCAGACATCCTTATATCTGCCTTTTGGTGCCTCTTCCCTACCGAAAGTTCACAGAACTACACTTGTTTTATATGCTGCTATTGTCCATTGGTCTCACATGCCCTAGTCATCTTAGTCTTCGACTGTTGAGCACACCCATGATGAAAGGCAGGTTTGCATGTTGCAGTACTTCAGAGTTCCTACCCTGGGCAGCTGATATGGGGAATGTGCCTTGAGGATAGTATAAGTTATAATAAAAAGACAAAGTTATATTTTAAAAAATAGAGTATGTTTCTGCTGAGGACATGTGCTCTGGAGGGAGCTAAAAGATTATTATTATTATTATTATAAGATAATATTCAGCAATGAGATCTGTGATTGCTTTATTAGATATTGTGATCGCAGATTTCATAAAAATGGATCCCTAAAGATGACAATTTTCAACAAATGAACACCATGACAAGAGAATTTTTTTAATGGGATTATACTGAAATATGCACGAAAAAACAAATACGATATTGCACAGACATTACCAAAAGACAACTGGATTGATTTTTATTCAATATTTAGCAAACATGTAACTAATCATGAAAAGTAGATGCAGACATAGCTGTCAGGACAAATTGATTTTGTCTGACTCAAAAAATGTATAGGATAAACTACAAGTCAATTAATACAAGAATCATATACATGACAGAAAATTACATATCAAAGTAATACAATGTTATTGTTTGTCAGAAGCATTGACAGAATTGATATTGTATTATTCTGCATTATATTTGAATGTTAGATGTGAATATATTCCTTCAATGTTCTAAAAACTATAAAAAGTAGTAATATTTTATTTTTGTAAAACAACATTTAGTTATAGTGAATGTTGTTAAATATCATTTTCGACCCTGATGTTAAAAAAAATGTTTACTGGACAGGAACCTGGTCTGCAGGTGTCAGGAAACACTTGACAGACATGGCAGGATGTTTAAACTGAATCTGCGGAGAAATCAATTCCTGGCCAGTTACTCCGGCAGCCTGGTTAAGGTTTAGATTGAAAGACACAGGTTGTGGCTGCATACTGATGTTTCTATCACAGCTGTTGTTTCCGTTTGCATCATTGCCATTGATGCTGTTATTGTTCATGCTATTGTTGCTGACTTCCATACTTCCCAAGCCTATGATGGTTCCTGTCTCAGAGTTGATTCTGGGTTCCAACCGATTTCCGCTCCACCAAACAGTATTGAAAACAGGAGTAGAATCAAGTTTTGTATGCCGTGTCTCTTTTTCTGGGTATGTAAGCGCATTAGCTGTATGATCGAGGCCTGTTCTTAAGGGGTTACAGTTCATATTGGAGTTAGGATAACAATGCTTCTGGGTTTCAATGGGGACTGCTAGGATAGCTGGGACAGTTGTCAGGTTTGCCATTCCGGAAGGAGAAAGGGTAGCACCAACTAACACATTTGTATTAAGGATCAAATGATTGGGTTGGATGGAAGGACATAGCGCAGGGCTGGGTTGACCTGTTGTGAGATATGTACAGGTTGAAGTTTTGTTTTCTGTAAAGAATGGAATTTTACGATGTGGTTCATGTTTTACAGTAGTCTGGGCAGATTTTTTAATAAAGTTTGGGAGTGGAAGAGTAAGGTTTGGATTTGACTGAAGTGGAAGGGGCACTGGACCATTGCTGGAACATGAAGCACACATCTGGGAACTGAGGGGAACAGCTGACCGTGGAAGTGTTAGATCAGCATCTGTGTCTGACATATCAGCAGTCGCCCC
Organism: Arion vulgaris; assembly: GCA_020796225.1. NCBI lineage: Eukaryota > Metazoa > Mollusca > Gastropoda > Stylommatophora > Arionidae > Arion > Arion vulgaris. Next base: position 46,490,072 of record CM036754.1, read on the forward strand.
TTCTTGTTCACCGATTGGCTGAAGGACCATGGGATGGGAGCAGCCTCGAAGCATATGTTTAACACTTTCTTTTTTCTTCTCCAGAGTCTCGACAATCCTGTGCAATCTCTTATTCTCAGCCTCCAGGTCCATTAACGTCTGCAACATTACAAATTAAATATAAAGCATCAATAACAAAAAGAATATATTAACAATTATCACAACAATATTACAATAATATTGTTGGCATCTTTTTTGTCTTTGCAGATTTGTGTGTAATTTGTGTTCTATAGAGGCAAAAACGTCCAAGTTTTCAGTGTTTAACATCTCTGGAATAAATTTCTTTATTGTAAACAATGCCCCACTCAGGCTGGCAGAAGTATATACGAGCCGATGTCATCAATGCGGTACCGACACACCAGACAGTGTCATCTTCATGGTAGAGAGAGAAGATATACTAATAACCTTCTCATGGGTTTGGTGAGCAAGTGGACTTTGTAATGGCTGCTGCAGCGGAGGACTGAGCAGCAATGGAATGCCAAATGTGCCACGACATCGATCACATAACATAAAATCTCCCAAGTCAGTAAACAAACTTAAGATATGGTATAATATTTTCTTGACTTGAATCAGTGAACAGATTTCAGACGGAATAATAATGTTTTCTTGATTTGAATCAGTGAACAGATTTCAGACAGAATAATAATGTTTTCTTGATTTGAATCAGTGAACAGATTTCAGACGGAATAATGTTTTCTTGATTTTAATCAGTGAACAGATTTCAGACGGAATAATAATGTTTTCTTGACTTGAATCAGTGAACAGATTTTAGACGGAATAATGTTTTCTGGACTTGAATCAGTAAACAGATTTCAGACAGAATAATATGTTGAAAATAACGATAATTTTTAATTATGTGATAACCTAAAATAGTGGGCGGACTCTATGTAAATAACATTCAGAAAACAGAAGATATGAAGACCATTATTAGTTCCTTCTTATCATTTAAGTTATAAAGAAGAAGAACGTTGGTACCAACAACGTAATTAATCTACGTCATATTTATATGTATAATTTATATGTATGGTAATAATAAATTGTAATAAAGATATTGACACGACAAATATTATTACAGCTCTAGGGCCTGCATAAACCAATAACAGATGTGTACAACCAGCACAATTTACATATGTAATTTATGCGAAGACTAGATTACTAAAACATACACTTGACAAATGTGTTGTGTGGAAACGTTATCATTAAAATAGAACTGACATTTCATCAGCACCTGCAAGATTAAATGACCTGAGCATGACCTTTGCTGATATACACACTGACTAAACAGTTAGTTTTATCAGATAGATAGACATTACAGGTCGACCTGTAACTAAATCATTCAAAGTAATACACGATGACCTTTAATTAGATTATATATTTTGTGATGCAGTACAAGAAAGAATGCATGAAAACTACAGTGTTGCTGTTCATAACTGGTTTATACCTGTTGCTCCTTGACGCTTTGACTTCTTCTTCTTTGTCTGTAAGCTTGTGCTGATAGCTTATTTCTTTCTCTGCGACGTTCTTTGCGCTTGCTCTGCACATCCTGTTGACAAATAAATTATATAAATGTTGGGTGGGTAGATAGATTTGGTTAAATAGACAAACAGCATCTGTGATATAATAAGTCAATGAAGGTGTAAGAGTTAAATAGACAAACATCATCTGTGATATAATAAGTCAATGAAGGTGATTAAAACAACGCATCTGTGATATAATAAGTCAATGAAGGTGTAAGAGTTAAATAGACAAACAGCATCTGTGATATAATAAGTCAATGAAGGTGTAAGAGTTAAATAACACGGCATCTGAATAATAAGTCAATGAAGGTGTAAGAGTTAAATAGCACGCATCTGATATTATAAGTCAATGAAGGTAAGAGTTAATAGGAACAGCATCTGTGATAAAATAAGTCAATGAAAGTGTAAGAGTTAAATAGACAAACAGCATCTGTGATATAATAAGTCAATGAAGGTGTAAGAGTTAAATAGACGAACATCATATGTGATATAATAAGTCAATGAAGGTGTAAGAGTTAAATAGACGAACATCATCTGTGATATAATAAGTCAATGAAGGTGTAAGAGTTAAATAGCAACATCATCTGTGATTAAGTCGATGAAGGGGTAAGAGTTAAATAGACAACAGCATCTGTGATATAATAAGTCAATGAAGGTGTAAGAGTTAAATAGACGAACATCATCTGTGATTAAGTCGATGAAGGTGTAAGAGTTAAATAGACGAACAGCATCTGTGATATAAATCAATGAAGGTGTAAGAGAAAAAGTATAATATCAATCAGACAATAGTCATGGTTCCAACTTCATGGCAAATGGGTTGTGCCAGAATTGCTCCACTTATGTGCCAGTGAACACCACTCAAAATGATCATCTTTGTCTCATGTGCACTCATCAAGCAAATAGAAGTCCCAATATTAACCAACATTGAACTGGCTTGTTGGGTAGCTGGACTTGTTGAGGCGGAGATCTGAGCACCTATTGACATGTCCGGAGTGATATGATGATAGTCATATAAATGATAACTGAGAAGTTCCAACACAAACCAGCAGCTTGCATATGGATTAAATGCAATGGCAGCCACCATAGTGCCAACACCACCATCCACCTCTTGAATTTGCAATTTACGTTGCGAAACAGTCATCACGACAAAACACAGCAGTCTGCACAAGCATTACTGCATAATGCAGCTGCTAGATTGTAAGTGATTGATTAGCTGTCCATCATTTACAATACAATCACGTGGGCACAAATGAAAAGCATTAAAAATAACATTCACAGCTCCCAGTATTGCTCCAAGTAATAAACTCAGTAGATCAGAAACAAAGTTTATATTTTAGAGGTCCAAATGCCACACTAAGTGGCGATTGCGTTGGATGCGATTTTGCAGGGGCCATACTATGTTGCATAAGAGTAAACAGTTGGAGAAAAATTATACTCCAGTCCACCTTTATTAATTTAACCTAAAGTCATTCCTCATTTCCAGCTTCACATGTGGACAAAGCTGTTTTCAATTTTTGTTTAGTAAACTGTGATAAATCTGCCAAAAATTCTACAACTGATTTTGACTTGAAATAGGGGCTTCATCTTCATACATAGCACTCTTTTTAAATGTTTTTTATTCATTAAAATTATGAAACTTGAATGGATTGTGTAAATAAGAATGTAGTATGAACTGAAACATGTTTTGTGACTTGAAGATGTATTGAATATATTTAAATTGAGTGGTATGCGACAGTTTTGCTCTCATTTTATTATTTTTATCTCTTCATACAAAAAACCTTTTTTTCCCATTTTCTTATTTCTAAATATTTCACTGATGTAAATGAACAGAACATTCCATACTAAACATTTTGATATATGGTACATGTTCTAAAAATTAAAAATAATGTTTATAACAAAACTAATAACCAGCTGTCTGTATAAGACTGATTTTAAAAATGGATTATAAAAATATGGTTTTGCCCTGGTTCACTACGAGTTAATGTGTTGTGAGGTGCTTGAGACAAGCAGTTATGTTATGAACATGAATGATTGGGTAAATTAAAAGTGGGAACATAAGAAGCAGACATTGAAAAAGTGTAGGAAACACATCTGTCATAAGATATGTGGAGAGACAAACTAAAATGGTTTGGATATCTCATGGGAATGAAGCTAAACGTTGTGCATACAACAGTTTAAACCTGAATGCACAAGACAAACCATGAGGAGGATGGAAAGACAACATAGGAATACAAGAGCTTACAACTCTGCAACACATTTGTCCCCAACAACATGAATTGAATGTAACCTTCCCATAACTATTGCTGTTAGACAATACTATTGCTGTTGGGGTCTATATACATATAATTTAACCATTCTCCGCAAGAAGATAATCCGTTTTTCCTTGTTGCTAATATTATAGAGATATTATATCATTATTGACATAACAAATAAAAGACCAGTTTTTGGGTTGAGATGAGCGTGCCTTGGCTGCATTTCCCTAAAAAAATAGTTTATAAAATCCCTCTGTCTGTAGTAACCAAACTTTCTCAACTTTCTGACAAAAAACAAGTTTGCATATTTAAAATTTATGCGTATTAATCCCCGAGTTGTTCTGCAACACGTCAGGTCTGACATGATTTGGGGGAAACGGATAAAAATATCATTTTGGGAATTTAAAAAAAGACAGTAACTGACAACAGAGAAGTGAGTAGTAATTACTAATATTTTTAGTATGATAATGTTACTGGGACGCGTAAGCCATTAGCCTGTTATATTAGCAATCTTGATTAACCAACTTTTAGATTTTACAAAATGTATGCAACAACTTTGGAAGATGCTTCATGTGAAAGCTAGCAAGATATTGACACAACAAAGACATCAGTAAGCTTATGACTAATGCTTATTTATGATGTTTTCGAGGCCATTCTCGACCTGGATAAACGTGACAGTATAAATAGGGAGGAGCTATGGGATAAGTCAGTTAATTTATTCAAGGTTAAAGGTTAAAATTCGAATTGCAGTGTCCCTGACACATACAAATGACGATAAATCGGGATTAAAGTTTTTGCATGCATAATTCACAGGGTAAAAACACAAATCGTTGCATGAAGTTTCAAATATTAGTGTATAATGTTTTATTTCAATTGAAAGAGCTTTAACTGTGGGCGTGTCCGTGATCAGCTGTGAAAAGTTCATTGACTTGATCTAGGTCAGATATTTTTTCAAACTTACGAAACAAAATATATTTGTTCAATTTCACGAAACAAAACTAATCTGATTCAAAATTTTCCTTTTATAAGCAATCATCTACTTTAAATCTGCATTATAAAAACATAAATATAGATGTAATAGGTTAAAATGTAACAAAATATCAGATATTGCATAAGCGTATGAAGCGAAGCTTGTTGACAGGGAAGTACGTGACGCGCTTTCTAGTGCAGGCGATCACCACCCGGACAGCTGATCAGGCAGCAGCTGAGTGACAAAACTAGGTCAAACAATACTCACCGATTTCTCCGACGTTTCATTGCCGTTTATATCATCGTTGGTATCGTCTTTCTCCAACAAATGTGCCTCACATTGATCACCATCAAATTCAGAATCCCAAAAAGAATCACTTGAAGATTCATATTCAGGCGCATCAAATCGTTTTCGTCCGAGAGCGGACAAGGCTAAGTTAGCTCTTTCAGCCAGATCTCTGTCAGTCTCGCCTGAACTATGACGGCTTCTAGGAGGACTGAAGTTTTGGCTAACAACTCGAACCATGTTGATTAAGTATCTATTAGTCAAACTACACAAAATATACGTGTATTTATCAGTTAAATGTCGTCTGGGCGAGAGAAGTCTGAACACACGTTCACCGGCTGACACTGTTAAAAATACACTACAGCTGGGCCTGCGCGGTCGCTGTGAACTCAACACCGGCAAACTAGCCAATCAGGTAACGAGTAGTCAACCTTGACAAGCCTGCCTCATGAATATGTATGAGCTGATCACTCACTAACATCGGGATTTCTCTTTGCTGATGAAATCTGTAAATTTACGCGCTCTATTTCTGAAATACACGTCACCAACCTGACGTAACCATTCGATCAAGGTTGCACCATAACAACATTTCAGTTGAATATGAAACAAAATACGTTGTAATATAAACAACATATTATAGAGTGCATTCTACAACAAAATGGTACAGCTAAAATCTACAGTGGTTGAGAATGAGAACTGATATTACAAGATTAGACAGAAGCAGCCTAACCATGTGAACGCGGCTGGGCATGAAATAGTATTTAGTATTGCAACATTTATTACAGGTTAACTGTTGGAGATGATAGTTGTCTTCACGGTGTACGCCCTATCAGATGGACAGATGCGATAAGAAACACAGACGTGTGAACGTGAGCAAGAGATGGAAAATCTACAGATGGAGGCTAGTAAAAGTGGCGAATGATTGAATCAATAAATAGGCAATGTACAAGTATTAGGGTCCTCTAGAAAAAACAAATTAGCAAACATGATTCGAACCACACATCTTTATTTCTTACAGCACCCATTGCCTAGCCCTGCAGACGAGCTTACAGCACCCATTGCCTAGCCCTGCAGACGAGCTTACAGCACCCATTGCCTAGCCCTGCAGACGAGCTTACAGCACCCATTGCCTAGCCCTGCAGACGAGCTTACAGCACCCATTGCCTAGCCCTGCAGACGAGCTTACAGCACCCATTGCCTAGCCCTGCAGACGAGCTTACAGCACCCATTGCCCTCAGCCCTGCAGACGAGCTTACAGCTTACAGCCCATTGCCTAGCCCAACAATACGAGCGTATTTAAGAACACAGCCAGTTAGTCTTTCATGATTGGACACATTCTCATGAAACAATTCCAAGGGTTAACCAGTTGTACACATGAATAATACTAATATTAAGGGCATGATATTCAAGAGCGATATGTCGAGAATTGCATCAGGGCTACCCGCTGTGATGTGTCCTATTAAATGTGTACATTGCAGGTATGACACGTGCTCAAAATGGGTCACAATGCACTGTGATTTTGCATATGACACATTGACTTACCGACAAGTCAGAGATGAGATAGCTACATCCTTTAACTTGAAATACTACAGGAACTTGATCGATAGTCTGCTTGGTTTGAAAGATCAGAAGTGACAGTCGACTCCGTCATAGCATATGTAAAATGATTATCGTTAAGTAACTAAATCGTCAACAGATGCCGATGGTCCACTTGTGTGGACAAGATATTGCAAAGATATCATCATCAGGTGCCGTCTCCACATCGAAGGTTGGCTGCAATGAATCTCCAGCATCCTCTGTCTTTCGCCTTGGTGTTGCACTCTGCCATACATTAGCTTTTCATGTTGGACTCTGTCAAAAGCTTTGATTTTGCCAATGAAACACAAGTAGATACTTTTTTGCAAAGATATCAGACCGCATATATATCGGCATCTTCTGTTCTCTAATTCTGTTTTGTCTCACAGCGTCAGGATGAGAAGAAATTTCAAGAAAAGGCCGTTGTGTGCTCTTCATAAATAGTGTTTTCACCACCTCTGTTATTTCTGAGTCCCCATTTTGCGTGGTCGGCCATTTGCTTTGTATCCACTGTATCGGAATATCATTGCTATTTGAGGCTCACTGTCTGTTGGTAATCTGCTTATGTGGCCGAATTATTTAATTGGTTGTTTCTTGATGAAATTCAGTACTGATGTTGTACCCACTTTTCCCCTGATGTCTTCATTTCTAAACCAGTCTCTTCTTGATACTCCCAGCATTCTGCATAGACCCTTCATCTCTGTCGTGACTAGTTTTCTTCAATCGTCTCGATGTCCAGGTCTTTTAGCACTGATAGCATAATGTTGGGAGAAAGATTGTGTTGAACAGATTCTTCTTTTAGTATTCATGGTGACATGTTTGCATTTCAGAATTGATGTAATTTGTTCTATGATTTGATTTGCTTTATTGCATCTATGTTTATCTCGGCATTATCATAATCATCAGGTGCCGTACCGACTGGCGTATGCGATCATGGATCTCCACAAATCTCTATCTTTTATGTTTGCTATCAACTCAGATGTTGACGCTCTACCGTGCCATGAAGTCAGGCTATCCAACATTTTCTCTTTCTGTCTTCCTCTGTCTCGTCTACCCTCGATTTTACCAGTTGTTACAATGTGTTCTAAACCTCCCTCCTCATCACATGCCAGAACAATGATGACTACCTCTTTATTATATTGATAATAAGTTTTCTCTGTGTCTTGACCTCATTCAACACCTCAACATTAGTGATTTTAGCAGTCCATGGGATTGTTGTCATTCTTCTGTAAAACCACATCTCTGTGGCCCTCAGAGATTTTTCGATCTGTTTGTTTATTGTCCATGACTCGCATCCGTATATCAGTATTGGTTCTATGTAGCACTGAATAACTCGCATTCTGACCTCAACTGACAAGGACTTGTTGTATATGATGCTTCTCATTTTCTGGAACGATGTTTTCGCCTGCCCTATTCTGCTATTTATTTCTGACCGGCATCTACCATCTGATGTTACCAGGACTCCGAAGTATTTAAATTGCTGCACATGTCTTAACTCAGTCCCATTTTCTGTGATGGTGAATTTTGGCAAAGTCTGTTTTTTTAAAATATGATCATAACTTCTTTTTTCTTAATATTCAAACTAATATTATTGCCCCAACTCCTGATCAGCAGTACCCATCTGAAGAGGCTGGATAGGTGGTAGAGTGAGATTATGGGATTGGTTCTTGTTTGTACAAGCGGTACGTCAGGACAAGCTATGTGATACATTCTTGAAGTATCAACAATGTATAAAAGACACGAGATTGACCTGGTGAAGGCATACTAATGTGTCGCTGTTGATAGACATCATCCGCTACAAGACTGTCTAGCAAAGGGCACAGTTGGAAGACTAAAGAGTGGATGATCTTGTATTGTGAGCGATATCGTATCAAAGATTTGTTCACTTCAGTTATCAGTTATATGAGGACTATTATCATAGCACTCCGGACATGTCCATAGGTGCTCCCATCTCCGCCTCGACAAATCCATCAATGTCCAGCGGCAGAGATTTGTTCACTTCAGTTATCAGTTATATGAAGACTATTATCATAGCACTCCGGACATGTCCATAGGTGATTCTATCTCCGCCTCGACAAATCCATCAATGTCCAGCGGCAGAGATTTGTTCACTTCAGTTATCAGTTATATGAGGACTATCATCATAGCACTCCGGACATGTCCATAGGTGCTCCCATCTCCGCCTCGACAAATCTATCAATGTCCAGCGGCCCAACACACCATCTTAGTGGTGTCGAAAGTCTTAGAAACTGAGCCCCTATCAGTTGCTGATTGAATCAAGTGCTCAACAACTATCTTACGTCGACTCTCGAAACCTTTCACCAAATACATTTTCTATTATACACTAATTTTCACGCTACATCTTCGTTTTCTTCTTCTTCTTCTTCTTCTTCTTCTGTGTTCTCTCTAGTTTAATCGGTTAGAAAAACTTGTGACTTTCTTCATTGTACTAATTAGTATATGCGTACTTTGTGCTATGGTTTATGGGCGATTATGGTGCTATATTTTGTCACTTTCGGTCTTGCCCATCCGATTTCATCATGAACTTATGGTCGAGTTCTCTCTCTCTCTTCCTAGTTCATGACAGCTTCCCCATCGTCTTCAGAGATGCAGCCTGTAGCACTGTACACGCACTGAATGGTTGTCTCTTGGAAAAAGTCTTCTCAGCAAGAATCACCACCATAGACACGTTAGTCTTGTGCTGTGTGCCTTTCCTGCATTCCCTTGAAACCCCAAATACTGACACAACTATGTGCAACCTGTGACCACCGGCAACATAAGACCGACTAGCTCTGACGGGAAATCGAAATTTCTGTCTAATGGGAGCTGGTTTTCGTATATGTTTGATATTTGTATTTTGTAAAACTACAGTACTTTATTATTACGTGTTTCAGCCATTTTGACATAGTCTTCCCTATATGATAATATATGTTTGATAGAAGACTGTACACTTTTAAATGCAATTTTACATAGTCTTCCCCTATATAGATAATATATGTTTGATAGAAGACTGTACACTTTTAAATGCAATTTGACATAGTCTTTCCCTATATAGATAATATATGTTTGATAGAAGACTGTACACTTTTAAATGCAATTTGACATAGTCTTTCCCTATATAGATAATATATGTTTGATAGAAAACTGTACACTTTTAAATGCAATTTGACATAGTCTTCCCCTATATAGATAATATATGTTTGATAGAAGACTGTACACTTTTAAATGCAATTTTATCATTTCTTATAGATATATTTTTGATAGAAAATGTACATAATATGAATTCCTTAGTCTTTACTAATTAGATAATATTGTTTGATGAAGACTGTACACTTTAAATGCAATTTTACTAATTAATACGCATGTTATTTATGCGAAAATGTTAATAATACTGATATTCCTTAGCTTTAAACTTAATTTGTAAAATAATAAAACCTTGATTTAGCATGTTAATAATACTGATATTCCTTAGCTTTAAACTTAATTTGTAAAAAAATAAAACCTTGATTTAGCATGTTAATAATACTGATATTCCTTAACTTTAAACTTAATTTGTCAAATAATAAAACCTTGATTTAGCATGTTAATAATACTGATATTCCTTAACTTTAAACTTAATTTGTCAAATAATAAAACCTTGATTTAGCATGTTAATAATACTGATATTCCTTAGCTTTAAACTTAATTTGTCAAATAATAAAACCTTGATTTAGCATGTTAATAATACTGATATTCCTTAACTTTAAACTTAATTTGTCAAATAATAAAACCTTGATTTAGCATGTTAATAATACTGATATTCCTTAACTTTAAACTTAATTTGTCAAATAATAAAACCTTGATTTAGCATGTTAATAATACTGATATTCTTAACTTTAAACAATTTGTCAAATAATAAACCTTGATTTAGCATGTTAATAATACTGATATTCCTTAACTTTAAACTTAATTTTAAATAATAAACCTTGATTTAGCATGTTAATAATACTGATATTCTTAACTTTAAACTTAATTGTACATAATAAACCTTGATTTAGCATGTTAATAATACTGATATTCCTTAACTTTAAACTTCATGTACATAATAAACCTTGATTTAGCATGTTAATAATACTGATATTCCTTAACTTTAAACTTAATTTGTCAAATAATAAAACCTTGATTTAGCATGTTAATAATACTGATATTCCTTAACTTTAAACTTAATTTGTCAAATAATAAAACCTTGATTTAGCATGTTAATAATACTGATATTCCTTAACTTTAAACTTAATTTGTCAAATAATAAAACCTTGATTTAGCATGTTAATAATACTGATATTCCTTAACTTTAAACTTAATTTGTCAACATAATAAACCTTGATTTAGCATGTTAATAATACTGATATTCCTTATTTAAACTTAATTGTCAAATAATAAACCTTGATTTAGCATGTTAATAATACTGATATTCCTTAACTTTAAACTTAATTTGTCAAATAATAAAACCTTGATTTAGCATGTTAATAATACTGATATTCCTTAATTTAAACTGAATTTGTCAAATAATAAAACCTTGATTTAGCATTAATAATACTGATATTCCTTAACTTTAAACTAATTTGTCAAATAATAAAACCTTGATTTAGCATGTTAATAATACTGATATTCCTTAACTTTAAACTAATTGTCAAATAATAAACCTTGATTTAGCATGTTAATAATACTGATATTCCTTAACTTTAAACTTAATTTGTCAAATAATAAAACCTTGATTTAGCATGTTAATAATACTGATATTCCTTAACTTTAAACTTAATTTGTCAAATAATAAAACCTTGATTTAGCATGTTAATAATACTGATATTCCTTAACTTTAAACTTAACTTGTCAAATAATAAACCTTGATTTAGCATGTTAATAATACTGATATTCCTTAACTTTAAACTTAATTTGTCAAATAATAAAACCTTGATTTAGCATGTTAATAATACTGATATTCCTTAACTTTAAACTAACTTGTCAAATAATAAAACCTTGATTTAGCATGTTAATAATACTGATATTCCTTAACTTTAAACTAATTGTCAAATAATAAAACCTTGATTTAGCATGTTAATAATACTGATATTCCTTAACTTTAAACTAACTTTGTCAAATAATAAAACCTTGATTTAGCATGTTAATAATACTGATATTCCTTAACTTTAAACTAATTGTCAAATAATAAACCTTGATTTAGCATGTTAATAATACTGATATTCTTAACTTTAAACTTAATTTGTCAAATAATAAACTTGATTTAGCATGTTAATAATACTGATATTCCTTAACTTTAAACTTAATTTGTCAAATAATAAAACCTTGATTTAGCATGTTAATAATACTGATATTCCTTAACTTTAAACTTAATTTGTCAAATAATAAAACCTTGATTTAGCATGTTAATAATACTGATATTCCTTAACTTTAAACTTCATTTGTCAAATAATAAAACCTTGATTTAGCATGTTAATAATACTGATATTCCTTAACTTTAAACTTAATTTGTAAATAATAAACCTTGATTTAGCATGTTAATAATACTGATATTCCTTAGTTTTAAACTAACTTGTAAATAATAAAACCTTGATTTAGCATGTTAATAATACTGATATTCCTTAACTTTAAACTTAATTTGTAAAATAATAAAACCTTGATTTAACATGTTAATAATACTGATATTCCTTAGCTTTAAACTTAATTTGTAAAATAATAAAACCTTGATTTAGCATGTTAATAATACTGATATTCCTTAACTTTAAACTTAATTTGTCAAATAATAAAACCTTGATTTAGCATGTTAATAATACTGATATTTCTTAGTTTAAACGTAATTTGTCAAATAATAAAACCTTGATTTAGCATGTTAATAATACTGATATTTCTTAGCTTTAAACTTAATTTGTAAAATAATAAAACCTTGATTTAGCATGTTAATAATACTGATATTCCTTAGCTTTAAACTTAATTTGTAAAATAATAAAACCTTGATTTAACATGTTAATAATACTGATATTCCTTAACTTTAAACTTAACTTGTAACATAATAAAACCTTGATTTAGCATATTAATAATACTGATATTCTTAACTTTAAACTAATTGTCAAATAATAAACCTTGATTTAGCATGTTAATAATACTGATATTCCTTAACTTTAAACTCAACTTGTAACATAATATAACCTTGATTTAGCATGTTAATAATACTGATATTTCTTAGCTTTAAACTTAATTTGTCAAATAATAAAACCTTGATTTAGCATGTTAATAATACTGATATTCCTTAGCTTTAAACTCTAATTGTAAATAATAAACCTTGATTTAGCATGTTAATAATACTGATATTCTTAACTTTAAACTAACTTGTCAAATAATAAAACCTTGATTTAGCATGTTAATAATACTGATATTCCTTAGCTTTAAACTCAACTTGTAACATAATATAACCTTGATTTAGCATGTTAATAATACTGATATTCTTAGCTTTAAACTAATTTGTCAAATAATAAACCTTGATTTAACATGTTAATAATACTGATATTCCTTAACTTTAAACTCAATTTGTCAACATAATAAACCTTGATTTAGCATGTTAATAATACTGATATTCCTTAACTTTAAACTTAATTTGTCAAATAATAAAACCTTGATTTAACATGTTAATAATACTGATATTCCTTAACTTTAAACTTAATTTGTCAAATAATAAAACCTTGATTTAGCATGTTAATAATACTGATATTCCTTAACTTTAAACTCATTTGTCAAATAATAAAACCTTGATTTAGCATGTTAATAATACTGATATTCCTTAACTTTAAACTTAATTTGTCAAATAATAAAACCTTGATTTAACATGTTAATAATACTGATATTCCTTAACTTTAAACTTAATTTGTCAACATAATAAACCTTGATTTAGCATGTTATAATACTGATATTTCTAGCTTTAAACTTAATTGTAAATAATAAACCTTGATTTAGCATGTTAATAATACTGATATTCTTAACTTTAAACTAATTTGTCAAATAATAAAACCTTGATTTAGCATGTTAATAATACTGATATTCCTTAACTTTAAACTAATTGTCAAATAATAAACCTTGATTTAGCATGTTAATAATACTGATATTCTTAGCTTTAAACTTAATTTGTCAAATAATAAACCTTGATTTAACATGTTAATAATACTGATATTCCTTAACTTTAAACTTAATTTGTCAAATAATAAAACCTTGATTTAACATGTTAATAATACTGATATTCCTTAGCTTTAAACTTAATTTGTCAAATAATAAAACCTTGATTTAGCATGTTAATAATACTGATATTCCTTAACTTTAAACTTAATTTGTCAAATAATAAAACCTTGATTTAGCATGTTAATAATACTGATATTCCTTAACTTTAAACTTAATTTGTCAAATAATAAAACCTTGATTTAGCATGTTAATAATACTGATATTCCTTAACTTTAAACTCATTTGTCAAATAATAAACCTTGATTTAGCATGTTAATAATACTGATATTCTTAACTTTAAACTAATTTGTCAAATAATAAAACCTTGATTTAGCATGTTAATAATACTGATATTCCTTAGCTTTAAACTTAATTTGTCAAATAATAAAACCTTGATTTAACATGTTAATAATACTGATATTCCTTAGCTTTAAACTTAATTTGTCAAATAATAAAACCTTGATTTAGCATGTTAATAATACTGATATTCCTTAACTTTAAACTTAATTTGTCAAATAATAAAACCTTGATTTAGCATGTTAATAATACTGATATTCCTTAACTTTAAACTTAATTTGTCAAATAATAAAACCTTGATTTAGCATGTTAATAATACTGATATTCCTTAACTTTAAACTAATTGTCAAATATAAACCTTGATTTAGCATGTTAATAATACTGATATTCCTTAACTTTAAACTTAATTTGTCAAATAATAAAACCTTGATTTAACATGTTAATAATACTGATATTCCTTAGCTTTAAACTTAATTTGTCAAATAATAAAACCTTGATTTAGCATGTTAATAATACTGATATTCCTTAACTTTAAACTTAATTTGTCAAATAATAAAACCTTGATTTAGCATGTTAATAATACTGATATTCCTTAACTTTAAACTTAATTTGTCAAATAATAAAACCTTGATTTAGCATGTTAATAATACTGATATTCCTTAACTTTAAACTAATTGTCAAATAATAAACCTTGATTTAGCATGTTAATAATACTGATATTCCTTAACTTTAAACTTAATTTGTCAAATAATAAAACCTTGATTTAACATGTTAATAATACTGATATTCCTTAACTTTAAACTTAATTTGTCAAATAATAAAACCTTGATTTAGCATGTTAATAATACTGATATTCCTTAACTTTAAACTTAACTTGTCAAATAATAAAACCTTGATTTAGCATGTTAATAATACTGATATTCCTTAACTTTAAACTAATTGTCAAATAATAAACCTTGATTTAGCATGTTAATAATACTGATATTCCTTAACTTTAAACTTATTTGCAAATAATAAACCTTGATTTAGCATGTTAATAATACTGATATTCCTTAACTTTAAACTTAATTTGTCAAATAATAAAACCTTGATTTAGCATGTTAATAATACTGATATTCCTTAACTTTAAACTCAATTTGTCAAATAATAAACCTTGATTTAGCATGTTAATAATACTGATATTCCTTAACTTTAAACTTAATTTGTCAAATAATAAAACCTTGATTTAGCATGTTAATAATACTGATATTCCTTAACTTTAAACTTAATTTGTCAAATAATAAAACCTTGATTTAGCATGTTATAATATGATATTCCTTAACTTTAAACTAATTGTCAAATAATAAAACCTTAATTTGCTATGTTAATAATACTGATATTCCTTAACTTAAACTAATTTGTCAAATAATAAAACTTGATTTGCATGTTAATAATACGATATTCCTTAACTAAAATTAATGTTGATCAAAATAATACAAACCTTGATTTAGCATTAATAATACTGAATTCCTTAACTTTAACTTAATTTGTCAAATAATAAAGAACCTTGATTTAGCATGTTAATAATAGTATTCCTTAACTTTAAACAATTTGTCAAATAATAAAACCTTGATTTAGCTATCTTAATAATACTGATATTGTAACTCTTAAACTTAATTTGTCAAATATTTAAACTCTTGATTAGAGTTAATAATACTGATATTCCATTAAATTTAAAAGTAAATAATAAACATGTGATTACTGTTAATTAATACTAGATTTCCTTAACTTTAAAAATTAATTGTCAAATAATAAAACCTTGATTTAGATGTTAATAATACTGATATTCTTAACTTTAAACTTAATTTGTCAAATAATAAAACCTTGATTTAGCATGTACATAATATGATATTCTAGCTTTAAAGCTTAATTTGTCAACTAATCAAAACTCTGATTTAGCATGTTAATAATACTGATATTCCTAATCTTTAAATGTAATTTGTCAAATAATAAAACCTTGATTTACATGTTAATCATTACTGATATTCCTAACTTAAACATTACTGTCAAATAAAAAACCTCATTAGCATGTTAATAATACTTATTCCTTAACTTTAAACTTAATTTGTCAAATGAATAAAACCTTGATTTAGCTGTAATAATATGATATTCTTAACTTAAACTTAATTTCAAATAATAAAACATTTAGCATATGTAATAATACTGATATCAACTTTAAACTTAATTGTCAAATAATAAAACCTAGATTTAGATTTAATAATAGCTGATATTCTAACTTTAAATCTTAATTTGTCAAGAAGATGAAACTGATTCAGCAGTTAAAATACTGATATTCCTTTAACACTAATTAGTAAACTAAAAACGATTTAGCATGTTAATAACACTGTGATCCCAAACTCTACAAGCAAATAAAAAACCTTGATTTAGCATGTAATAAACTGAATCCATTAATAAACTTAATTTGTCAAATAATAAAACCTTGATTTAGCATGTTAATAATACTGATATTCCTTAACTTTAAACTTAATTTATAAATAAAAAACCTTGATTAGCATGTTAATAATACTGATATTCTTAGCTTTAAACTTATATTTGCAAATAATAAGAACCTATTTACATGTAATAATACTGATATTCCTTAGTTTAAACTTAATTTGTCAAATAATAAACCTTGATTAGCATGTTAATAATACTGATATTTCTAACTTTAAACTTAATTTGTAAAATAATAAAACCTTGATTTAACATGTTGTGTTGTTGTTTAAAACAATTAGTCTATACAATAATACTGGAATGCTAGGATCAGCGACAGTTGTGGTCTTATTTCCTAGAATTTTTACCTGAGCCAGCCGGCCGTGTGTTATCAGAGGTCACGGTGCAAACCAAGATTTTAAAAAATCTGACCTCGAACCCCGACATTTCCACGGTACGTGGCGACTAGCGCAGTGTATACTAACTTTGCTATCCGCATCGCTAAGAATACAAATGATATTGATGACAAGAGAATCAAACATAACACGTCCTGGATGACCCACATTGAGAGAACAATACCCCAAGTGGCAACAGTTGGACCACCAACAAAAAATAATATATCTCGTTAGATGCGAAAAGCAAGTTACGACTTGAAGCAATGTTGCCATTACTCTTGGAAAAGAAGTTAGAGGGTGACTTGAAGCAATGTTGCATTACTCTTGGAAGAGAAGTTAGAGGGTAGACTTGAAGCAATGTTGCCTATACTCTTGGAAGAGAAGTTAGAGGGGGTACGACTTGAAGCAATGTTGCCATTACTCTTGGAAGAGAAGTTAGAGGGGGTACGACTTGAAGCAATGTTGCCATTACTCTTGGAAGAGAAGTTAGAGGGGGAGGAGGAGGAGGGGGGCGATGGAAAAGATAACTTGTAAATTAAGCAGCTGCTAGCGAAATAGTCGATGATGATGTTGTATATACAGGTGGGTTCATGAATTGTCTTGGTAAATCAAAATGGTGGAGCATACATAACAGCTACTTCTAGTATGATGGGGAGAAGGGATTGGGGAGTTAAAGCTGTACTACTGCCTCTCCAAAACTCTGAGAATTCGTTGACCAGGGCAGATGCAGTATAAACTGGATATATTTTCTGGATGCTTCCAACCTTCATTGTTTTAGTGGAGGTGTATGGTGTCCGCATCTGGTACCAAAGATAGTAGGTTCGTTCCCCGTGTGCAGTCATCGGGATATATTCCCAGTTATCTCTGGTAGTTGACTCAATACAACATTAGCTGCCTCAAATACAACATTAGCTGCCTCAAATACAACATTAGCTGCCTCAAATACAACATTAGCTCAAATACAACAATAGCTGCCTCAAATACAAGATGAAGATCAACTTACTCAACAATAGTGCCTAAATACAACATGAAGATCAACTTACTCAACAATGCTGCCTCAAATACAACATGAAGATCAATTTACTCAACAATAGCTGCCTCAAATACAATATGAAGATCAACATTCAAAAGACAGAAGTCATGACTATAATCAGAGAACATAAAGATATTAATATACAAATAAATGACCAAACGCTAAAGCAGGTGAGAGAATTCAAATACTTTGGAAGTATCTTCACATCTGATAGTAGACTGGACAGAGAGATCGAAACTAGAATCCAGCAAGCCAACAACATTACATACCAGCTTACCCCAATCTTGAAACACCCAGCAATTCCAGTAGAGACTAAAGACAGATTATAAATGCAATCTTTATACCAACACTGTGACACCAGAGCCAAACATGGGCACTGACAAGAGAACAAGAAAGTAAAATTACCACATGCGAAATGAGATGCTTGAGGAAAGCAGTAAATAAAACAAAAGAAGAGACCATATAAGAAATGAATGCTGAGGAAGCAGTAAATAAAACAAGAAGAGACCATAAGAAATGAGATGCTTGGGAGCGAAAAAACAGAAGAGACTCATAATAAGATATGAGATGCTTGAGGAAAGCAGTAAATAAAACAAGAAGAGACCATATAAGAAATGAGATGCTTGAAGAAAGCAGTAAATAAAACAAGAAGAGACCATATAAGAAATAGATGCTTGAGGAAAGCAGATAAATAAAACTGAAGAGACCATATAGAAATGAGATGCTTGAGAAGCAGTAAATAAAACAAGAAGAGACCATATAAGAAATGAGATGCTTGAGGAAAGCAGTAAATAAAACAAGAAGAGACCATATAAGAAATGAGATGCTTGAGAAGCAGTAAATAAAACAAGAAGAGACCATATAAGAAATGAGATGCTTGAGGAAAGCAGTAAATAAAACAAGAAGAGACCATATAAGAAATGAGGAAATTAGAAGAACAGTCGGAACAACACCTGCTATTAGATTTATTGAAAAACAGAGACTCAAATGGTTTGGCCATTTGGTCAACCCGAATACACCAGTTGCAGAGCGTACAACCTGAAAATGGAATCATCAAGAGGAAGGGGCAGACCAAGAAAAGATGGGTTGATGGAGTTACAGACTTCTTAAAACTTCACAATACCACAGCATATCAAGCGATCGAGCGTGCATTATCTCGGAAACCGATCATCAGTTAAACCTGCTACGCCAAGCGGCAAAAAAGCAGAGAAGGACAAAAGAAAGAAAGAAGATCTCTGAGCTTAATGTAGGTGAAATACAAGTCTTTGTCATATCGGAGACGGTCGATAAAGGGTTGTTCCCTTCTTCAAGTTGAGTAGGTAAAAGAACCACTGATAGTTTGAACATCGATATGAGTAGGCTGCCGGTGTCCGGGGACAATTTATAACAAATCGAATTAAATTCTTTAATAATTTTTTTCCCATCTTCAAAATTACATTGGGGACCATAGCCGGTGCTACGGAGTTCTTACATTGTCGCTGAGACCTTCATATGTAATTCGTCTTCTCCTTACATTGCCGCTGAGACCTTCATATGTAATTCGTCTTCTCCTTCGAGCGCTCCAAATTGACTACCTGTTAACAACTCTGTGTGATTTGTATGTGATCTGAACCTAAGAGCAATTGCATGTTGTGCCAGTTATACTCCTACAAATAGGCCAGCACATCCGATTTCTGCATGCTTTTTATTACTATGGTAGCTTCCTAGGTCCTATATCAGTTGCTTCTTACGACATGCCTTGCAGGTCGCAGTGGTACTATTCTTTGCTTCCTTTCGGCCCCGGCACCGCACTGGCGCATATGTAATAAAAGTTAATATCACTCATGCTTATTCACTAAAGTGAACTGACGATGGATCAATCAATCAATCAATCAATCAATCAATCAATCAATCAATCAATTCAATCAATCAATCAATCAATCAAATAGTCAATCAATCAATCATCAATCAATCAATCAATCAATTAGTCAACCAATCAACATAGATAATAAAAAAAAAAAAAATGAACGCTGGTACTGAGACTGAGCACAAAACATAGGAAAGGAATGATGAAAGACAAAACATAAGGACAGGAAAGATAGAAAGACAAAACATAGGACAAGGAAATGATAGAAAGACAAAACATAGGACAGAAATGATAGAAAGACAAACTGAAATTGTGAAGATCATGTATTTTCTCATATCAAGTAGGCTGATGACTCATGGATTATTGATACAGCAAAGCGATACTGGGTAAACCCGGTGCAATCAAGTCAATTCTTCACCTTCTGACCCTTTAGTTAAAACATCGATGAATGCAGTTGATTGCAAGTGCTGCAGAAGAGTGCTCACAATACAAGTGCTGCAGAAGAGTGCTCACAATACAAGTGCTACAGAAGAGTGCTCACAATACAAGTGCTACAGAAAAGTGCTCACAATACAAGCGAAGCAGGACTTTTTGCGCCTGCCGTTTTGGCGCGACCGTTTTGGCGTCATTTAAAAATAACTTCATATTTAACTTAACGTTTATAAATAACTGTTTTCAATAAATTATAAATTTTTAATAAATCCAATGCAATGCAAAATATATCAATTAAAAACGTTTAACGAATACTGTTAAATATTTTACTTTTAACCAATGCAAATAATCAACTTATAAAACTTGAATAAAGTTTAACGAATCTTGTCCAATATTTTACCTTTAATAAGTTTTCCGAAAGTCCGTGTTTATAATCCATCAAAAAATTATGCGCAAGTGACAGGATTTCTGACATTTGCGATGGACAAGATGTGACATGCACATAACACCAAATACTATTACGTAAGTAAACGGGTCAAGCTATTAACATTTGGAAGGGACAGGATTTCTGACATTTGCGATGGACAAGATGTGACACTCAGTCGGACAGCGTGTCAATTCTCGATCATCTCAAATGAAACGGCTGATGATATAATTCAGACACTTGGCATTTGTTCCAATAAACGCTGATGTATAAGTATATTGTTTCATTAGAGTTAATATACATGTACACTAAAAATTAAAATAATATTAAGGTTATTGAGATTTATTGAGGAATCTGTGCGCCAAAACGTCCTGCGCCAAAACGTCCTGCGCCAAAACGGTCGCGCCAAAACGGCGGCGCAAAACGTCACGTACCGCAATACAAGTGCTACAGAAAAGTGCTCACAATACAAGTGCTACATAAGAGTGCTCACAATACAAGTGCTACAGAAAAGTGCTCACAATACAAGTGCTACAGAAAGTGCTCACAATACAAGTGCTACAGAAAGTGCTCACAATACAAGTGCTACAGAAAAGTGCTCACAATACAAGTGCTACAGAAAAGTGCTCACAATACAAGTGCTACAGAAAAGTGCTCACAATACAAGTGCTACAGAAAAGTGCTCACAATACAAGTGCTACAGAAAAGTGCTCACAATACAAGTGCTACAGAAAGTGCTCACAATACAAGTGCTACAGAAAAGTGCTCACAATACAAGTGCTACAGAAAGTGCTCACAATACAAGTGCTACAGAAAGTGCTCACAATACAAGTGCTACAGAAAAGTGCTCACAATACAAGTGCTACAGAAAGTGCTCACAATACAAGTGCTACAGAAAGTGCTCACAATACAAGTGCTACAGAAAAGTGCTCACAATACAAGTGCTACAGAAAAGTGCTCACAATACAATGTAAAGGTGCTCATACAAGTGCTCGAAAAGTGCTCCAATCAAGTGCTAAGAAAAGTGCTCAATACAATGGATAAAAGGGCTCTATAGCGTAAGGTTTAGTGCTCTCTCTGTGCCAAAGGTACCAGATTCACTCCCGTGAGCCGTCTGATATTTTCAGAGACCCTGATCTCAGTGTAGGTGAGATCGGCTTCTAGTCCTATCGGGGACGGACGATAAAACGTAGCTCATGTGTTCAATTTGAGCATGTAAAAGAACCATCATCATCATCAAGGTGCGTATCCTTTATAGGACGTTGCTCTCTTTGCAGCACATCTGAAATTCACTCTGTCTCTTGCCAGTTCACCCACTTCGTCGATGGTCATGTTCATGGTTTCTTTAATATCTTGTAGCCATCTTCTTCTTGTTCTGCCTCTGCCTCTGCGTCCTGGGACCCTGCCCTCTAGTATTGTTTTTCCAGGCCATCGTGACGCTTTATGTGACCAAAGTATGTAATTTTTCTGCATAGTATGTTGTTTATCAGCCAATTCTCTTTAACATTTAGTTCTTTCAGGACATCAGTGTTCTTTCTTTTTTCTGTCCATGGTATTCGTAGGATCTCTCTGTAGCATTTAGTTTCGAAGGACAGGATTTTCGTTCTTAATTTTTGTGTAAAGTCCATGATTCACAACCATACGTAGCCACTGGGAAAATGCATGCTCTCAATATTTTTAATTTTAGTATTTTGCTGGTGCTTTGCCACATGTTCTTCATTGTGTTTAACGTCTTGAGAAGTTTAACTTCTTGAAAGAAACATTGGCAGTTCAAAATCGAGAAGAGCAGGTTGGAAAACTATTTCCATGGCAAAATCGAGAAGAGCAGGTTGGAAAACTATTTCCATGGCAAAATTGAGAAGAGCAGGTTGGAAAACTGTTTCCATGGCAAAATCGAGAAGAGCAGGTTGGAAAACTGCTGTCCAAGCAAAATCGAGAAGAGCAGGTTGGAAAACCGCTGTCCAAGCAAAATTCATTAGAAAAAATTACAAATAAAATTCCTACCAAATTATCTTCACCATCTTCAAAATTACATTGGGGACCCTTGCGGTGCTACGAAGTTCGTGCACTGTCGCTGAGATCTTCCTGTGTCAGAGATCGGAGCACACTCACCGAAGTGCAATGATGATGGTATTATCAATCAAATCAGTAAATCAATCAAACAATGAATAGAAAAAACAAACAAATATGTCCATTTTACAACTGGTTAAACTTGAAGAGAAATTATTGAAAACGAATATAACAACAAGAAACAGGGACTAATTTGGACATAAACAATAATATCACTTTCTGATCCTGACATACAACCAACAACCAACAATCAACTACTAACAACCAACAATCAACTACTAACAACCAACAATCAACTACTAACAACCAACAATCAACTACTAACAACCAACAATCAACTACTAACAACCAACAATCAACTACTAACAACCAACTACCAACAACCAACTACCAACAACCAACTACCAACAACCAACAATCAACTACCAACAACCAACAATCAACTACCAACAATCAACTACCAACAATCAACTACCAACAATCAACTACCAACAACCAACAACCAACTATCAACTACCAACAACCAACAATCAACTACCAACAACCAACAATCAACTACCAACAATCAACTACCAACAACCAACAATCAACTACCAACAATCAACTACCAACAATCAACAACCAACTACCAACAACCAACAATCAACTACCAAGAACCAACAATCAACAACCAACTACCAACTACCAACTACCAACAACCAACTACCAACTACCAACTACCAACAACCAACTACCAACTACCAACAACCAACTACCAACAACCAACAACCAACTACCAACAACCAACAATCAACAACCAACTACCAACAATCAACTACCAACAATCAACAACCAACTACCAACAACCAACAATCAACAACCAACTACCAACTACCAACTACCAACTACCAACTACCAACAACCAACAACCAACAACCAACTACCAACTACCAACTACCAACAACCAACTACGAACTACCAACAACCAACTACCAACTACCAACAACCAACTACCAACAACCAACTACCAACAACCAACTACCAATTACATCATATAATAAAAAAAGAGATCAGGTAAAGAGCCAAGGGGAAAACCAAGAAAACGATGGATAGACAATATCAAGACCACACTAAATAAACACGGATATAGCATTAGGGCGACTCATCTGGCGCCGGAACGCAAATTAAAGGCTCTTCCTCTCTTGCCGCCCCCTCCTCCCCCGCCCACGCTTAGCGGTAAGAGTGGACAACCAACTCCATCATCCATCTGGGCAAAGACAAGAGATAATAGGGCTTTCTGGTGAAGATCATTTTGGAGGTCATGGTATTGGGCAGATGGAGGAGAGGAAGACCAAGGAGAAGATGGAGTGCAAGATGGCATAGACGAGCTTAGATTGAATGCAACTGACACCGGTCACCTCACGCAGGGTAAGGAGACACTTAGAGTTGCTGTGTCGAACGTCTGGTCGAATGGATTAGTTCACAGACTCCCATGTGGGAAACTCGGGTTCAATTCCGGTAAGGCCAAAGCGTGTTTTTAATGTCGGGAGCATAAAGAAATATCATAACCTGAACAATTTCGTGGCGATTGCACTAGCCGTGCGGCCATTAACTTCCACAAACACATGTCTACGTGTCTACGTGTCTACATGTCTACGTGTCTACGTGTCTACATGTCTACGTGTCTACATGTCTACATGTCTACGTGTCTACGTATCTACATGTCTACGTGTCTACGTGTCTACGTGTCTACATGTCTACGTGTCTACGTGTCTACATGTCTACATGTCTACATGTCTACGTGTCTACATGTATACATGTCTACATGTCTACGTGTCTACATGTCTACGTGTCTACATGTCTACATGTCTACGTGTCTACATGTCTACGTGTCTACGTGTCTACATGTCTACATGTCTACATGTCTACGTGTCTACGTGTCTACATGTCTACATGTCTACATGTCTACGTGTCTACATGTCTACATGTCTACATGTCTACGTGTCTACGTGTCTACATGTCTACATGTCTACGTGTCTACATGTCTACGTGTCTACATGTCTACATGTCTACATGTCTACGTGTCTACGTGTCTACATGTCTACGTGTCTACGTGTCTACATGTCTACGTGTCTACATGTCTACATGTCTACATGTCTACATGTCTACGTGTATACGTGTCTACATGTCTACATGTCTACGTGTCTACATGTCTACATGTCTACATGTCTACGTGTCTACATGTCTACGTGTCTACATGTCTACATGTCTACATGTCTACGTGTCTACGTGTCTACATGTCTACGTGTCTACGTGTCTACATGTCTACGTGTCTACATGTCTACATGTCTACATGTCTACGTGTATACGTGTCTACATGTCTACATGTCTACGTGTCTACATGTCTACATGTCTACATGTCTACGTGTCTACGTGTCTACATGTCTACATGTCTACGTGTCTACATGTCTACGTGTCTACATGTCTACATGTCTACATGTCTACGTGTCTACGTGTCTACATGTCTACGTGTCTACGTGTCTACATGTCTACGTGTCTACATGTCTACATGTCTACATGTCTACATGTCTACGTGTATACGTGTCTACATGTCTACATGTCTACATGTCTACGTGTCTACATGTCTACATGTCTACGCCGTCCTAAAAAACGATATTACAGACAGTAACAACAGGGTTGTAAAATTATGTTTATTTGTTAAAGTTGCTGTTACGGGAGCCAAGTTCATACAGGGACCAGCTCTAGATGATGATGTTGATGAAGAAAATAACAAAAATAACTGACACCAGGTCAACATTTCTTACCAAACTCATGCACTATTTACACTGCCGGTTTTGATCTAAGCCTCGGCTGGTATCACCAGATGTTACCATGACATACACATTTGTTCACTTCTGTCGCCCAAGTTATCACGTTTAACAGATCGAAGTATAGGAATATATAAATATCATCAGTACAAAGTAACAAGTTGACAAACACTCTCACATATACAATTATGTGGTATAGAGTTTGGGTGCTCGTCTCTCGTCCCAAAGATGCTCGTCTCTCGTCCCAAAGATGCTCGTCTCTCGTCCCAAAGGTGCTCGTCTCTCGTCCCAAAGATGCTCGTCTCTCGTCCCAAAGGTGCTCGTCTCTCGTCCCAAAGATGCACGTCCCAAAGATGCTCGTCTCTCGTCCCAAAGATGTTCGTCTCTCGTCCCAAAGATGCTCGTCTCTTGTACCAAAGATGCTCGTCTCTCGTCCCAAAGATGCTCGTCTCTAGTCCCAAAGATGTTCGTCTCTCGTCCCAAAGATGCTCGTCTCTAGTCCCAAAGATGCTCGTCTCTTGTACCAAAGATGCTCGTCTCTAGTCCCAAAGATGCTCGTCTCTCGTCCCAAAGATGTTCGTCTCTCGTCCCAAAGATGCTCGTCTTTTGTACCAAAGATGCTCGTCTCTCGTCCCAAAGATGTTCGTCTCTCGTCCCAAAGATGCTCGTCTCTAGTCCCAAAGATGTTCGTCTCTCGTCCCAAAGATGCTCGTCTCTCGTCCCAAAGGTGCTCATCTCTCGTCCCAAAGGTGCTCGTCTCTCGTCCCAAAGATGCTCGTCTCTCGTCCCAAAGATGCTCGTCTCTCGTCCCAAAGATGCTCGTCTCTCGTCCCAAAGGTGCTCGTCTCTCGTCCCAAAGATGCTCGTCCCAAAGGTGCTCATGTCTCGTCCCAAAGATGCTCGTCTCTCGTCCCAAAGGTGCCCCGTCTCTCGTCCCAAAGATGCTCGTCCCAAAGGTGCTCATGTCTCGTCCCAAAGATGCTCGTCTCTCGTCCCAAAGGTGCTCATGTCTCGTCCCAAAGATGCTCGTCTCTCGTCCCAAAGATGCTCGTCTCTCGTCCCAAAGATGCTCGTCTCTCGTCCCAAAGATGCTCGTCTCTCGTCCCAAAGATGCTCGTCTCTCGTCCCAAATATGCTCGTCTCTCGTCCCAAAGATGCTCGTCTCTAGTCCCAAAGATGCTCGTCTCTCGTCCCAAAGATGCTCGTCTCTCGTCCCAAAGGTGCTCGTCTCTTGTACCAAAGGTGCTCGTCTCTCGTCCCAAATATGCTCGTCTCTCGTCCCAAATATGCTCGTCTCTCGTCCCAAAGATGCTTGTCTCTTGTACCAAAGGTGCTCGTCTCTCGTCCCAAAGATGCTCGTCTCTCGTCCCAAATATGCTCGTCTCTCGTCCCAAAGATGCTCGTCTCTAGTCCCAAAAATGCTCGTCTCTCGTCCCAAAGATGCTCTTCTCTCGTCCCAAAGGTGCTCGTCTCTTGTACCAAAGGTGCTCGTCTCTCGTCCCAAATATGCTCGTCTCTAGTCCCAAAGATGCTTGTCTCTTGTACCAAAGGTGCTCGTCTCTCGTCCCAAAGATGCTCGTCTCTCGTCCCAAATATGCTCGTCTCTCGTCCCAAAGATGCTCGTCTCTAGTCCCAAAGATGCTCGTCTCTCGTCCCAAAGATGCTCGTCTCTCGTCCCAAAGATGCTCGTCTCTTGTACCAAAGGTGCTCGTCTCTCGTCCCAAAGATGCTCGTCTCTCGTCCCAAAGATGCTCGTCCCAAAGATGCTCGTCTCTCGTCCCAAAGATGCTCGTCCCAAAGATGCTCGTCTCTTGTACCAAAGGTGCTCGTCTCTCGTCCCAAAGATGCTCGTCTCTCGTCCCAAAGATGCTCGTCCCAAAGATGCTCGTCCCAAAGATGCTCGTCTCTCATCCCAAAGATGCTCGTCCCAAAGATGCTCGTCCTAAAGATGCTCGTCCCAAAGATGCTCGTCCCAAAGATGCTCGTCCCAAAGAAGCTCGTCTCTCGTCCCAAATATGCTCGTCCCAAAGATGCTCGTCCCAAAGATGCTCGTCCCAAAGATGCTCGCCCCAAAGATGTTCGTCCCAAAGATGCTCGTCTCTCGTCCCAAAGATGCTCGTCCCAAAGATGCTCGTCTCTCGTCCCAAAGATGCTCGTCCCAAAGATGCTCGTCTCTCGTCCCAAAGATGCTCGTCTCTCGTCCCAAGATGCTCGTCCAAAGATGCTCGTCCCAAAGATGCTCGTCCCAAAGATGCTCGTCTCTCGTCCCAAAGATGCTCGTCCCAAAGATGCTCGTCTCTCGTCCCAAAGATGCTCGTCTCTCGTCCCAAAGATGCTCGTCTCTCGTCCCAAAGATGCTCGTCCCAAAGACGCTCGTCTCTCGTCCCAAAGATGCTCGTCTCTCGTCCCAAAGATGCTCGTCCCAAAGATGCTCGTCTCTCGTCCCAAAGATGCTCGTCTCTCGTCCGAAAGATGCTCGTCCCAAAGATGCTCGTCCCAAAGATGCTCGTCCCAAAGATGCTCGTCTCTCGTCCCAAAGATGCTCGTCCCAAAGATGCTCGTCCCAAAGATGCTCGTCCCAAAGATGCTCGTCCCAAAGATGCTCGTCTCTCGTCCCAAAGATGCTCGTCCCAAAGATGCTCGTCCCAAAGATGCTCGTCTCTCATCCCAAAGATGCTCGTCCCAAAGATGCTCGTCTCTCGTCCCAAAGATGCTCGTCCCAAAGATGCTCGTCCCAAAGATGCTCGTCTCTCGTCCCAAAGATGCTCGTCCCAAAGATGCTCGTCCCAAAGATGCTCGTCCCAAAGATGCTCGTCTCTTGTACCAAAGGTGCTGAGTTCGTTCCCTGGTGGAGCCATTGGAAAAAATTTTCAGAGACCACTGATCTCAGTGTAGATGAGATCGAGTTCCCAGTCATATCGGAAACGGATGATAAAACGTACATCCTGTGTTAAATTGAACACGTAAAAGGACCCTTTGTAATTGAAAATCAAGAAGAGCAGGCTGGAAAACCGCTGCCAGGGCAACATTCATTAGAAAGATTATACAAATAAAATTCCCTCTAATCTTTTCCCCGTCTACAAAATTACATTGGAAACCATCGAGGGTGCTACGGAGTTGGTGCACTGCCGCTGAATTTTCCTGTGTAAGAAAGAGATCGGAGCACACATGGTTACTCACCGATGTGCAATGATGATGGTACTATCAATCAATCAATTAATCAATCAATCAATTAGTAATGATATAAATAATGTATGAGTGTAAAACATACATGAACATTTAACAAGGCAGATGAAAAGCATAAATGTGTTTTTGAATATAAGTGTTACAGAAGTTAGTTAGTTTGTTCCTTTCGTGCCAAAGGCGGCACATAGGGCAGAGGTTTTAGATCTCCATGTGATGCGGTTCTTTGCTAGCAGTTGCAGATCTTGTATGGTTTTACATCCCAATAGTTTACTTTCTTGTTGGATGGTTCTTCGAAGGGTGGTCTTTGGTCTTCCACGTTTTCTTTTCCCAACTGGTGTCCACATAAGGACTTGTCGATTTATTCTCTTTTCGTCTGATCTAAGAACATGACCTAAATATTTCCACCTTCGTTTCCTTATAATATTTGATATGGGTTGTTGGTGTGTTCTATCTCTCACTGTGTTGTTAGAAACGAAATCACTCCATTTTACTTTTAATAATTTTCGAAGACATTTATTCTCAAAGCTGTCCAGTTTCTTATCAATTTTCTTTGTTGATTTCCAACTTTCACAACCGTAGATCAATACAGGAATCACACATGACCTAAATAATTTAACTTTTGTGCATATACTAAGGTCTTGAGGTTGCCAGATATTCGTTAATTTAGTGAAGGCACTAGCTGCTATAGCAATACGAGAGTTTATTTCTTTCATCGTGTCTCCGTTGTTTGACACTTTATTACCGAAATATGTAAAATGTTCAACTTTCTCCAGTGTTTGGCCATTTATTACGATGTTGTCTGTCGAGTTTGTGAGGTCCATAATTTTGGTTTTGGCAGAATTAATCTGGAGACCAACCTGTTCTGCAAGTGTGCAAAGATTACTCTTTTGTTTGTGGGTTGCTTGTGTGGTTGAATTCAATATGGCCACGTCATCGGCAAAGTCAAGACCAAATAGTCTGCTGTTATTAAGCCCTATGCATCCCGGCAAAGAATAGAAGAGGAAGACCACAGAGAAGATGGATTAAAAATGTAACTGATAATTTGAGCATTACAGCTGCAGAGGTGTGACATCTGACAGAGGTGTGACATCTGATGTTGATGATGATGTTGATGATGATGATGATGTTGTTGATGATGATGATGATGTTGATGATGTTGATGATGATGTTGATGATGATGACGATGTTGATGATGATGATGATGTTGATGATGATGTTGATGATGATGTTGATGATGATGATGATGATGTGGATGATGATGTTGATGATGATGTTGATGATGATGATGTTGATGATGATGTTGATTATGATGACGATGTTGATGATGTTGATGACGACGATGTTGATGATGATGATGATGTTGATGATGATGTTGATGACGACGATGTTGATTTATGATGATGATGTTGAGGATGATGATGTGATTATGATGACGATGTTGATGATGATGTTGATGACGATGTTGATGACGACGATGTTGATGATGTTGATGATGATGTTGATGATGATGTTGTTGATGATGATGTAAATAATGCATGAACGAATAAGTAATTATTGGCTAATACAAATTTCAGTCAGACCTATAGGTACGTAACCTCTTCTAGTAAATCCTGTATGCATGATGATGTTTTCCCATGACTTGCTGGTTTCACACAATATTCATGAGCCCTCGCATGCATCCCGTGCGGCATATAATATCAAATCCCTTTAATCTCTGTTTAAAACGTCATCAAATGACGTGTAATCTTTTAATGAGTGGTTGCTAAGCAACCGCAGTTTGTCTCCCCTTTGTTTAGATAGATAAACTAACAGGGACATTTGTTTAGATAAATAAACTAATAGGGGGACATTTGTTTAGATAGATAATCTTATAGGGGACATTTATTTAGATAGTTAAACTAACAGGGGACATTTGTTTAGATAGATAATCTAATAGGGAACATTTGTTTAGATAGATAAACTAATGTGGGGACATTTGTTTAGATAGACCAACAACACCAGAAAGACAGAGTCACCAACATCAGCATAAGAAAGAAAGTTGGCACAGAACCTTACTTGAATTACATTGAGAAATAAAGAATGAAGCGGTTTGGCTACTTAATAAGAATTCATCCAAACTCCACAGTATACAGAGTCTTCTATAACAGAATATCAGAGAAAAAGGCGAGAGGAAGACCACAAAAAGATGGATAGATGGCATAGCAGAATCCTGTCAAAGAGCAAAAATAACAATCACTCAACCCACTAGAGCAGCACAAGACAAAAACAGAAAACTACCACACTGGGCAACAACCCGGTAAGAGTGTGACCACACTGGGCAACAACCCGGTAAGAGTGTGACCACACTGGGCAACAACCCGGTAAGAGTGTGACCACACTGGGCAACAACCCGGTAAGAGTGTGACCACACTGGGCAACAACCCGGTAAGAGTGTGACCACACTGGGCAACAACCCGGTAAGAGTGTGACCACACTGGGCAACAACCCGGTAAGAGTGTGACGATAAAAGAAGAAGAAGAATAGAATATTTGTTAACCGCTCGGTTTAAGCACAGCCAGATCTAGATAACTTTATACTTAGATAAGTTTATAGTTGGCTCTGGTTTAAGCACAGCCAGATCTAGATAACTTTATACTTAGATAAGTTTATAGTTGGCTCTGGTTTAAGCACAGCCAGATCTAGATAACTTTATACTTAGATAAGTTTATAGTTGGCTCTGGTTTAAGGACAGCCAGCTCTAGATAACTTTATACTTAGATAAGTTTATAGTTGACTCTGGTTTAAGCACAGCCAGCTCTAGATAACTTTATACTTAGATAAGTTTATAGTTGACTCTGGTTTAAGCACAGCCAGCTCTAGATAACTTTATACTTAGATAAGTTTATAGTTGGCTCTGGTTTAAGGACAGCCAGCTCTAGATAACTTTATACTTAGATAAGTTTATAGTTGACTCTGGTTTAAGGACAGCCAGATCTAGATAATTTTATACTTAGATAAGTTTATAGTTGACTCTGGTTTAAGCACAGCCAGATCTAGATAATTTTATACTTAGATAAGTTTATAGTTGACTCTGGTTTAAGCACAGCCAGATCTAGATAATTTTATACTTAGATAAGTTTATAGTTGACTCTGGTTTAAGCACAGCCAGATCTAGATAATTTTATACTTAGATAAGTTTATAGTTGACTCTGGTTTAAGCACAGCCAGATCTAGATAACTTTATACTTAGATAAGTTTATAGTTGGCTCTGGTTTAAGGACAGCCAGATCTAGATAACTTTATACTTAGATAAGTTTATAGTTGGCTCTGGTTTAAGGACAGCCAGATCTAGATAACTTTATACTTAGATAAGTTTATAGTTGGCTCTGGTTTAAGCACAGCCAGATCTAGATAATTTTATACTTAGATAAGTTTATAGTTGGCTCTGGTTTAAGCACAGCCAGCTCTAGATAACTTTATACTTAGATAAGTTTATAGTTGACTCTGGTTTAAGCACAGCCAGATCTAGATAATTTTATACTTAGATAAGTTTATAGTTGGCTCTGGTTTAAGCACAGCCAGATCTAGATAATTTTATACTTAGATAAGTTTATAGTTGACTCTGGTTTAAGAAGTACTCATTCATTCTTATCCTTCTCTCAACTCCCCTTGAAGTATAAGGCATCAACACATTTCCTCCAACTAGATCTGTCTTGAACAAGTCAGCTTAGACCATTCCAGGTCTTTCCTTCATCTTCTCTTTCTCTGTGTCATAGTTCCCCAGATGGCAGCGGAGGAATGGACAGTTAGCCAGATAGTTAGTGTAGTGTAATTAGATATTTAATAGTTGAGACTATGTGTTGCACTTCTAAGCAGAGGCGCAACACATAACAACGAGACATTCTTGACGTAATAAAAACTACGTAGTTGTGTAGTGACAGAGTTAGCAACACACTACGTAGTTTTATTACGTCAGAATTCTCGTTGTATGTGTTGCGCCTCTGCTAGAAGTGCAACACATAGTCTCAACTATTAAATATCTAATTACACTACACTAACTATCTGGCTAACTGTCCATTCCTCCGCTGCCATCTGGAACTATGACAAAAACTATCACAGGCTATCCTGAACACCACCTACTTCAATCCATAAGGAAGGTATAAAAGGGTCACACCACTACTATGATACATTGATAGAAAGAGGTAAAAAGAGAGTAGGAAAAAGGGGGCCCCTACTTCATCTGTCTACAGTTCATCTCCATGTCTACAGTTCATCTCCATGTCTACAGTTCATCTCCATGTCTACAGTTCATCTACATGTCTACAGCTCATCTACATGTCTACAGCTCATCTACATGTCTACAGTTCATCTACATGTCTACAGTTCATCTACATGTCTACAGCTCATCTACATGTCTACAGTTCATCTACATGTCTACAGCTCATCTACATGTCTACAGCTCATCTACATGTCTACAGCTCATCTACATGTCTACAGTTCATCTACATGTCTACAGTTCATCTACATGTCTACAGCTCATCTACATGTCTACAGCTCATCTACATGTCTACAGTTCATCTACATGTCTACAGTTCATCTACATGTCTACAGCTCATCTACATGTCTACAGCTCATCTACATGTCTACAGTTCATCTCCATGTCTACAGTTCATCTCCATGTCTACAGTTCATCTCCATGTCTACAGTTCATCTCCATGTCTACAGTTCATCTCCATGTCTACAGCTCATCTCCATGTCTACAGTTCATCTCCATGTCTACAGCTCATCTACATGTCTACAGTTCATCTACATGTCTACAGCTCATCTACATGTCTACAGTTCATCTACATGTCTACAGTTCATCTACATGTCTACAGCTCATCTACATGTCTACAGCTCATCTACATGTCTACAGTTCATCTCCATGTCTACAGCTCATCTCCATGTCTACAGTTCATCTACATGTCTACAGCTCATCTCCATGTCTACAGTTCATCTACATGTCTACAGCTCATCTCCATGTCTACAGTTCATCTCCATGTCTACAGCTCATCTCCATGTCTACAGTTCATCTCCATGTCTACAGCTCATCTCCATGTCTACAGCTCATCTCCATGTCTACAGCTCATCTACATGTCTACAGCTCATCTCCATGTCTACAGTTCATCTACATGTCTACAGCTCATCTACATGTCTACAGTTCATCTCCATGTCTACAGTTCATCTACATGTCTACAGTTCATCTCCATGTCTACAGCTCATCTCCATGTCTACAGCTCATCTCCATGTCTACAGCTCATCTCCATGTCTACAGTTCATCTCCATGTCTACAGCTCATCTCCATATCTACAGCTCATCTACATGTCTACAGCTCATCTCCATGTCTACAGTTCATCTACATGTCTACAGCTCATCTCCATGTCTACAGTTCATCTCCATGTCTACAGTTCATCTCCATGTCTACAGCTCATCTCCATGTCTACAGCTCATCTCCATGTCTACAGCTCATCTCCATGTCTACAGCTCATCTCCATATCTACAGCTCATCTCCATGTCTACAGCTCATCTCCATGTCTACAGTTCATCTACATGTCTTTCTAGGTCACCGTCGCCTCTGGTGCCTCCCGGATTCCACTTAAAAACCACATGTGGGTGGGTATCTGGTCTTCGGCATTCTTATGTCTCAAGCACTTTCATTTCTTATGTTTTATTTCCTAGTTGGTATTGTTGATGTCTGTGTGCCGGGGGATCTCAGTATTAAGTATTCTCTGAGCCAACGATTACGGAGAATTCTTCTGAGATTCCTCAAAGCCACATTTATGTGACTGTCTGTCTTGTTACTTGTTTTCCATGTCTCTGCTCCATACAGTAAGACTGAGCACACATTTGATTTGTATATATTGAGTTTAGTCTGTGGCATTCATTACGTAACGGAAATTTATAAGTACACTATTCTGCAGCAAATACAACTTGAAGAATAATAACACACCCATCGAGACCTTGTTAATTTTTCGTTGTGAGGGAGGGAAGAAGGGCGCGAGCTGGTCAAAGTTCAAAGTCCACGAATAATGTACTCACAACTAGCCGAGAATATTGACACACTCAACTATTTGCTGTCAGAAGGTCAACATAGACGTGGTTCTTCTAAACATAATCACGCTGACCTTTGAGGTTAAAGTCGACAGTTAGTTCAACATTTTCTATGACTGTTATTCTGATTTAGCGACAACTACCAAGTTTATTCATTGTATTACGACTACCATTTCTTAACCTATATACGGATGTCAAATAAAGCAGTACTGTCAAATTCAGAGTCGTTGCATAATTATGGTATATTTGGTCCCACTGATGTCATATATTGAGGCCGCTTAAGCTTCTTTTGTGTTCTTCTGTGAATAACGTCACTTTTGCTTATATTATGACATAGACTGCATGCAAGACAGTGCGTGTGAGATCAGGACCTGTTCCCACAATTGACCTCGAATTCTTGTTTTCTTATGCCAGTTTTTACTTCTTTGATCGAGACGGATGAGGAAGTTCTGAAGGATTTTCGCTATGGCCTCTGTGGGTGCTCCACTGACGGCATAATCTCTGGGTGCTTCACGGATAGCATAATCTCTGGGTGCTCTACGGGCCGCACAATCTATGGGTGCTCCACGTACGGCATAATCTCTGGGTGCTCCCCAGACAGCATAATCTCTGGGTATTCCACAGACAGCATAATCTCTGGGTATTCCACGGACGGCACAATCTCTGGGTGCTCCCCAGACAGCATAGTCTCTGGGTGTTCCACAGATGACATAGTCTCAAAGCTCTATTTTGTACGTGTGAGCTCCGAAACGTTGATGTCCCGATATAAGCCTAATTTCTTTATCTGTTAATGTCTACTTGTCCATTTTAGCTTGTATTCGTTGTTTACTTTCTACTACTCCATTTTTACTTATTGTTTTCGAAGTGTCTTTACTGTTTTGTAGTTTTTAAATTAGTCTCCTGCAGCTTTCTTTCAGTCCTTGCCCATGGGCGTCCACATATATTTTTCTAGGAGGGGTCAAAATCAGTTTTAAAATTTTAGTTGATGGTTTCCTAGGTGGAAATGGACGTTTGGGCTAGATTCCATAAAGGACAAACGTCTGTAGCTTAAGCAAGGTATACACAAGCGTACAAGACAAACTATATGGACAGTCTGTAGCTTAAGCAAGGTATACACAAGCGTACAAGACAAACTATATGGAACGTCTGTAGCTTAAGCAAGGTATACACAAGCGTACAAGACAAACTATATGGAACGTCTGTAGCTTCAGTGGTAGTGAGCTCGAGGACACCAAGCGTATCTGGTTCAAACTCTGCGGCCGGCAGATTGCAAGCAAATTTGTTTTCGGCGTGAATGTTTACGAACGGTCAAAATAGAAGACCTCACCGTTCAGCAAGCAATGGCAAACTACTAAACGTATAAGTCGTGTCTAGAAAATCAACGACTCGTTTTCTGTGGGTGAGGGCAAAGTTCTTTAAAGGATGTGCCACGATTTTCATTTTTTTTTCCCCCGATCCAGAAGCACTTGAGCTTTCAGTTCTTCGGCTCGGTGCCATGGACATCGTAACCATTCGGTTCGGTACCAGGAACACCGTAAATCTGGAGAACCTGTGGCTTTTCTGCCAGCCCGCGGAATTTAACCCGCACTCACAGGAGCTTGTCACCCGTAGTTCAACGAGCTACGAACACGCTGGGCAGGCGGGCTTTCAATTTCATTTAGCCTACACGTGAGAGGTGGCGTCTGTGGCTTATAGGATAGTGACTCGGTCTATTAACCTCGACGTTCTGAGTTCGAATCACGCTGCAGACTATTTGGTTGCAAATTGTTTCTCGTGGATTTTTACTAAAGGACAATGGCACAACCCGTTCAGAAAGCAATGACAAACTACTGAACGTAATAATGCCTAGAAAAATCACAAACAGCGTTAAAAAAAGCTTGGGTTGATTCGCAAAGTCCTGTAAAGGATATGCAATTAACTACACGTGAGAATTCCATTAAAGTCTATTTTTTTGCAAAGGGACATAATCCATATTAATTTTCAAATTAACGGTCGACGATGGATTATGTACCATTTAAATAAAAACGACCTTTTCATTATCAAGACAACTCTAGACCAATTGCAGACAAATTGTCTCGGCGGTGTTAACCAGTCATTGAAGGTGATCCATCAGTTCTTAAGGCAACTAATTTAAAAAGTTGTAAGTTATCCTTCTCAAATGTAAGGAATACGTTCAAAGTGTCTTGTCCTTTAATATGGTATTTAAGAGGAAGTTCTACAATGATGGAGAAGACTATCATGGAAGGAGGCATACTGGCAAAGAGAATAAAGAAGAAGGCCACGGAGAAGATGGATTCAGGATGTGATTAATGGTTTGAAGATGACTTCTGCAGGGGCAAGACACCTGGCCTATGAGAGAGAGAGAAATTCCGAAGGGCGGCAAAGTCCTGCTCAGGACAAGCTATTTGATGATGATGATTTCTACAAACTCCTCTTTTACTTACTGTACAATTAGAAACTACTACAAATTAGAAACTACTACAATTAGAAACTACTACAATTATAAACTACTACAATTAGAAACTACTACAATTATAAACTACTACAATTAGAAACTACTACAAATTAGAAACTACTACAAATTAGAAACTACTACAATTAGAAACTACTGTTCTAAAAAATACACACAACTGTGATGTATCTAAAATGTCAGTGTTTTCATCCAATTGAAGTGAGAAATATTCATCACACGACTGCAAGTGGTGACGCTACTAAGATTGCAAATTATTCGAAATCGGTTCCGTCTAGCTACAGTTTGATTAGGCAGTTAGATAACTCTGAATGATGCAAGACGTCAGTTTAGACTTATCTTTAAAATCGTCTAACAGAGTTTCAGCTGCAATCAGAACTGCTTCTCTCCCTATTTCTCCATCACTGAAATATTTTGTTCTTTTAGCTAATATATATTTCAGATTGTGTAAGAAGTTATCGTCATGTTACTTGATTGCTTAACAATCTCTGTAAACCAAATTTATCACATTATGTCTACACTAAACTGAAACTGAATACACCACCACGTGAAGTTACATCATACACCACCACGTGAAGTTACATCATACACCACCACTTGAAGTTACAATCATACGCCACCACTTGAAGTTACATCATACGCCACCACTTGAAGTTACATCATACGCCACCACTTGAAGTTACATCATACGCCACCACGTGAAGTTACATCATACGCCACCACTTGAAGTTACATCATACGCCACCACTTGAAGTTACAATCATGCGCCACCACTTGAAGTTACAATCATACGCCACCACTTGAAGTTACAATCATTCGCCACCACTTGAAGTTATAATCATGTGGTGACTAGTCTCTGTCAAATAATCAGTTCAGATTTGTTATTTGTTTAAAGAGATGAGTTTAGAGATGAAGCCGGCACTTTCTAGATGGAATAAGTAAAGGAGGAAGTTAGAACAAAAGACAACAAAATTACAATAGATAGTTTCCACGTGATCACGGAAGTGTTGTGAAACAAAGAAGTAAACATTTTTTGTTTCTTAAAATTCTGATTCACGTTAAAGTTGACAGTGTAACATAGGGCACCAGAAATGTATAACGTGGGCGCCACGCGCACCAGGTGCCACGTTTGACTGCGCTGGTCTACAAGGTATGTTCTGCATTCAGGAGAGTTGGGGTTGGCTAGTGTCTCTTTGAAAGGGTGGAAAGTAAAAATTAATCGCCTGCTGGTGACCTACAGAACACACAAACCAACACTACCTCTCAGTGGTGCAGACCGGGAAATATTGACGGTGATGTGCAACGCTAACGGAGTTCTTAGTGGTGCAGACCGGGAAATATTGACGGTGATGTGTAAGGTTAACGGAGTTCTCAGTGGTGCAGACCGGGAAATATTGACGGTGATGTGCAACGCTAACGGAGTTCTTAGTGGTGCAGACCGGGAAATATTGACGGTGATGTGCAACGCTAACGGAGTTCAGGCTCGCTTAGGGAGATGGACTTCCCTAGGTAAGTTTGTTCTCATTTGTTTCCCGCAATTTTGGGAAGCAAGACTGAATAAAAAGCACACAGAAACTGGATATGCTGGCTGATGGGTTTGTTGGCGTCTAACTGGCACAAAGAACTTGTGTGTTATAGATAAGTAGATGAGTTTGGAAACACTACACATATATACTATGGCTTTCTACATGACTCGCCGTGCTCTATGCGGTTCACACCGCTCTGATGTCAGCCATTTTTCTAACCGTTGAGCCATCTTGTGACCTCGCTCGCAAACCAGTCGGATCCAGTATTCACATGTATAGTTAAACTCGGCTACCATCATCTGGTTTAACATCCAATGAAGCGCTGTAACCTGCGATGTTAACAGCATCACCTGTGATACAAACTGAAGAGGCTTCTGAATTCTATAAATCTAGCTATCTACCTTCTGCTACTGGTTAGATGGAATCTTTGATATTACAAAACCGTTCACAACCTGTTTGGTTCGGAAACTTTCATAAGTTAGTAAGCTAAATAGGTAGTTAGTTAATTAGTTAGCTAGTTAGCAAATTAGTTAGTTAGCTAGTTAGTTAGTTAGTTTGCTCGTTAGTTAGTTAGTTAGTTAGTTAGCTAGCTAGTTAGTTAGTTAGTTAACTAGTTAGTTAGTTAATTAGTTAGCTAGCTAGTTAGTTAGTTAGTTAGCTAATTAGTTAGTTCGTTCGTTAGTTGGCTGATTAGTTAGCTAGTTAGTTAGTTCGTTAGTTGGCTGGTCAGTTATTTAGTTAGTTAGTTAGCTAGTTAGTTAGCTAGTTAGTTAGTTAGCTAGTTAGTTAGTTAACTAGTTAGTTAGCTAGTTAGTTAGCTAGTTAGTTAGTTAGTTAGCTAGTTAGTTAGTTAGTTAGTTAGCTAGTTAGTTAGTTAGTTAGCTAGTTAGTTAGTTAGCTAGCTAGTTAGTTAGTTATCTAGTTAGTTAGCTAGTTAGTTAGCTAGTTAGTTAGTTAGTTAGCTAGTTAGTTAGCTAGTTAGTTAGCTAGTTAGTTAGCTGGTTAGCTAGTTAGTTAGCTAGTTAGTTAGCTAGTTAGCTAGTTAGTTAGTTAGCTAGCTAGTTAGTTAGCTAGCTAGTTAGTTAGTTAGCTAGTTAGCTAGTTAGTTAGCTAGTTAGTTAGCTAGTTAGTTAGTTAGTTAGCTAGTTAGTTAGTTAGCTAGTTGGTTAGTTAGTTAGCTAGTTAGCTAGTTAGTTAGTTTGTTAGCTAATTAGCTAGTTAGCTAGTTAGCTAGTTAGTTAGTTAGCTAGTTAGTTAGTTAGCTAGTTAGTTAGTTAGTTAGCTAGTTAGTTAGTTAGTTAGCTAGTTAGTTAGTTAGCTAGTTACTTAGTTAGTTAGCTAGTTAGTTAGTTAGCTAGCTAGTTAGTTAGTTATCTAGTTAGTTGCTAGTTAGTTGCTAGTTAGTTGAGTTAGTTAGCTAGTTAGTTAGCTGCTAGTTAGCTAGTTAGTTAGCTAGTTAGCTAGTTAGTTAGTTAGCTAGCTAGTTAGTTAGCTAGCTAGTTAGTTAGTTAGCTAGTTAGTTAGTTAGCTAGTTAGTTAGTTAGCTAGTTAGCTAGTTAGTTAGTTTGTTAGCTAATTGCTAGTTGAGCTAGTTAGCTAGTTAGTTAGTTAGCTAGTTAGTTAGTTAGTTAGTTAGCTAGTTAGCTAGTTAGTTAGTTAGCTAGTTAGTTAGTTAGCTAGTTAGTTAGTTAGTTAGCTAGTTAGTTAGTTAGTTAGTTAGTTAGCTAGTTAGTTAGTTAGTTAGCTAGTTAGTTAGTTAGTTAGTTAGCTAGTTAGTTGGTTAGTTAGTTAGTTAGTTAGCTGGTTAGCTAGTTAGTTAGCTAGTTAGTTAGCTAGTTAGCTAGTTAGTTAGTTAGCTAGCTAGTTAGTTAGTTAGCTAGTTAGTTAGTTAGCTAGTTAGCTAGTTAGTTAGCTAGTTAATTAGTTAGTTAGCTAGTTAGCTATTTAGTTAGCTAGTTAGTTAGCTAGTTAGTTAGTTAGCTAGCTAGTTAGTTAGTTAGCTAGTTAGTTAGCTAGTTAGTTAGTTAGTTAGTTTGTTAGCTAATTGCTAGTAGTTAGTTAGTTTGTTAGCTAGTTAGTTAGTTAGTTAGTTAGCTAGTTAGCTAGTTAGTTAGTTAGCTAGTTAGCTAGTTAGCTAGTTAGCTAGTTAGCTAGTTAGCTAGTTAGTTAGTTAGCTAGTTAGTTAGTTCGCTAGCTAGTTAGCTAGTTAGTTAGCTAGTTAGTTAGTTAGTTAGCTAGTTAGCTAGTTAGTTAGTTAGCTAGTTAGCTAGTTAGTTAGTTAGCTAGTTAGCTAGTTAGCTAGTTAGTTAGTTAGCTAGTTGCTAGTTAGATTAGTTAGCTAGTTAGCTAGTTAGCTAGTTAGTTAGTTGCTAGTTAGCTAGTTAGCTAGTTAGCTAGTTAGCTAGTTAGCTAGTTAGTTAGTTAGCTAGTTAGTTAGTTCGCTAGCTAGTTAGCTAGTTAGTTAGCTAGTTAGTTAGTTAGTTAGCTAGTTAGCTAGTTAGTTAGTTAGCTAGTTAGCTAGTTAGTTAGTTAGCTAGTTAGCTAGTTAGCTAGTTAGTTAGTTAGCTAGTTAGCTAGTTAGTTAGTTAGCTAGTTAGCTAGTTAGCTAGTTAGCTAGTTAGCTAGTTAGTTAGTTAGCTAGTTAGTTAGTTCGCTAGCTAGTTAGCTAGTTAGTTAGCTAGTTAGTTAGTTAGTTAGCTAGTTAGCTAGTTAGCTAGTTAGTTAGTTAGCTAGTTAGTTAAGAATCAGATCATCGCTAAGGCACAAAGAGCAATTTCATAATCAATAACGTGTAGTTCCCGCAACTCAGCAGCTCTTGCTTTTTTCAAAACTTTTACTTGGGTTGTTGCCCTTAGACTGTGTAGTAACATCATTTAAAAAAATGTAATTTAAAAAACAATAACACATTATTCAGCGGTTGAAGGACATTGAAGAAGTTGTCCTATAGGTGTAGGGCAGTCTCAACAAACTTGAGGAAGAAGTTGTCCTATAGGTGTAGAGCAGTCTCAACAAACTTGAGGAAGAAGTTGTCCTATAGGTGTAGGGCAGTCTCAACAAACTTGAGGAAGAAGTTGTCCTATAGGTGTAGGGCAGTCTCAACAAACTTGAGGAAGCAGCTTTAGTTTAAAATTTAAACTCTCCGCAAGGAGCTAATTTTTTTAATTACTGGCCTATACGTCCTAATATAACACACACAAAACTCGTTCTTAGGTTGAAAAAGGCGTGCCTCAGCTTAAAGAGGCTTTAACCTCTTGCATCACACACACTAAAAAACAATATGAAGAGTAATTTCACTAACGTTAAAGATTAGTTATAGCGACAAAAATAAAGACAAAACATCAAGTCAGCTGTAAGTAATTATATATATATATATTTATATTTTACAACAAAGAAATATTTCATGTCATGTAAACGTCGAACTCTCCACAATATTAACAATATTTACACAATATGGGATGGGAAATAGAAACAATAAAACAAAGAAATATTTCATGTCATGTAAACGTCGAACTCTCCACAATATTAACAATATTTACACAATATGGGATGGGAAATAGAAACAATACAACAAAATACAAAGCAAGTAGAAAAAGTTTGAAGTGGTTAGAATGTGAACTATGTTCTTTCTGCACCCTATTACAGTCTTGTAGGTTCAATCTGTACATCTTCACTTCTTGTGTCAACTTTCTTGACATTACTATCACAATATACCTATCCACTATCACATCAGTATATTATAAGCTTACTGATGCACATAGTTTTCTCCTTTATACTTCTTCCCATCTCCAGGCTTATCGTGATTCTTTGCCATTCTCACAGCTCTTGTGCCTTCTTCGTCTTTGTAGCGAGGACGATGATTTTCTTGATAGAGCTCACGAGATGATTGATTTCTTCCGCAAGCGCCTATACCCAGAGAAAGTGCTTGTATCTGCTATGTATCGAGTTCAGAAAATTACTCGCCAGCAGGTCCTTACCAACCAGCATAGGACAACTAACTCTAACAGAGTAAAACTTATCTTAACTTTCCACCCTCATAGTTCACTGGTGAAAAATATTTTATTCCGTCATCTGTCTATCGTTAAGTCAGATCCTGAGACCTGTTCAGTCTTCGCCAACTATCCTTTGGTGGCTTACAGTCGGGACAGAAGTCTTAAGGAGATGTTGGTACACAGTCGCCTTAAGTCTAATATCCAGAGTCATTTTGGC
This sequence comes from Arion vulgaris, assembly GCA_020796225.1. Classification (NCBI taxonomy): domain Eukaryota; kingdom Metazoa; phylum Mollusca; class Gastropoda; order Stylommatophora; family Arionidae; genus Arion; species Arion vulgaris. The sequence continues at coordinate 46,533,206 of CM036754.1, forward strand.
ACTGTCCAGTGTGGCCGTCAGCGTTGCAATACGTGTGCTTATGTGATACAGACCCGTACTGTGTCTTTTCCTAAAGCCATGTTTGTTATTGAAGATGGTTTCACATGCGAGTCCTGAAATATAATCTATGCTATCACTTGCAAGCGATGTGCTAAGGCATATATCGGCGAAACAGGAAAATGCTCAGTGACTGTTTCAGCCAACACTTACGCGATATACACCAATGCTCTGTGACCCATGTAGCTACTCATTTCAATGGAACTGACCATTTGGGTGCTCGCGACGTCCAGGTCACTGCCATCCGATCATGTTCATCTGATGATCGTAGCCCATTTGCTCTGGAGAATCGCTTTATTTCCTTATATGGTACTGTGCGACCTCATGGACTCAATGTTCTACATTCCTATGCTTCTTAGTACTTTCTCTTCTCATATAATATACACATATTATATATGTGTATATGTTAAATGTATTCGAGTCATATCTACTTGATTTTTTTAATTGTTTCTCTTCTTTTCCACTTCTAGTTTTTCTGTATTTATTTCGTTATTCTTTTTTAGTCCCATATTTTTATTCATGTTCAACCGTTGTAATATTTTTGTCAAAGTCTATGTGATGTGTTCTGTGACATTCTTCACTTTTGTTGTATCGTTTGCTTGATAAAGACCATTTTGATCGAAACGTTGCTGTGTATTGTCATTGTTTTTGTATTTTGTAAAACTACAGTACTTTGTTATTACGTGTTTCGCCATTCTACATAGTTTTACTGCAGTCTCCATCTATATTGTAGGTTCAATCTAACACTTGACGTTCCCCACGCGAGGAAAGGAATTTGCTATCCTACCTACTGCATACTAGAGTCAAGAAATGTGAAGTGACATAATCTTCATACCCTATGATCGCGAGAGAGAATCTTCATTCCCCAAGGTCTGAAAAGACTACGGAACATTTGATTGTATTAATTTTTATTAACAATACAGTTAGTTAAATATTGCTTGATAACATATTTGAGTGCATCTCTTTCTATTATTTAGTCTGTTGTTCGGATTCGTGTTTGTTTGGCTTATGATGGTGGCAAAAACAGGCCAACTTGACAGCACAACGTGCCAGATAGTATGACCAATAATGTTATTAATGAATATATGCTCCACAAGATGTCTGCTGTAGATATCTCCCATAGACATGAATGAGAATCTTATTCGTCTGTTCCGATCAGCTTCCGAAGCACACCAGCTTTCAATGCATAACAGCCTCCCATGCAGACCAACATCCATGCATACCAGCTTCCAATGCCCCCCCACCTTCGTGTCGTTGGCAATGAGAGAGCAGACAGGCTGACTGGCTCTATCCCCATATCAGTGGGTCAGCCAATGAATAGAGCTGACATTCGGTACGCCCTCATACAGTGTGGTCACAAAGAGAATTTTCATTTAAACCAATCCGTGCCAACTACTAGATTGCAAGAACTTGGATTAAAGATTGGAGTGGCCAGAAAAGAACAGCACAACAGGTGTATGAGTAGGCTCATCAATCAAAATCGAACTGGTACAGTTAATCACTGGGTGCTGTTGGAGATATTGTGAAAGAGATCGGAGCACATATGGACATGTCAGGAGTGAAATGAAGATATTCCAAACTGAAGCCAGCTTTCCATGCCCAGCATCTTCTCATGCACATCAGCTTCCCATGCACGACAGTGTGCACGGAAAACATCTAGAAGGAGAAGTTAATTCTTCAGGACTGTAGATATAAACCAACGTTCAGAGATGGAGTTATCTGTGCTTTCGAACTTGAACTTTGACCTCATTCTTGCAGACAAACGAATGAAGTCTCAACATTTCCTGCAAGTGCTCTCTCTCTATTTCCAGCTTGTCCACCTCTCTCTTAATCCTTTCTTGTTTGGATTCCAGCCGCTCAACTTGCTGTTAGATGAGAAGAAAAATATAGATGCTAATTCTATTCATGGCTGTAACAATGATGATAATGATGATAATGATGAGGACGATGATGATGATGATGATGATGATGACGATGGTGAGAATGATGATGATGATGATGAAGATGCTGATGGTGATGAGAATGGTGATGAGGAGGATGATGATGATGAAGATGATGATGATGATGATGACGATGGTGAGAATGATGATGATGATGAAGATGCTGATGGTGATGAGAATGGTGATGAGGAGGATGATGATGATGAAGATGATGATGATGATGATGATGACGATGGTGAGAATGATGATGGTGATGGTGATGATATTGGTCGTAATACGGTAGTTGTAGGAGACACTCTCATGGAGTTAATGAAAAAGGTAGAAGAAAATACGTGATAATCAACGGTACTTGAACTAATGTTTCATAGAACGTCTTCTGTACAGTAACTAGTTCACTAGATATAGACATACGTGTACATGCATACATCATTAAATAGCTTGTCTTGGGCACAACTTTGCCACCCTAATAGTCCTTTAAAATTTCTCCCCTCCTATGCCAGATGTCCCGCCTCTGTATACGTCAAGCTAAAAAAATCAGTTACATTCTGAATCCATCTTCTCTGTGGTCTTCCTCTTCTCCTCTTTGCATGTATGACTCCTTTCATAATAGTCTTTTCCAACCATTCGTGTCTCTTTGTATGTCCATACATACATAGAGCCGAAGTGGCGTACATAGAGCCGAAGTGTCGTACATAGAGCCGAAGTGGCGTACATAGAGCCGAAGTGGCGTAGTTGTTAGTGAACTCACTTCTTAAGTTAGTGGTCTGGGTTTAATTCCACAAGTGGACGGGAATTGTGTCCCACCACAACGACTCTCAGATCAACCCAGACTCAAATGGGCACTAGAAAAAGCACTGGTAAGTTCAGGTGACCGGTTTGATGTTGATCACATCACCCATCGTGTGCCGAAGGCCAATGCAAGCACGGGACTAACATTGCATTACCCTATAAACCACGTGCTATAAAAAGGGTTCAAATACTTTTTTTTTTACATACATCTCCCAAACAATCCACTTCTCCCTCAATCTCTCACTCAAGCCCACCCAACAGCCCACTTCTCCCTCAGTTTATCACTCAAGCCCACTCAACAGCCCACTTCTCCGTCAGTCTCTCACTCAAGCTCACCCAACAACACACTTCTCCCCCAGTCTCTCACTCAAGCTCACTGAACAACACACTTCTCCCATAGTCTCTCACTCAATCTCACTCAACAACACACTTCTCCCTCAGTCTCTCACTCAAGCTCACTCAACAACACACTTCTCCCTCAGTCTCTCACTCAAGCTCACCCAACAACACACTTCTCCCAGTATCTTACCTGAGTCAACATCTCGATCTTATCACTTTTTCTCCGTCGACATTTCTGGGCAGCAAGTCTGTTCTTCTCTCGTTTAGCTAATCTAGTGCCCTCGCTAAGTTCATCATCGTCTTCATCATATTTCTCTTGTGATGAGCATCTTTTCTTTGACGCTGATGGCGACGAGACATCCTCTTCCTCTGGGCTGATCTCATCATCATTATCATCGCTGCTTTCATCTTGTGAGATCTAAAATAATGATAATAAAATAAAATAAAATAAAAAGCGAAAAATAAAAAACATGAAACAAGACAGTTTCACAAAGTACAACAGAACATTATGTTCATGTTTCGACAAAAAGGTCTTCATAAACTGAAGGAAACAAGACATATTTACTATGAAATATAACAAGACATATTTACTATGAAATATAACAAGACATATTTACTATGAAATATAACAAGACATATTTACTATGAAATATAACAAGACATATTTACTATGAAATATAACAAGACATATTTACTATGAAATATAACAAGACATATTTACTATGAAATATAACAAGACATATTTACTATGAAATATAACAAGACATATTTACTATGAAATATAACAAGACATATTTACTATGAAATATAACAAGACATATTTACTATGAAATATAACAAGACATATTTACTATGAAATATAACAAGACATATTTACTATGAAATATAACAAGACATATTTACTATGAAATATAACAAGACATATTTACTATGAAATATAATAACATTGCTTGAATATTGTCGGTTAAGGGACAACAAATGAATAGACAATTTGATTAGAATTCAAACATGTGAAATTCTTATTTGAACGCTCCATATCGACCACTTGTTAACCATTATGTGTAATTTTGTATGTGATCTGAGCCCAAAAACGATTATACGTTGTGCCAGTTATGCGCCTACAAGTAGGCCAGCACATATGATTTCTGCGATGCTTTTTATTCACTATGGTGGCTTCCCTAGTAGTCCTACATTACTGCCACTTACGACATGCGTTGTAGGTGACAGTGTTACTATTCTTTGCTCCCATGTGAGTCCCGGTAAACACACACAGACAAAACATGTGACATGAAGCCAAACGAAAATAACAGAGAAATGCAAAACTGAATAGAAATCAACAATTTAATATGTACTCAATGATTGCTAAGCGTATCAATGAACTGGCAATGTGTCTAACATAGACATGTCAACGTGACTTACCAATCTTCTTTTCAGGTTACTTCCATCCTGTGTAGAATTAGAAATGCACTTGGAAGAAATTCTGGCAAGGACATCTCTTCTGCATGGTACTGTATCGTTAGAATTGTCACTTAGTGTTTGAGAGTTCTCTGATACACAACTGTTTGACTGTGTTGTAGAGTCACTAAGTGTTCTACTGGTCTTAAAGTTCTGTTGATGATGTTGTCCTGTTTGAGAGATTGTTCCTAAACGTGAAACAGTTAACTGTGTTACATCTTGACTTAAGTAATGACCTGACCTGGAGCTGGCATTAAGACAGTAGTCATGAATTTCATTAAAATCATCGAATGTCGAATGATCACATTTGTTGATATGAGATATGTTAGAATCAAACTCGACAGGTTCTGTGGACGAGACGAACGTTGGACTCCAAGTCTCAACAACCTCCAACCCTGAAAAGTCTTTCTGATGTCTGTTTATTTCGAATGTTCTAGAACATGAACTGAGAGTGACATCATCTACAACAAGATTAGATATGTCTATCTCAGAGCTCACATTCTGATGTAAGGGCGTGTCTACGTAAGTTTGATGTGCACAAAGTTGAAAGGAAGTATCTACAGTAAATTGATCATTCTTGCTAGCGATAAATATTTGATTATTGCTGTGATTGTCTTCAGCCCAGGCACATGAGGCATTATCCTGTTGACTTACTGTAACCGCTCCTGAACAATCAACAGAAGACACTAAATGGTTGTCCCATGAACTTTGAAGTGATAATGGGAAACTACTTATATTTTCTGAAGAAATTATCTCCACAGTAGCCACATCAATATCAGGCATCGACGACTCTCCATCTTTCACCAACTCACTTTGAACAGTCCACGTTGAATTCTCAGCAGAGTTTGTAGAATCTATTGTATGAGAGGCATCGGCAGAGCTCAGACTTTGGTACTGGTCAATAACACTATCTAGTGTGACTCCTAAAACAGGTGAGTTTTTCATAACCGGAAGTGTTTCAAATATAGGCGTATTTAAACTGAAGTTGAAAGCAGAAATGGACGCAGTGGTTACTGCCGGTTGAATGTTTTTGATGCCAAAGTTATCTGGTCTGCTTATTTTGTTACTAACATTAGGAAACGATACTGATGAATCGAGGATAAACTTATCGCTGTTGACATCTGGAGCCAGACTGCGCGGGACCTTTCCTTCTATGAATATATCTGTTTCTGGTGAATAAGACGTCAATGTTGTAGTTTCTACTTCTGCCAGAGATAAATGCTGTTTTGTGCGTAAACTGATAAAATCAGAATTCAAACATGACAAAGTAACTGTGGTGTTTACTGAAGGATCGTCTAAGTGTCTTATATCTTCGTTTGTACACAACGATGTGATGCCACTAGTGGTACAAATGTCTGAGTGTGGGTAAAATATATCTAATGAATTACTACTTGGTAGAATTGTTGAATTTGTGCTGTTGGTGAGATTCTCTTGAGAAGCAGAGTTCAGGAATATGTCTACATGCGTTGATCCGTCATCTTGAAATGTTTCTTGCCAGGGGCTGATGTTTTCAACTTTGTTTACATCTGAAGAAGCAGATGGGATGATTGTCGTAATATTACCTGCATTCGTTTCAGTTAGTGTTGTTCCCCATCTCTCGCTGTTGCTTATTCTTGTTAAGGAATTAATCTGCTCTTCCGAAGAAGCCTGGTCAGTGGTTAGGGTTAGTTCGATTAAACATTCAGCCCAGTCCATGAGATTTATGTGAGACGAATTATCCAAACTGGGGATCTGGTTCATGGGGATATGTGTCACACCAGCACTGGGTACCAGGTCCATCTCTAATGTCATGTCGGAACAGCTTTGAAGGTCAGACTCGGAAGAACGAGACATGACAAGTAGTGATCCTATGTCCTTCATTCCTGCAAGTGCAATAAACAAGAAGTTACAGTAACTAGTTGACATCAACAAGGAATGGAATGTTAACTTCAGTAAACCTTTTGTTTAACACATTCTAGTTACAAAGACAATTAAATGACATGATTTAGTGAAGATACTGAACAGAATTAAGATGATAAATATGAGAATTCTTTTGGCAAAGGGATGCACATGGAAACTAACACTGTCACGAAAACTGTACTTAGATAGACAAAAAAGAGTAAACGTAAACGTGGAAGACCAAAAACAACCTGGAGGAGAACAGTAGAACAAGAACTGAAAGAAAGGAATCACAGCTGGAACATAATAAGAGAACAGCTAAGAACAGAGAAGAATGGCGTACATTCGTTGTGTTTGGGCGTCACATGTTATAGAAAGTGGGAGAGAGAGAGAGAGAGAGATTGTTGTGTCCGGGCGTCACATGTTATAGAAAGTGGAGAGAGAGAAGAGAGAGATAACAAGTAAAATAAATAAATATATATAAATATATATATGTAAACAGTATATTAAATGAGGTATATATATATATATATATATATATATACTGTTCCCTACTAGACAAAACTACCGAAGAAATGTGATAAAAGACCTGGTGTTATGAAACAATTCTAGTTAGAACTTCGTCAGATTCACGGTACAAAAAGTGTTCAACAACTATATGCTCTCTGCTTGATTACATCAGTTCTTGTCTTAGAATATTACTATTTCTAAACTATACTATCTTGTCTTAGAATATTACTATTTCTAAACTCTCCTATCTTGTCATAGAACATTCCTATTTCTAAACTATCCTATCTTGTCATAGAACATTCCTATTTCTAAACTCTCCTATCTTGTCATAGAACATTCCTATTTCTAAACTCTCCTATCTTGTAATAGAACATTCCTATTTCTAAACTCTCCTATCTTATCATAGAACATTCCTATCTCTAAACTCTCCTATCTTATCATAGAACATTCCTATCTCTAAACTCTCCTATCTTATCTTAGAACATTCCTATCTCTAAACTCTCCTATCTTATCATAGAACATTCCTATTTCTAAACTCTCCTATCTTATCATAGAACATTCCTATCTCTAAACTCTCCTATCTTATCATAGAACATTCCTATTTCTAAACTCTACTATCTTATCATAGAACATTCCTATCTCTAAACTCTCCTATCGGTTTCTACACAACATTCTCCGGCATCACTGATCATACTTTCATGACTTTTCATGCTGTTATTTCACCATATCTTTCTTGACTTTCTTGACATATATGCAAATTTGAAATGTTGAAATATTACAAAAACAGCTACTGTAACACGAAGCAGTTCTGATCTGAGACCTGAGTTAGCTCAGAAGTTCAGCAAACATGTTGTAAATTAAGTCAATATCTCAGCATGAATCTTATGTTAGAATCAAACTGTAGATAATATAAGTTAAAATTCAGTCAAGTTGAAATTAATGACCACATTTTGGTATTTCGACATGTCATTGAGAGGGTCTGGGTTCGTGTGGATTGTTCATGGCGGCTAATGTTTCAGAAAATGTTTAGATAACTGAAAGATAAATACAACATTTCTACTTAATATTCATATCTTTATAAATATTCAATTCGTTTTCTGACAAGTTTGTGTATTGAGATGGAACCTCTATCTTTCTCTCTCTCTCTCTCTCTCTCTCTCTCTCGTTTCTCTTGTGTCTTTTTAAAACCCAAGTTAGGGCATTTAACCTCAACCAAATCATATAATGCTTATGGCTGAATTTTGTATCAAAAGTTTTCTATTCATGGAGTAGCCAGCCCCAAGCCACAGAATAATTTAGTCGCATCTTATAACATGCCTTCTCGGTCACAGTGCGACTATCCTTTGCTTAACTTGTGGACCATGATCACACACGGGCGGTGCTTATATCTGATTTCATTAAGTAAGTTAC